>JAJSOF020000001.1:8363524-8391024 GCA_025594305.2 Periplaneta americana
TTAATAATTTGGCGACAAAGTTAGCGATTTTTATGTTGAGTTAGTTTAACAATTTTTAGTAAGATGTGTTTGGAAACATTTTTAATTTGACAATATTTGGGTATTTTTAATATTATTATAGAGAAAATATTTTTTTTTGTACAATTTCAAAACTCTATAACAACAACCCTGCACAACGTATCATGACATCATGGGTAATCCATTGCTTTATCTTTCCTTGGCGCTGTTAAATGGTGCAGCATAATTCTTGAGTTGAGGTGTACCAGTACAAATATTCTGCAGGGGCTAATTCTAAAGGCCCATTCACGATGAAAATTAAACATAACCGTGACATAAACACAGAAGTTTGCGCCCAGGCTACCAAATGGGATCATTCACAATGATTCACATAAGCATTGACATAAACATTACCGTAAGACGTTAACATGAAAGTTTGCAAACTCCATGCTTTCATGCTTATACTTACGTGATTTGCAAACAGAACAAAATCGTGGAGCGCTGAAGTATACGACAAAATATGAGAAAATGGCGTCGTTGTTATGTTTCCATGGTTACCAAGTATGTTTGCTGTTATGTTTATGTTCCCATCGTGAATGATGGTATGACTTCTTGATTTTACCGTAACGTTTATATTCTTAAGTTAACGCTTATGTTATGTTTAATTTTCATTGTGAATGAGCTTTAATAATTTTCTATGTTTGCTATGGCCGTACTCTCTTTTTCCTATTCGAAATCCGAGGTAGAACGCCTGTTCAACTAGCCTAACCTCTTAAACCAAAACTATGCAACAGAATTCTTATCAAAAAAGCTAGTGCTATACGCTAGGGACATCAGCGAATAGGGATTATAAAGAATGGACACTGAGCGAATTTTCCTGTCTTTTGTTTCTCTGTGCGCCAGCGTTTAGTTCTACTTTCAAGCGGTAGAGGTTAGTGTAATCGAGCATAGGCTAAGATAATAATTGAGAATAGAGTTGAGGCACAGGATTCAAACATCGCCTACCTTATTGCATAATCCAGTAACGCTTTGCTTCAAATAAATTCAAGTTAACAGCTTTTTCTTATTTCTCAATGACAAACTAGTTGTAATAATAATTCTTTATATTTCAGATATAATAAATTATATTATAAAATAATATATATTATAAAATTATGTATCAAATTCGTTTAATATTTGTATATATAATATAATATAGGTATATAGTTTTACTTCTCATAAGAGTTTTGTTTTTCCATTTTCAGCGCTATCAAATCATTACATATTTTAATTGTTTTGTGGGGTCAACGTCTCAACTCTCATTATAAAGGAACTCTAGAGTCTAGACATTACAGTTAATGACGGATTTATTATTTTATGGATCCAATTTATTTTATTTGAGTACATAATGTACCTAGATGCATTAATTATACAGTATGTGTTATATTTCCGCTGTGTCGACTGCTAGCTGGTGTGATGTCAGCGCCAACTCTAGGGAGAAAGCAGAATCTCACGCTCTAGCTGGCTTGAAGGTCACTGAAATCAGTCCGGCTACATCAAAGGTACCGACGTGAAGTGTCCATTCTTTATAATCCCTATTCGCTGGGGACACCTTCAGGATGAACTACAAATACCAAATTTCCTGAAAGCGTTCTGCAGAAGACTGGAAATACTGATGCGTACATATGTTCCACTTCCGGCCTTATATGAATCCTTCTTTTCCATGTCAGCAGCTGTAGATGGAAGAGGAGGATATGGATGATTTATATCTCTAAAATTACGATACATTTTTGCTATTGTTAATCTTATTCTTTAGATGGTACGCTTTTTTTCTACTTTTAAGTTGAACTTAGCGACTTTTTTTTATAGCAACATTAGACATCTTTTTTGGCGACATTGAGGTGACGATTGTTGGCAACACTGAATTGTGTCAGCTACGGACTTTTGCAACAGTCAATGAGTTTTCAGGATTTATGTAACTGTAACTAAAGACTACAGAAACGTGGATACGAATGCGATGACATGTGTTATATTTATTTTTTACGTTACTGTACCGAGAGCTATTATAATTAAGTACTACGACGATAGTGATTACGGAAGACAATGAATTGATTAGTTGCCATTACATAATGAAGAAAAATTCGTTCCAGCACTGGGAATCGAACTCAGGACTCTCAACTTCGGACGCTGAGTGCTCTTAACCATCTGAGGTACGCCGAGATCCGATCCAAGCTTAGGGTCCTGGGTTCGATTCCCAGTGCCGGAACGAATTTTCTCCATTAATAGTATTTACATTATGACTACACAAAGTCGTGGAATATACAACATTTAATAGAGGACGGCGAGGTCATTGTATATTTTATAATTATGAATAGGGAGCGGATTTTTATGTGCTAAAATTTTAAATATATTTATTTTTTATGTACTAAAAAGTACGAAAATATTTGCTAAACATAAAAAAAATATATATATTTTTAAATATGACAAAAATACCTTACTTAGCTTGGAAAAATAATGTTACTAGGTACTCACCAACCACACTTGAGTGCTAGTAGTTGGCCGAGAATTGCAGTGAACAACAAAGGTCATCTCCAAATTCTTCATCACAAATGCATGCCGATTATCTCTGAACAACGACTTGTACTGTGAAAACGATCTTTCCCCATCACAGGACGTCAGACGTGCATATTTAAAGAGAGGAATGTCACAAACACATACACCGCCAATTTCATCTACAGGCACACCCTCCAATACTTGAGCAACTTTACACATTTTTTTATATCCACTGTTTTTTCCAAACACATTCTGGAATTTGTCCCTTAGTAATTGTGCTTCTGAACCTGGTAGCGAGTCTAGTTTAATTTTCACGGCACGCACCTCCCTGTTTCAGACGACAGGTTTTTGGATGTTTCGAGTTTTTTCATGGTGTCACACAAAAAGCTTAAATTTACTAATAGGAAAGCCAAATCGTTTTTTGAACAACCATCTTTCGGTATATCTTGAAGGATATCGATTGATGAAGCCCGATAACAGGGAATCACAACAAGATATATTGCCTTACTTGATAGACATGAGCGAGAGGCGAGAGATTTGTTTAAATTAAATAATGTTCATACGCAGCTCTTATCCGTTGTGTTTCACAAACAAAGCATGGAATGAAATCATCTTCAGCAACAATAAACATTCCTAATTATGTGTTGCAAGATCTCTCCTTGTCCATGTTAATTTATTCTCTAATAATAACACTGATATGCTGCCTAGCAGTTCTCAGAACTTGAGGCGATACTATTACGAAAATGGATCACGGATACACCACACAGCGCTTAGAAACACGAAGCAACCAAGAATTCTTAAAAAAGATAACGTACTTCTAAGTGATATAATTGATTTAGTTTTAAAATATTTAAAATTTCTTGTAAAACAATTATTTAAGTAAAAAAAACTCCAAGATTTATGTGTTTATAATAGGTTTCCTGAAAATATGTATTTACATAATCTTTTTGTGAAAATATGTGTTTTTATGCGAAATAAAATTCGGGGTTTAAACTTGAAACTTCATGTTCGGAATTCTTAACTTTGTTAATTGTGTTTTATCACACGCAAAAAGAATATTTAATTACATAGGAATCCGCTCCTTACTTACGAATAGCTGCCGCCTTCTCGTTACGCACAAATATGACAGCCACTAGATTACACAGAAATTTTGCCAAATAAATTACAAGTATTCTTTGCCTTCCAAATCGGATTTGCCTGCTTCTCTAATCAATACTCAGGCATATGTGTAAATACATGGTAGAAGTAATGCAAAGATTCCAACAACTTTGAATAGATTACATAAAAATTCTAATACCATGTTAGTCGCAAAATGGTGGTGGAATTGTGGGCAGGCTGGTAATTCTTTTCTCGAAATCCAGTTGGTTTGATTTGTAGCGGAAAGTTCTAGAAGTTAGTGGCAAGAAAGAGACGCTATTATGTGAGCTGGTTTTAAGTGACCGTGCTGTTACATATCTGTGACCGGGAGGAAAAAGGTCTCAAGTGAAAATTTTATACTTTTCAGGAGAGCAGTAGAAAGATTTAAATTATTGTTGTCAAATATATATATTTTTTTAATTAAGAAGTTTTTCCTGGATATTATTTGTTTATATTTCTTCTAAAATACGTAATGTTGCTCATTTAACAATTTTCTTGATTTCCAAAAATAGCCGCGCTTAAGCCCTTTTAAGACTATAGCTCAATCTGAGTAGAAGGGACTATTAAACATGTCATGTCAAAATAAATTAGAAATGTAAATTATTAGAAATGCAAAATGGGTTTTCAACAATTATAGGACTGTTTACCTTTGTGCTTAAAGTTTTAAAAGGCAAGGGCATCAGTATGTGATAAAATGGCTAAAATACAAGTTAGACCTTTTTAATAGGGAAGCATGGAAAGTAAACATGTGATGGTTTGTAAGGAATAAAGTATTAAATATTCTTATGTCCTTTATTCTATGTGTGCTCGATTCAAACAGTACTTAGGACATTTCGTAACGCTCTATAAATCCAATCATGAGTCTTACTTGACTTTACCAGATTGTAGACAATTGTTTCCGCTTTCATTTTCACAAAAAATTGACTTAAGACCTTTTTCCTCCCGGCCACAGATATTTAACTCCGTTTTGTTATTGTGTTGTCCTGCATAAAATTAAAGGTCAATACATTAATTATTTTATTTTATTCCTTTTTCTTGTTTACTATTAAACTTTCAATAGTTTATGTTCAAATGTTTAGTTTATTCATACTATTTGAAAAAGCTGATGCCAAAGTTGTGGACCCGTTTAACGACTAGTGTAGTTATATTCAACTACAGCGAATAAATGTCATTAATTCAGTGGAATCTGGAATGAAATCGGGAGTTCGGCATTGCTGAGTCTATCATTCGTTTCTGGACGAAAACTAGAAATGTGGAACCTGTCACACTCGGGCGAAAAGCAACATTTTCACGAGAATAAGAAGAAGAATTAGCTGACTATATTCTGAAGGTCGCTAACATGTTCCATAGCCTCACACATGCAGACCTTCGCAAGCTCGTTCATGAATTTGCAGAAGCATATATCAATTGCTCATAATTTTCCCCAAGCAACCAAAATGTCTGGGGAAGACAGGCTAGCGAGTTTTATGAGAATAAATGCTAAGGAAACTCAAAGGCAAACAGGATAACGCTTTCAGGAAAGACGCAATATATGTCATTTGTTAATATATTTCTTTTTACTTTTCTCACATATGCATTAAATTTCTCCACTACGTCTAATAGTAGCCAAATTCATTTTCTAGCCATTCATTTTCGTTTCTATTTCATATAACACAATGGAAGGGGTAAAAAAATTCCACAGCAGAAGCTATCACGACTTCCTAAATAATATAAATCAAGGTGATTCGAAACCAAAGATTACTAAAATGTTACTTTCGTCCACTGGGCCGTGTCTCAGCCCGATTATCTAGTTCTGGAAACAGGATTTAGCTCCTGATCGCGATCGGGACGGTGACACACTACAAACCCGATCGCGATTAGGTCGACAATAGTCTGTCACCAGTATAAGTGAGTGAAGCAATAGCTATTTCAGGTTATTGCCCTCCTTCTCCTTCTCCTTCTCCTCCCCTCCCCCCCCTCTCACTCTCCCTCTCCTCCTCCTCCTTCTCCTTCTCCTCCTTCTTCTCCTCCTCCATCCCCTCAATCACCCTCCCTCTCCATCTCCCTGTCCCTGTCCCTCTCTCTCTCTCTCCCCCTCCCCTCCCCCCCCCATCCTCATCCTCATCCCTCATCCCCATCCCCATCCCCATCCCCATCCCCATCCCCATCCCCATCCCCATCCCCATCCTCATCCTCATCCTCCATCCTCTCCTCATCCTCATCATCCTCCTCCTCGTCCTCCTCCTCCTCCTTCTCCTCCTCCTCCTCCTCATCCTCCTCCTCCTCCCTTCTCCTCCTCCTCCCTCTCCTCCTCCCTCTCCTCCTCTCCTCCCCCCCTCCCCATTCCTCCCCCTCCCCTCCCTCCTAATCCCTCCCCTCCCTCCCCCTCCCCTCCCCTCCATCTCCCTCTCCTCCTTCTCCTTCTCCTCCTCCTTCTCCTCCTCCTCCCTCCTCCTCCTTCTCCTCCTCCTTCTCCTCCTCCTCCTCCTCCTTCTCCTCCTCCTCTTTCTCCTTGTCCTTCTCCTCTCTTCTTTCCTTCCTTTCCTTTTCCTTTCCTTCTCCTTTCCTTAATGGAAGCAAATAACTTCCAAAATGTCTGATAGGCCTATTCGTCATTGGAAATAAATATGAAAAAGTTTAATTTGAACTTCTAATGAACTTAGTTTGCAGCATTTGCTGCACAAGCCACTAGTATTCATATAATAAGATGGTTCCAGAGTTTTGATTCACTCTGTACTGTATTAATGGTACATTATGCAACGAACCTATAAAGGTAGTAATTAAGACGCGAGTATGATTGTTTATGAAACTCGCTTGCGCTCGTTTCATAAATAATCATACTCGCGTCTTAATTACCATTATAGGCAAGTTTCATACAACTTTTTATGCTCTACCATATTTCTAACTTGAAATTATTCATAAGTTTTTATGTTATGGTTATGTTAAGTGACGAACAGAACTGACCTGAATTGTGAGATGTGCGCAGACTCGAAAGTATTGATTTTTTCCGAGGCACGAATATCATTGACCTTGATATAACCTAGAGAACATTAGTCTTGATATAACCTGGAAATTGATTTAGAATTGAAAAACGAGATGACAAATTGAATTTATTTGAATATTATTTACAATTAACGCTAATTATTATAGTAACAGAACATAACCTTCTGCGACAGTATTGGATTTCCAGCCTCTGTGACATTTCCCTCGTTGTCTTTCGATTGCATATCCGAGAATAATCGAAAACCTCAACTTTAATGAATAGGTGTACTTTAATGACATGCTACCAGGTGTATAATTACTACATTTCGGCATGGTCGAGCATAAAGAGTAATACCATTCGATACATTATTATAACAACTACATTGTTTGATGTGTGGCGAGAAAGTATGTGGCTATGTCATGATTAGTAAAATTACGAATATTTTCGGATGAACCGACTCGTAGATATTGATATGAATAACATCCGTTCAATAGTTTACTAAGATCTTCGTACACAGGCGGAACATGAGCAGAGTTGTTGAAGACTTGAATATCTAGAGTTCGATGTTGTAAAGTTTGATGTTTTCTTTGTATGGTGAGGCAATAAAGAACCCAGGACTTGAAGTACCGGTATGCATTTTTTTTTTTTTTTGGAAATTGCAACGCGCAGTTAGGAGTTTTGGAAAAATAAGATATATCAGAATCGTACACAGCAGAAATTACATTCCTCCGAACAGCTGCTTGGTTATGCATTGCAAGATTGCAAAGAAATTATGAAATTCTATAGGAATTATAAATCACGACGGTTCTAGACAAAAATCAAGAAATAGTACAGGCGTAACTGGATAAAAAGTTTTACAGGAATTAATTAAAGATTGTAAGTTTATCTAAAATTCTGAATTATAACACACTTCGATTATTGCGACGTTTCGTTCAGTGATCTCAGGATTGATTCCGCTCAGAAACTACAGCGTGTTC
This sequence comes from Periplaneta americana, assembly GCA_025594305.2. Taxonomy (NCBI): domain Eukaryota; kingdom Metazoa; phylum Arthropoda; class Insecta; order Blattodea; family Blattidae; genus Periplaneta; species Periplaneta americana. The sequence goes on from JAJSOF020000001.1 coordinate 8,371,130, forward strand.
ATAACGCGTGCGTCCGCTTCATTTGTAATGATCATATCTCACCTTCTTTCGAGAAGTTATCATGGCTTAGGTTACATGAGAGAGAAATCTGCACTCACTTTCTCTCCTATATCGAATTATGCACACTTCATCCCCCTATTATTTATTCGCTCGTTTTCATACTCCCTCTCGCTATCATAATATTAATACTCGATCACAACGCGATAACACGCTAGAAATTCCACTCCACACATCATCTCTGTATTCCTCATCTTTCACTGTTGCTACCTCTCGTCACTGGAACTCTCTGCCGCCTGAAGTCAAGGGCTGCCGAACATTGAAATCTTTCAAATCCAAGTTAGAAAATTATCTTATGACGAGTTGCCAAACTAACTTACTATTATGACAAGTGTTGTATTGCATGTTTCCACGTATTCACATTTTTTTATGTTCTAGTGATATTTAACTTATTTTATATTTTTGTTTTCATATTTTCCGATAATGTTATATCTATAATGTGATAAGTTGAGCTATGTATAATCATAATTTTCCTTACTGTGTGTACTTAAAAATATTGTATTCATTGTATGCTTTATACTGCACATTATTATTATTATTATTATTATTATTATTATTATTATTATTATTATTATTATTATTATTATCAATAATTGTCTTATTTTTTATACTTTGTATGTCTAATTTATTTTAACATGCTGTTCACATTTTATTATGCTTTTTTTTTACTTTCTTTCTGTTATATTTGTTATATATTAAGATATCTAATTTTTCTACTTACTTGTTAAGGATTTATTATTTTATCTTATTCAGTTTTTGTGTAAAATTCTGGTCACTTTGTAAATTAATAGTTTTTTGTCTTTTACTCCTGGTTGAGTGTTAGAAACCGATGGTCTTTAACTCTGTCTTCTTACTTACTTACAAATGGCTTTTAAGGAACCTGAAGCTTCATTTTCGCCCTCACATATTCCCGCCATCGGTCCCTATCCTGTGCAAGATTAATCCAGTCTCTATCATCATACCAAACCCTGCCTCAAATCCATTTTAATATTTCCATCTAATGGCCTCCCTAAAGGTCTTTTTCCCTCCAGTCTCCCAACTAAACTCTATATGCATTTCTGCTTTAGACATACGTGAATTGCCCTGCCCATCTCAAACGTCTGGATTTAATGTTCCTAATTATGTCAGGTGAAGAATACAATGCTGCAGTTCTCGTTGAGAACTTTCTTAATTCTCTGTAACTAGTTTCTTGGGAGCCCCAAATATTTTCCTATAATATTCTCAAACCGAGTCATATGTTCCTTTTTGAAATCTAGTGAATAACTGAGTTTCACAACCATACAGAACATTTTTTAATATAACTGTTTTACAAAATTCTAATCAATTTCAGATTTTTGGACAGCAGACTGATGATCCCCAATAATTTCATCTACGTACGGAGTTAATCTTCTCAAAAGAATATTGGACAAAGTTTTAAGAGCTTCTCAACCGAATAATAACACGCATTTCCCATATTTATTCTGCGTTTAATTTCCTTCCGAGTGTCATTTATAAAAGTTATATTGCTCGAAAGATATTTGGTTTTTCCACCTCTTCGAAGGATAAATCTACAATTTTTATATTTCCATTTTCTGGTACAATATTCTTCCCAAATAATCATATACAAGTTTATCTTTTCGGGATTTACTTCCAAACCGATCTCTTTACTTGCTTCTGCTAAAATTTGATCGTTTACCTGGAATCGTTTGTCAGATTTTCTCCTAAATTTCGACGTCTGCAAAGACGTGGGTTCTGATGTAAATGGCCAGCAGTTTGTATTTCAAACCCTGCCTGATTATCCTGAACTTTCCTAATGGCATATTTAGTAGTTGTTAAAAAAAGGTGATTTTCCATCTGTTTAGGCATTGATGGAAAAGCATCAGAAGAAACTCACCATTCGAACTCTTGTATGTTTCACTGAGACACATTTTAATTAATCGAACTAGTTTCTTGGAATACCAAATTCAATAAGAATATCATATAATGTTTCTACCTCTTCAGTTATGCCTTTTTGAAATTGAATAACTGATGTACTGTGACTTATACTCCCATTTTTCTCTATCTGTCGAATACAAAAAAATTCAAATCGATCTATTAGCAACAAAACAAATGATCCCCAAAATTTCATCTACGTAGGAAGTTAATCTTCTCAAAAAATATTGGAAAAAGTTTATACGACGTCAACAAAAGTGATATTCCTCGAAAGTTACCAAAATTGGTTTTGAATTTATAAAAATAGGTACAATTATGGACTCCTTCCATTGTTCTGGATGTACAATTTCCTTTTCCCAAATAACAAGTGTACAAGTTTATAAATTTGCTATATAATGATATTTCCACCCTCTTGGATTAATTCTGCTGGAATTTGAGATACCTGGAGACTTGTACTTTTTCAGATTTTCTATGAACATTAAAATCCAGACGTTTGAGATGCAATTTCGACTTCTGAAAGCGTGGGTTCGGGTATAAATGGCTCAGACAGTTTGTATTTCAATTTCGTCCCGATCATTTCTATTTGGGATATGTACATTTAGTAGGAGACCGGAGGGAAATAGTTTTTCCATCTGTTTAGGATTGATGGAGAGTCTGCAAGCAAGTCACCATTCTCAAAATGATCATTTTACCCTTGGCTGATATCCGTTCTTAAATTCCTTTAATCTTATATAAATCTCGAATGTTTTTATTCTTACTATTTGTTTCTACCTCATTCAGTTTTTCCTCTTTTTATTCCTAAGTGTACGACTTGCTTCCCGTCTTTCATTGAAATAATTATCTCTCTTCTCCTCAACTGGATCCTGTAAGAATTTCAATTTTGCCTGTTTCCTTCTTTCTACTACCATGCAACAATCTTCATCAAACCACGGTTTCTTTTTCTTAGTTTCATAATAACCTATGCTCTGCTCAGCTGCAATTTTGATACTATCTCTGATATTTTCCCACACGCTATTAACATCTAATTCTTTTTCAACTTCGTCGGAACTTTCTAAAGTGGCAAACCTATTCGAAATTTCGACGTGATAATTTTGCTTAGCTTCCTCGTTCTTTAATTTCAAAATATTGAATTTAGTAATATTAACTTGTTGCTCTACTCGCTTGGCTACTGATAATCTTTCTCTTAATTCTCCAATCACCAAATAATGGTCAGAATTACAGTCTGCACCCCTGAAAGTTCGAATATCTACTATACTAGTATGTCTCCGTTTATCTATCAAGATGTGATCTATTTGGTTGTGTGTCAACAGGTTAAATAAATTATTATTATTGTTATTATGAAATATTTGATAGATTACATTAATTTATTGACCAAAATGACAACCTGGGACAATATACACCAACATTCATGAGGCAAGACATAAATTCCATTCAACAGTTTACATGTAAGGACAATGTGATTGCATATTTATTCCTGTTGTACTTAGGGAAGTTCTTATCTTCTGTAGTATTTATAGAATCCTCACTTATTTACATTAATGAACATGCACAACATTGTTATTTATTTTCTAACAACACACATGCTACTATCTTTCCTTACAGACTGCTGATAGTGAGTATTAGCGAGTTTTATGGTTGCCAAGCAACTTCTACGGATTATGTATGTCATGGCATGACCATATTTGTCTTGCTGATAACAAGTAAGAGGGAAGTTAGAAAAGAAGAGTGTACCAAGTCACACTTTTTCGAAGCAGCAACTCCAAAGAGTGGAGAAAAGTCACAATTTGAGGATCTTTGTGAACATTTACATATTCACTTTCTCATTCCACAATGTAGACCATAATATAAAGAGAAAATATTGTTATAACACTGACAAGCAAGCAGGGAATCTATTCTGAGATCGGAACACACAGTTCAGGGCTCCTGTTGCCTACTTGCCTTCAGCCTGTTTTGCAGAGCGATTTCACCTCAACTATAATCGAATTTGATTCATATGTAACTCACTTTTTATCTATTTATGTCTAAATTTAACAAGGAATGATGCGCATGAAGTATAAAATGTAGTCAACAACTCTCTTAAAGAGATTCTTGTAGAGACAGTTCTATTTCTGTACAAATTATAACATTGTCTTCCGTATTCATATATACTAATCTACAGGGACATCATTTTATTTTTACTAACATTTTTAATATTAACCTGGCTATACCTTTAGAGAACCGGAAACACCGTTCGCTAACCACTTCCACAACTGGAGTTCGATGATACTGGCGTAAAATACAAACAAATCACTTTACTAGGTATAGGAGGGAAGAAAAGTAGTTCGTCCATTTACGTAAACTAGGAAATATCGCAATTTTGAGTTCGATAATTTTATTAGGTTTTTGTTTAATCAATATGCAGTACTGTATTAAGAATAAGTGTTTTTACTCACGAACTGAGTTATCCATGCGAATGTATTCATTATGCAGTGTATAATATTCTGTATACATCACATTAGCGTACAATATAGAGAATGAAGTTAAATTGAAAAATAATCATAATATGGATATTTAAACACATTTTTGAAAATGGTGGCCGTTCATTTCGATACAGGCTTCAGTTCTAATGTGCATATTATCGCACTGTAGACTATTGCATCTAATTCCAATTGCCAGTTTCGTCCTTCGTACTAGTAACTCATGTTGAAATAATTCTGTACCTACTCTATAAAAGAGTACCTTACGTACTGTAAATTCAATCTTCACTTCTGCCCGACCCGCACAGATAAAATTATTCAGACATGCTATCTACTGTCCGTCCAAGTGGTTATGCAGCAGAATCGTAGAAAGGGGGAAATCACGTGACAGTTAATTACTTAACGAGGCCCTTTTATTTAAGTTATTTTAAACAGTTGTATAATATTACGTAAACGTCCAATTCCTAACAGAAATTAATGTTTTCAGAAAAGAGCTAAGACAGCCCAGCTTTTACAGAGGGGCGTGCAGAAGCAGGTGGGGGAAATCGGGATGCGACGTAGGCAAACGGACAGTATCTGTGCGAAAATACGGTTCAATATTGAAAGTTCTTTCGTCACTGGAAAACGCGAACATATGTCTGGAACGTACTATACTCACTAACTCAGTGCTGTTTACTATATGCGGCCTTGATTCTGTCTTGAGGACGGTTGAACTTCATTAGTAGAAGGGGTGGGAGTGAAGTACATTAAAAAACTCAGGCACAATAAAAATCGAAGTAAAAATAAAATGATGTCCCTGTAGTTTATATCAAGGAACATAAACAAGATTTTTTGAACGCTCTTTTCATCACAATTATGTTCTATAAATAAGCATGATATAAATATATCATCATCATCATCATCCTTGCATGTATTGGGCCTAGTGGCCCGTTACGGTCTCTTGCCAACGCTTGAACGGTCTGCCCAAGGATCTCTTGCCCACAGGATGGTAATTTAAAATTTGGCGTGGAATTCTAGAACGAGGCATTCTGATGACATGTGATCTCCAGTTTTATCTGTTTTTCTATAGGTATTCCGTAATCGGTTCAATCTGCAGTTCTTTCATAATGTCAAAATTTCTAATGTGATCCATTCTCGTGTATCCCGCTGTACGACGCATAAATCTCATTTCTGCCGCCGTTAATCTTTGTGAATCGTCCAAGCTTCACTACCAAAACAAAGTATAGGTCTGGCCAATGTTTTATAAATTCTGGTGCGCGTGTGTTTTTGTACTAAGGTTGGTTTGAATATCTGATTCATTATCCCCATTGCTCTGTTGAATTTAATAATTTTGTCATTCAAATCCTTTTCTTCTTCATATGAAATTTGGTAACCGAGATAACTAAAATTTTTGACCAGTTCGATGATCTTATTATTGATGCATATTTTGTTACGGACTGGTTCCTTTCCTAAAAAAAAAGCTATCACTTTAGATGTGTCAGTTGAAATTTCCATATTGAAACTTTCTTCCATTTGATTAAAGTTGTAAACCAAACGTTGTAAATTATCTTCTGAAGTTGCCAGCCATAAACACAATATCATCAGCAAATAACAAAGTATCTATTTGGGACAAACGACTTATCGGTATACTTCCATGTGGTTTCAATCTCCATTCCTTAATAATGTGATTCATGTATATTATAAATAATAGGGGAGATACACTACAACCCTGTCTCACTCCTTGATTTATTCGTTTCCATTCTGAATATTTGTTTTCAATCCTAACCTGTATATATGATGATGATGATGATGATGATTATTATTATTATTATTATTATTATTATTATTATTATAAATATTGTAAATAGCTGTTATTAATTGATTTAGAATACCATCATGTGCTAAAATATTCTATATATATATATACCATCATATTGTAAGAAAGAAAATATCCATAAACATTTAATTAGTGCAAGTTATTTCTTTAATAATCTTTCGCAAACTGTAAGAGAATTATCTTTAAGCACATTTTGTAAAATAATTTCTAAATGATTAAAAAGCTTATTATAGTGTAAATGAATTTCTGTTATACAAGATCCCAGCTACTGATTTTTTAAAAATGAAATTGTAATGTATTATGCATTTCTGATACTGTCTATTTCTTATCCATGTATTTAATTAATGACAGAAATAAATCTTATCTTGTCTTAATCATTTTTACTTCAAAATTAGCCTGTCTTGGATTTCCCACACGTAAATTGGAGTTAACATGACCATAAAATATCTAATCTATGAGAGCAGATACCTTGAACATAGTTCTGAAGTTCATATTTTTCCTTTAATTGTTGAGTATTTCGTCATTTTAAGCTAAAAATAGGGCTGATATCACGGTTTAATTTTTGTTGCTTTACGGCCAAAATTACCCCACTTTACAGCACATTTCCAGTTTCCACACATACACCTACTTTAAACTTCGTATCCTGCTTAATACACGATACATATTTTACATGCATTCGCTGTTCATATGACGAAGGTGTGAACAAATAAACACAGTTTAATTTCTTTAATAAATTTTAATTTAAATGAACAAAAAAATAGCTTTCTTTACAATAGATAAAACCACTAATGTAGCGAAGGTTTCATTTGAGCAAAATCCACTAATTGTTCCGGAGCGGATATCGATCCTGGGACCTTTGGTTTTTCAGGTGTGAACTCTAACCGACAAAGTTTTTCTTAAATAAACTAGTTCGTCTTCTGTTTCTTCGTTAACGAAAAAATGGCAAATCAAGATTTTAAAAATGAACACAGAGTTAATACTTTCTTCACACTTTGAGGTCTGTGGATATAGAGGGAAAAATTGGATCGGTGTCGGGAGTTCCCGGGTAGCTCAGTGGTAGAGCGTTGGTACGTTAAAATAGGTCCCGGGTTCGATTTCCGGAACAATTTTTCCTCGAAATTATTCAAATCAACTTTACAGGGAGTTATACCTGAAATCTTGATTTGCATAGTTCGTCTTCTGTTTCTTAAGCGTTGAAAAATGGTATATTTTAAAATTAATAATACAGTTCTCACATTTCGTCTGGGGAGGCAATGGGCGCCCCTCAAATCATGTCTAGTTTGGAGATATTGTTTATAATTCCTGAATTTAAAAAAAGTTTGAAGTTCTACCGCCAATCTATTTATTTTCATACGAAACTAAACTTCCCAGATAGTTGGTTGTAGGCTGGCGTTCAAAGATACAGACCCCTACTAAACGATAGTGATCGATAATTGGTTCGTGTAAGTGTGGCTTACACTTACAGTGTATTCGGGACTTTCGAGCAGTCAGTGGACGCAAGCCATTAAGATGAACTGTAATGCAATACCTGTACGTTCTCTCCCTGGTAGAACTCTTGACTCAACCCGTTGCAGAAGATGCGACGAGCAAGAAACGCTTCCTCACGTCTTGGGTTTCTGCCATCATGGAGAATTGCTCCGAATCAACAGACATAATACGGTTTGTTCTCTCATCGCAGCTTCAATCCGTCAGAATGCTTCCTATGAGGTTTATGAGGAGGTTGGTTGCATCTCTTCTGATGGCTCTACTAGACGTGCTGATATCATCATAATTGATCTGCAGAAGGATAAGGGTGTCATTCTTGATCCCACAATCCGTTTTGAGATGCATGAGCGACAGCGCAAGAGGTGTGTCGTGAAAAACAAGTCATATATGAGCCTTGTTGTCAGCATCTCTGAGCACAATACATCACATTGGACAGTTTTTGGGCTCATGTTCGGTGCCCGTGGCACGATCCCACGCGAAACTTTAAATCAACTTAAACAATTTAAAATTTCTGATGCAACGATTGATGCCATAGGATCTCATGTGTTAAAATCATCCTTAGCTATAATTAGCAATCATTTGTACCCAACAAAATTTTTATTGTAAATGATTTCCTATGTTTTCTTATCTTAATGTTTTTTTTTCTTTCCAAGTGTCACAAAATTGTTTTGTTTACTTATTATCCTTTATGAATTGATTAGTAGGCGATCTATCGAACTCTTATTTAGGGCGGCTTTTGTTTATACAAATTATCTTACTTCCATGAATAGATGGCGAAGTTAACAGTCAGTTCCGCCAATAGTATATACAGTACAAATATACCTGCATTATAGCATTGAAAATGTCATCCCCCTCTGCTGAATTGTAAAAAGCAGTTGGTTTTGGAGGAAACCGCTGATAATGTCAATTATGAGAATAATTTATTCTTAATCTACTTTATCATTTTATCCAACATATTTTTACCATGCCCAATAATATTGTCACCTAGTGAGAGCTAGCGGAACTATTAAGTTTGTCCATTTGTTATATCTTTGGTTCTAACTTAGCCCGTGGTTAGAAAGTTCACTTACACGATCAGAAAATTCTAGGTCAGATATCTTTAAAAGCTAGTTCGATAGTGATGGATAATTTATTCGTGTAAGTGTGTTTTTTCATACATCTTGATTACAGAACTTTTAACACTGTATCACTTTGGAATTTGTATGATATTAACTTTCTTGTGTTAAATATTATTAACGTACCTTGTTAACATGTTTCGACCTATTTTTCGGTCATCTTCGGAACTGGTCGTTGTTGGCCTTGGCGCCTCTTGTTTCCTGTGTGGGTGCGTTTTGTAGTGTAGAGTCAAAGAGTGTATGTGTTTTGAAATTGAGTTGTGTGTTCAGAATATCGTTGGGTGTGTTTTCGTGTGTCTGTATATTTCATATTGTTCTAGTGTGTTGAGTTTCTGGCTTTTTGGTTGGATGTGCAGTATTTCCATGTCTGTGTTGATGTCTCTGTAGGTGTGGTTGGCATTTATGATGTGTTCTGCATATGTGGAGGTGTTTTGTAATTTTGTTATGGCTGTGATGTGTTCTTTGTAACGTGTTTGAAATGATCTGCCTGTCAGTCCTATGTAGAAGTTTTTGCAGGTGTTGCATTTGAGTTTATATACGCCTGTGCGGTTATATTTGTTTGTTTGTGTTTTTTTAGTTATTTCTTCTATGAATTCATACTCCATCGGCAAGTCTATCGTGCTATCAAAAAGGAGTGCGTTATATGGCAGTAAAAATTTTTAATAGCCTCCCTATCGATATAAAAAATGAAACTCAAAAGATAAGATTATTTAGGGCCAAATTAAAGAAGTACCTAATTTCACGCCTTCTATTCTGTAGGTGAATTCATGACATTCAATAACGCTTCATGAAATTGATACTAAAACTTTGTGTTGTACTAGTAGACTATATTGTAAATCTCGTCTGTATATATTTCATCTAGACTGTGACTATAAATTAAGACTTTATAATAGTATTAAGTTTTTTGACTTGTTCCATATTCTAGCTGTGAAGCAATGTATGAATACCATGGAATGTTAATAAATACAATACAATACAATACAAATGGCGAAGATAACAGTTGGTGTCGCCAATAGTATATAAATATACCCGCATTATAGAATTCAGAATTTCATCCCCCTCTATTGATTGTAAAAAGCATTAAATTTAGCGGGAAACTGCTGATATCGTAAATTATTATTTATTAATTTAAAAACAGTTTAATTTATAATTACTTATATGACATAAAATAATTTTTGTAAGGGTTTTTTGCTTGAAGTAGGGATATTTTATATGAATAGTAGGGATTTTTGGTTACAACAACCTGGCAACACTGTTGAAAACGTGTAAGAGTTCTGACATCCGCAACACAGGCTCGGACACCCCATGTGTTTGTAAGAAATATGTGGTAAAAGTTTCAGATTAATTGGTGTAAAAATGTAGAAGTTCGAAATTTCACAGATCCTTAGCCTTAACAATAATTGTTTCCTCCATGGTAATTCAGCTGTTGACCAGACGGGACGTAGTGTGTCACCACATTTTCGGTAATCGCGATCGGAGCTAATCGCGATTAGAGACTGTAGTCTGTCACCAGTATAAGGGTACACTGAAGCCAGTTCGACTGGTCTCATCTCTGAGTTGCTCTGCCAAGACTTCAGTCATTGGCCGTAATCATTCATAAATCGACTTGAAGCATCGCACTCTTTCTCCCATGTCTTCTTTGTCTGCGTCTTGCTGGAGAACGAGGAGCAAAGTTTTCTTTCAAGAGTTAAGAGCAAAAGGGAGGCTGCTATAAAGAAATAAGGTAGGAGTGATGAAGGAGGAGGACGAGGGGTGCATTGTGCCTTGCTTCATCGACGTCATCTTTCCAAAGTGATAATGTATACTTTCATTCTGTGTATTGTACAACTTTCCAAGAGAATTTATCTTTCAAATCCATTCTACATGCTTTATAACGCTAACAAAGAAACTTAAGGCTAAGGATCTGTGAAATTTCGAACTTCCACATTTTTACACCAATTAATCTGAAACTTTTACCACATATTTCTTATAAACACAGGGGGTGTCCGAGCCTGTGTTGCGGATGCCAGAACCCTTACACGTTTTCAACAGTGTTGCCAGGTTGTTGTAACCAAAAATCCCTACTATTCATATAAAATATCCCTACTTCAAGCAAAAAACCGTTACAAAAATTATTTTATGTAATATAAGTAATTATAAATTAAACTGTTTTTGAATTAATAAATAATAATTTACGATATCAGCAGTTTCCCGCTAAATTTAATGCTTTTTACAATCAATAGAGGGGGATGAAATTCTGAATCCTATAATGCGGGTATATTTATATACTATTGGCGACAACAACTGTTATCTTCGCCATTATACTTATATGTTTGTTTCCCTCCTGGACAACACCTAAAGTTCTTACTTTATTTTGATATATTTTGTCCATAGTTTTTTCGTTTTTTTGTTGTTTCTTGCAGCATGATAAGGGAATTTATTTGTTAAAATTGTTATATGCTTTGCAATGTAAACCGATACAATTTATATCATTACTATTTATATTATTTTGAAAAGAGATTTTATAACCAATAAAATTTATGTCAAAAATTTATATTATTTTGTAATAAAACATATTTTTAAAATGAACCCTAACCTCAACGATAGCGTCGTCATGGAGATTGAAATTGAAAATCTGAAAAAGAAACCAGTTCCAGTTTGTAATCCATTATTTATTGAAATGAAACATCTTTCAGCAGCCTTCTATTGCTCTCTATATATGAGCCGTAAAAAGGTATCCCCGTAACATGCCATGAAGGCACTTGGGGGGCATGAAGGTAGAGCCCCATGCTTTCCATGACCTCGGCACTAGAATGAGGTGGTGTGGTCGGCACCACGCTCTGACCGCCTTTTACCCCCGGGAAAGACCCGGTTGTCAATTTTATAGAAGACTGAGTGAACCTTGGGGCCGTTCTGAAAGTTTGACAAAGAGAAAACTATATATGAGTCGTTCAGAGCAGACGTGGTGTAAGTCAAAATAGGGTAATGAGGTTTAAAGTAAAAATTCTGTAAAATACAGCGCAAAGTAGCAATTAATATGCCCTTCTTGCTATCCACTGACTACTAATAGTTTAAATAAATTGAGTATTAATTGTTACTTTGCGCTGTATTTCACAGAATGCTTACTTTACCACTCATTACCCATTTTTGAATTACACCACTTCTGCTCTCAACGGCTCATATGTGAAATATGAATAATTGGTCTGTCATTTGTTAATATATTTCTTTTTACTTTTCTCACATCTTCATTAAATTTCTCCAATATGTCTAATAGCAGCCAAATTAATTTTCTAGCCATTCATTTTCGTTTCTATTTCATATAACACAATGGAAGGGGTAACAAAATTCCACAGCAGAAGCTATCACGACTTCCTAAATAATATAAATCAAGGTGATTCGAAACCAAAGATTACTAAAATGTTACTTTCGTCCACTGGGCCGTGCCTCAGCGCGATTATCTTGTTATAGAAACAGGATTTAGCTCCTGATCGCGATCGGGACGGTGACACACTACAACCCCGATCGCGATTAGGTCGATAATCGCGATTAGCGACTGTAGTCTGTCACCAGTATGAAGATGCTGCGTGTCAAAGTTGTTTCCAGTCACTAATTTTACATTTTTGGACTGGTGAAGAAGTTGCAGTCTAGAAATTTCTTGTAGTAGGTACTTACTTACAAATGGCTTTTAAGGAACCCGAAGGTTTATTGCCGCCCTCACATAAGCCCGCCATCGGTCCCTATCCTGTGCAAGATTAATCCAGTCTCTATCATCATACCCCACCTCCCTCAAATCCTTTTTAATATTATCCTCCCATTTACGTCTCGGCCTCCCTAAAGGTCTTTTTCTCTCTGAGCTCCCAACTAACACTCTATATGCATTTCTGGATTCGCCCATACGTGCTACATGCCCTGCCCATCTCAAACGTCTGGATTTTAAGTTCCTAATTATGTCAGGTGAAGAATACAATGCGTGCAGTTCTGTGTTGTGTAACTTTCTCCATTCTCCTGTAACTTCATCCCGCTTAGCCCCAAATATTTTCCTAAGCACCTTATTCTCAAACACCCTTAACCTATGTTCCTCTCTCAGAGTGAGAGTCCAAGTTTCACAACCATACAGAACAACCGGTAATATAACTGTTTTATAAATTCTAACTTTCAGATTTTTGGACAGCAGACTGGATGATAAGAGCTTCTCAACCGAATAATAACACGCATTTCCCATATTTATTCTGCGTTTAATTTCCTCCTGAGTATCATTTATATTTGTTACTGTTGCTCCAAGATATTTGAATTTTCCACCTCTCCGAAGGATAAATCTCCAATTTTTATATTTCCATTTCGTACAATATTCTGGTCACGAGACATAATCATTTACTTTGTCTTTTCGGGATTTACTTCCAAACCGATCGCTTTACTTGCTTCAAGTAAAATTTCCGTGTTTTCCCTAATCGTTTGTGTATTTTCTCCTAACATATTCACGTCATCTACATAGACAAGAAGCTGATGTAAGCCGTTCAATTCCAAACCCTACCTGTTATCCTGAACTTTCCTAATGGCATACTCTAGAGCAAAGTTAAAAAGTAAAGGTGATAGTCCATCTCCCTGCTTTAGCCTGCAGTGAATTGAAAAAGCATCAGATAGAAACTGACCTATATGGACTCTGCTGTATGTTTCAGTGAGACACATTTTAATTAATCGAACTAATTTCTTGGGAATACCAAATTCAATAAGAATATCATATAATACTTCCCCTCTTAACCGAGTCATATGCCTTTTTGAAATCTATGAATAACTGATGTACTGTACCCTTATACTCCCATTTTTCTCCATTATCTGTCGAATACAAAAAATCTGACCAGTAGTCGATCTATTACGCCGAAAACCGCACTGATGATCCCCAATAATTTCATCTACGTACGGAGTTAATCTTCTCAAAAGAATATTGGACAAAATTTTGTACGACGTCAACAAAAGTGATCTTCCTCGAAAGTTACCACACTTGGTTTTGTCCCCCTTTTTAAAAATAGGTGCAATTATGTACAATTATATGTAGTAGTAGGTAATTCTACAAAAAGTAACAATGGAACCAACGATTCCGGTATAGCCTATAGTAATGTAAATAAGTTTTTATTCTTAAGCCAATTTAAGGAAGTATTTCATATCAAAGACATGTTTTGAGACTCAAGTCTTTATTTGTGCAAGTTTATTATGTGCCTTTAATTTCCAAATTATTTGTCCAATCTAGAATAGAATTACGTCTGTCTGTCTCTAATATTTAACGACACTCGTTTAAACGCGATTCAACATCCAATTTTTTCTTGCACGTTGTAATATTACACGGACGATAAATGTTCAGCTGTCATAAAAGTTTACATATAAAGTGTACCGTTTTAATAGTATAACGTACAAAAATGGAGCTTCACTATAGAGTGGGTCAAGTCAGATTACGACTGGGGGAAGTGACCTAACTTGACCCGGAGTTATAGAAGCTACTTTTGCACTTATGTACGTTGTTCGTTATTTGTCCAAAATTAGAAGAAAATCTATATGTATAATTTGAACTGGTAATGGAAATTACGGGAAAACTACTGAACTGATTTTAATAAATGACCCCTCATTTTGAAGCCTGGAACCCAATGTTTTTCAGAAAAATTGTAGTTTTTAGAGAAATGTCAATTTTCCTATATTATTTTCCTACTTTCTAAAATCCATCTTTCGTCAGTTTTGAGAACTAATCGCATTTCAGAATAAAACAAAACACACACTACAATGAACAATGGCTATTACACGAAGGCCATGATCTGCAGGATTGCTGACATATTTAGAGTTCAAATTCAATTTGTTATTAAAAACTTCAAGACTTACTAAAATTTCTTACAGGTTTGATTCTACGGTGTGTAATTTTCTGAGTACAGCTGTGTATTGGATATTAAGATCTACAAAACTTGAGGTGGTTTGATGACATTATTACCATTAGAAATTAAATTTCATTATAGTTAATGCCATGATGTGAATATTTTTCATTAATTATACATATTAATGCTATACTGATGATATGAAAGTGAAACGTTTTGGGGTTATATAAGTAGATCTAGAGAATATCTTAAATTAGATCTTCATTTCTATAATTTACTGAGTGGCGACTATTATTTATACATAAGACTAAAAAACTTACGTAAGATAAGAATATTGTTATTAAAAATCAAATATTTTTATAGTTATTAATCAAGTGGGGTTGGGTCTTTTCATATACTTAATGGCGGTGAGGTGTAGATATTTATATGCGTCATTCTCTTCAGTATTGGCTCGAGAGAGCGCAAAAATTACAGTTCCTAAGGAAAGACCTAAAGGTATTACTTACTGATAAAATAAGAGACCTACAAAATTTTGTAGTCTCCCGATCATTTCAGCAAGATCTCTTAGCAGGATAAAATGATTTTACCCTCTACATTTCAAGCTCTACATGCAGCAGCTATACCAAGATGCTATGTCTATTGTTCGAAAGCATAGCAAACCTGACATTTTTTTTTAACTTTCACCTACTATCCGCAATGATCTGAAATAGCTATTGCTTTACTCCCACATGAAAAACCCACTGATCGTCCTGACATTGTTACTTGCGATTTCGCGTTGAAACTCAAAACTGAGGTGGATAGGTTCAAGAAAAAGTATTTGGCATAAAAAAAACCATTCAGAGGGCGTATGTTTCATTATTATGGAAGCAAATAACTTTTAAAATGTCTGGTATTCTTGATTGAAAATAAATCTGAAAAATTTTTGTTTGAACGTGTAATGGACTTAGTTTGCAGCATTTGCTGCACAAGCCACTAGTAAATCTATAAATTCAATTAGGCCTATCAAAGTTATATCAGTGAAAATTTTTATTCTTTATTATTCATGACGTCAGCTGTATTGTTGCTACGGTAATAATTAGTTATAAAATGCTTCATAACGCGTTGCTAAGTAAAATAACATAACGTGTTTTCCATTTTCTTTAACTATAAACTTTTCCAACGTCAGTAGATAAATACAGTTTTTCACAAATTTTGTAATACAGTGACAATTTTCAAAACATTAAAATCTGGTTGTAGGAAATACAATAAGTGGGATGTTTTAAGGGGAGAGGATAGTATTTTTTAAAACTTTTTTCCTATTTGGTATAAAATATTAATTTTTTGTATGTAGATACCTCATAGCAGTAGCAACTCAACCAAATATAAATATAAAAAAAATTATTTGGGGGACCAAATTTGGAAAAAATATACCCAATGCAGGATTTTACTAAAACCGATATATCTAAACCGTTTTTAAAGATAGATTCAAACGGTTTTTTGCTATATATCTGCAAAAGCATGCTCTACAAATTGTCTGTAACAGAATTTTGATATTAGTCCCTACGTTTGTAAAATAAACAATTAAAATTTAATAACAATTTTCTGATTTCCTTTCTTGCAAACAAACGGACGTATTTTTAAAATGAAATCAATTAACAAAATTCTGTTACAGAGAAAAGGTTCCTAATAGTCTAAAGAATGTGTGTTCTAAATTTCATGCAAATATCTTTAATAGTTCAGAAATTATATCCATTTTTGTCTGGCAATGTAGCAAAAAAATGAAGTTACTGGAAACCGATAAAAGTGGGCGTGTAATTTAAAAATCATAGCGCAGAAAGTTTAAAAATGACGTCTCAACATCCGATAAGGGCACAAATACCCACAAAATCTTATGCAATGCATTCCACACATATCAAAGAGTATTTTAAAGAAATTTTTTTTTTTAAATTTAATTTACCGGAAACAAGAATAAAATTGGGCGAGTGATTTAAAAATCCATAACGCAGGAAGTTTAAAAATGGCGACTCAACATCCGATAAGGGCACAGATACCCACAAAATGTTATGTTATGCATTCCACACATATCACAGAGTATTTTAAATAATTTGTTTTTGAAAATTTACTCATTTTTACCAAAAAAATATCATTCTCTCCACTTAAAATTGAATGCACTTTCGACGGCATGTTTCTGTCACGTGCTATTAATAAAGGCATATTGCATTGTATCATAAGATACATTTCGATCAAACAATGCACTCTTCTATGTTAATTAAAGTGATTGACTCTGTTTAAGGAATAAGAAATAGGCCCTACAGTCCGTGTTTTATATTGCATTTCTTAACTCTTATAGCTATGTATATTGATCATCCAGTTCTTAGATAACTACATTAGTATAAAGAGAGCAATATTTTACAGAATTGTTGGTGATTATGCACAGACTATAATATCTTCCTAGTCCACCACTGCCGGGCTGGAAAGCGAAGGAAGGAAGGAACATGCTATGCAGTTAGAAATCGAGTCGCCCAGCAAAACGGATGGAAGAGACAGGGATGGGGAGCGAGATAAAAAGATGATAAATCGTTGTGAAAGGAAGTAATAATAAAAGACATGGCCATGAAGAATAAAGCGAGGACTCCAAATAGACTTTAGATGCTTTGTCCAACGCTAGTCGGATGGGCGAAATTTTTATGAAGTTTCTCTATTTTTTTTTATTTTTGGAAGAAAATGGGATGAAGACAAAGTCTGCAGCAGTGCGTATTCTTGTTGCGATAGAGTTACAAGATGCGGGTTGAGTACGGGGAGATTGCTGTGGGAACGTTACGCGACATGAGTTCAGTTGCAGACGAAAGAATCAAGTGTGGAAATAGTGAACTGTACCAGTTGGATAACGAAATAGTTATGATTTGTTGCAGGCAAATTTTCTGAGCAAGGATAATACCTATTTATGCTTTCGCCTAAAAGAAATAGTTGATAAAAGTTAAACTTAAGTACTGACCTGTTGGCGAAACAAGGATGATAATCGAAAAATTGAGTCCAGAATCATAAGAGTTGAATTTTTATTTACCAATTGAAATTATAACGCTAGTCTTATAGGAAATGCCCGTTCAAATAATTTTATAGATCTGGGCGACATATGCAATATGAGACCAGTAATAATAATAATAATAATAATAATAATAATAATAATAATAATAATAATAATAATTCTTACTTACTTACTTTACAAATGGCTTTTAAGGAACCCGAAGGTTCATTGCCGCCCTCACATAAGCCCGCCATCGGTCCCTATCCTGTGCAAGATTAATCCAGTCTCTATCATCATATCCCACCTCCCTCAAATGGAGAATGGAGAAAGTTACACAACGCAGAACTGCACGCATTGTATTCTTCACCTGATATAATTAGGAACATTAAATCCAGACGTTTGAGATGGGCAGGGCATGTAGCACGTATGGGCGAATCCAGAAATGCATATAGAGTGTTAGTTGGGAGACCGGAGGGAAAAAGACCTTTAGGGAGGCCGAGACGTAGATGGGAGGTTCATTGCCACCCTCACATAAGCCCGCCATTGGTCCCTATCCTGAGCAAGATTAATCCAGTCTCTACCATCATATCCCACCTCCCTCAAATCCATTTTAATATTGTCTTCCCATCTATGTCTCGGCCTCCCCAAAGGTCTTTTTCCCTCCCAACTAACACTCTATATGCATTTCTGGATTCGCCCATACGTGCTACATGCCCTGCCCATCTCAAACGTCTGCATTTAATGTTCCTAATTATGTCAGGTGAAGAATACAATGCGTGCAGTTCTGCGTTGTGTAACTTTCTCCATTCTCCTGTAACTTCATCCCGCTTAGCCCCAAATATTTTCCTAAGAACCTTAGTCTCAAACACCCTTAATGTCTGTTCCTCTCTCAAAGTGAGAGTCCAAGTTTCACAATCATACAGAAGAACCGGTAATATAACTGTTTTATAAATTCTAACTTTCAGATTTTTTGACACCAGACTAGATGACAAAAGCTTCTCAACCGAATAATAACAGGCATTTCCCATATTTATTCTGTGTTTAATTTCCTCCCGAGTGTCATTTATATTTGTTACTGCTGCTCCAAGATATTTGAATTTTTCCACCTCTTCGAACGATAAATCTCCAATTTCTATAGTTCCATTTCGTACAATATAATAATAATAATAATAATAATAATAATAATAATAATCATAATAATAATATAGTGAATAATAAAGCATATGATAAGCACAATTTTTAAGTATACACACAAAAAAGTGAAAATTATGATAATAAGTAACACGAGTACTCACATGAAAGGCAATATGATGCAACAATAAATAAAAAAGAAGGTAAATATTACTAGAATGCCTAGTGTAAATGTAAAAAAAGACGTGAAAACATACAAAACTTGTCATAACTCTACGTTATTTTGGCAAATCGCCATAAGATAAGTTCCTAACTTGAATTTGAAATATTTCAAGGTTTGGCAGAGAGTTCCAGTGACGAGAAGTAGCAACAGTGAAGGATGGGGAATACAGAGATGATGTATGAAGTGGAATTTCTAGCGTGTTATCGCGTTGTGATCTAGTATTAATATTATGATAGCGAGAGAGAGTATGAAATCGAGCGAATAAATAATAGGGGGATGAAGAGTGCATAATTCGATATAAGAGAGAAAGTGAGTGCAGATTTCTCCTCTCATGTAACCTAAGCCATGATAACTTCTAGAAAGAAGGTGATATATGATCATAGTATCGAACATTAATTGACAATTATTTTCAATGTATGCATATCTATCTGTCTGTCTGTCTGTCGGTCTGTCAGTCCGTCCGTCCTTCCGTCCGTCCCTCCCTCCATCCATCCGTCCGTCCGTCCGTCCGTCTATCCGTCTGCCTGCCTGTCTGTCTCTCTGTCTATCTCTCTGTCTATCTATCTATCTATCTATCTATCTATCTATCTATCTATCTATCTATCTATCTATCTATCTATCTATCTATCTATCTATCTATCTGTCTGTCTGTCTGTCTGTCTGTCTGTCTGTCTGTCTGTCTGTCTGTCTGTCTGTCTGTCTGTCTGTCTGTCTGTCTGTCTGTCTGTCTATCTATCTATCTATCTATCTATCTATCTATCTATCTATCTATCTATCTATCTATCTATATCTATCTATCTATCTATCTATGTATCTACCTACCTACCTTACCTACCTTACCTATACCTACCTACCTACCTACC
>JAJSOF020000001.1:8393524-8418524 GCA_025594305.2 Periplaneta americana
ATAGATAGATAGATAGATAGATAGATAGATAGATAGATAGATAGATAGATAGATAGATAGATAGATAGATAGATAGATAGATAGATAGATAGATAGATAGATAGATAGATAGATAGATAGATAGATAGATAGATAAGTAAATAAATAAATAAATAAATAAATAAATAAATAGCGCACGACATAGTAGAGTAGCTCACAACATACGTATAGTAGTGCACGACGTAGTAGAGTAGCGCGTTTAACTTCCGTGCGTACGTGTTTAACTTCCGTGTGTATGCGTGTACGCGCTTAACCTCCTTGCATACTACAAAATCTAAATCAAGTTTAGTGAGTTGAAACATGAGAGAAATGTTATATATTCTTGCCAAAGTAACCGTGAAAAATATTCGAAACATCCATGTCGACGTTTTTGCTATCATCTCTATTCAGTAATTGGGAAGTATATGAATCCCAAATTAACGAGCGTAAGTAGGTTGGTGTGTGGTTGTCGATACACAATTTTAAAACATAGAAAACTGACAATCTCCGTGGGAATGCGCGCATGGGTTCGTTTTAATATGCTTTTGCAACGACCCAGCGAAAGGACGGTTTAGCGAGGATTGAATGCAGCTGTGATTGTTGATACGCTCCAAGTTATAAAATAAAGATCACATGCACGCACTCTTCTGTGCGTGTACGCATTAACGCATGCTGAGTGAGTGCCGCACGTTCAAAATTACACCATGCAGTGCCACTGTAAGTTACATTGAATTATGCATTTTGAGTGGTTCTGTAAATGGCTGCCCTTCAAACATTCCTTCGCCTCAATGCCGAACATCTTCACAGGGGCCTCTAACATGAGTTACTACAGCAACTGAAACTCCTTTCAAACGGTAATAGACGCATTCGTTTATGATGAGTATAGCAGTCGCAACTTAGCTGCTCTAGAATTTCATACTACTTATCTGAGTTGTTAATTAGCATATTAAGGGGAGAGGATGGTATTTTTTGGTGAAAAATGAGTAAATTTTTTCTTTAAAAAAAAATTCATTTTTTAAAATACGTCATTTTTAAACTTCCTGCGTTATGGATTTTTAAATATGCCCGCTTTTATTGTTGTGGAATGATATGGAATGCATTGCATAACATTTTGTGGGCATTTGTTCCCTTATCGGATGTTGAGACGTCATTTTTAAACTTCCTGCGTTATGGATTTTTAAATCACTAGCCCACTTTTATTGTTGTTTCCGGTAAATTGATATGTGTGGAATGCATAGCATAACATTTTGTGGGCATTTGTGCCCTTATCGGATGTTGAGACGTCATTTTTAAACTTCCTGCGCTATGGATTTTTAAATCACTAGCCCGCTTTTATTGTTGTTTCCGGTAAATTGATATGTGTGGAATGCATAGCATAACATTTTGTGGGCATTTGTTCCCTTATCGGATGTTGAGACGTCATTTTTAAACTTCCTGCGTTATGGATTTTTAAATCACTAGCCCACTTTTATTGTTGTTTCCGGTAAATTGATATGTGTGGAATGCATTGCATAACATTTTGTGGGCATTTGTGCCCTTATCGGATGTTGAGACGTCATTTTTAAACTTCCTGCGTTATGGATTTTTAAATCACTAGCCCACTTTTATTGTTGTTTCCGGTAAATTGATATGTGTGGAATGCATTGCATAACATTTTGTGGGTATTTGTGCCCTTATCGGATGTTGAGACGTCATTTTTAAACTTCCTGCGCTATGGATTTTTAAATCACACGCCCGCTTTTATCGGTTTCCAGTAACTTCATTTATTTTATACATTGGCAGACAAAAATGGATATAATTTCTGAACTATTAAAGATACATGCATGAAATTTAGAACACACATTCTTTAGACTATTAGGAAACGTTTCTCTGTAACAGAATTTTGTTAATTGATTTCATTTTAAAAATACGTCCGCTTGTTTGCAAGAGAGGTATCAGAAAATTGTTATTAAATTTTAATTGTTCATTTTACAAACGTAGGGACTAATATCAAAATTCTGTTACATACAATTTGTAGAACATGCTTTTGCAAATACATTGCAAAAACTGTTTGAATCTATCTTTAAAAACGGTTTAGATATATCGGTTTTAGTACAATCCTGCACTGGGTATATATATATATATATATTTTTTTTTTTTCAAATTTGGACCCCCCAATAATTTTTTTTACAAAATATTTTTATTTGGTTGAGTTGCCATAGCTATGAGCTCTCTACATACAAAAATTAATATTTTACACCAAATAGAAAAAAAGTTTCAAAAAATACCATCCTGTCCCTTTAATGTATTTTATATACAGTATAAGCAAATTGAATTTATTCTATATATGTTTTTTATTTTTTCAATCATCAGAGAAATAAAACACAAAAATGAAATTGTTATTATATAAAGCGATTATTATAATGTTTATACAATTAATTAATTAATTATTTTAGTCTCATCACCTGATGCAATAGAAAGAACTAGAAGCTAATTTCACAAATACAAATAATTACTCTTGAATCTACAACATTTTACCCTAAGCCTACATGACAGTTTGTGCTGTATTTGTTTCATTTTTTCACTTTTCAAAGAAGATGTTCACTTTGTTTACAACAAAAGACTATCATTGCAAAATAATTCTAACTATAAAACAAACAAGTGTTCAATAGCTGGGACCATCCACGAATCCAAACAATAAACATGACAAATAATCAATATGTAATCAAGAAATAATAATTTTAATTGTAAAGGAAACTAAAATGGCCAAGGATAGCATATCTCTGTTACTGTAACGTTTCAAAGTACATGGATGTAGATATTAACAATAAAATATATGGTGTGGGATCAGAAAAGACCTCTGGTAAGTGTCGAAGATTAAAGGGAGATGCCAATGAAAGTGGAGAAAAATTCTAATTTTAAATATTATTTTTATTTTATTATAATAATAAAGATTATGCCAAAATATTAAATTCCACCAAGAAATTTAATTTAAAAACGGCTCACGTCACTCCTCTTTATAATCCTAAACTCTAAGCAAAAGGGCTGAAAAATAATTAATAAATGTAAACGTACCAACGCTCTCCCAACTGAGCACGGGTCATCCAATTTTTCCTCTTTAGAATGGGCTGACAACCTAAACTTTATGACTTCATTGTGGTTTTTTACGAAAATTGTGCAAAAAATTTGATTTCTTGAATTTTATTTTTATTTAATTCCCTATGTTTAAAGATTAGGTTTCCAAAATTTTATTTCGAAATTCTACCAGGAAATGACCCAAAACTATTATTACGTTTCATGGTGCCATATCATTCTTCTTTATGATCCTGAATTTTGCGCCTCATTTTCCCAAAGTTACATTTTCTTACAGAATGTACCCATAACTCAGAAACTATACGTCGCATTTTTACAAAATTTTGCAGACTTGCTCTATTATGTGTATTCTTTATTTAAATGTAAAAATTCTTGATAGCTGGTATATTATTCAATTAACATAACATATTTTATCGTTGCAGAAAAAATAAATTTTGGACAATTATGTACTATATACTACGAGAGGAGTTCGGCCGGCGTCGTGGATCGTGTCCCGGCATGGCTCAGTTGGTTAAGAGCGCTCAGCGCGCACAGCTGAGAGGTCCTGGGTTCGATTCCCGGTCCCGGTACGAATTTTCTCGTACTTAATGGTAATAAAATTGGACAATTATTTGAAACAGTTATTGAAGCTAATCCTAGCGTTATAGAAACAAAATCTTGACAAACAATTGCTTTAATACAGGGACATTATTTTATTTTTACTAACAATTTTAATATTAACTTTGCTATACTTTTAGAAGTTCGATGATACTGACGTAAAACACAAACAAATCACTCTACTAGGTACAGGAGGAAGAAAAGTAGTTAATCCATTTACGTAAACTAGGAAATATCACGATTTTGAGTTTGATAATTTTCATTAGGTTTTTGTTTAATCAAAATGCAGTACTGTATTAAGAATAAGTGTTTTTACTCACGAACTGAGTTATCCATGCGAACGTATTCATTATGCAGTGTATATTATACTGTCTACAGCACATTAGCGTACAATATAGAGAATGAAGTTAAATTGAAAAATAATCATAATATGGATATTTAAATACATTTTTGAAAATGGTGGCCGTTCATTTCGATACAGGCTTCAGTTCTTTTGTGCATATTATCGCACTATAGACTATTGCATCTAATTCCAATTGCCAGTTTCGTCCTTCGTACCTAGTAACTCATGTTGAAATAATTCTGTACCTACTCTATAAAAGAGTACCTACTCTACGCACTGTAAATTCAATCTTCACTTCTGCCCGACCCGCACAGATAAAATTAGTCAGACATGCTATCTACCGTCCGTCCAAGTGGTTTTGTCTCAGGATCGTAGAAAGGGGGAAATCACGTGCCAATTACTTAACGAGGCCCTTTTATTTAAGTTGTTTTAAACAGTTGTATAATATTACGTAAACGTCCATTTCCTAACAGAAATTAATGTTTTCAGAAAATAACTAAGACAGCCCAGCTTTTACAGAGGGGCATGCAGAAGCAGGTGGGGGACAATGTACCGGTATTTAAAAACTAATTTAGAAACATGTTACATAAATCATCCTTGTGCCAAAAGAGAATGCTCCCTGGACCCAATTATATTAAAGAATGTACCGGTATTTAAAAACTAATTTAGAAACATGTTACATAAATCATCCTTGTGCCAAAAGAGAATGCTCCCTGGACCAAATTACATTAAAGAATGTACCGGTATTTAAAAAACTAATTTAGAAACATGTTACATAAATCATCCTTGTGCCAGAAGAGAATGCTCCCTGGACCAAATTACATTAAAGAATGTACCGGTATTTAAGAAACTAATTTAGAAACATGTTACATAAATCATCCTTGTGCCAGAAGAGAATGCTCCCTGGACCAAATTATATTAAAGAATGTACCGGTATTTAAAAACTAATTTAGAAACATGTTACATAAATCATCCTTGTGCCAAAAGAGAATGCTCCCTGGACCCAATTATATTAAAGAATGTACCGGTATTTAAAAACTAATTTAGAAACATGTTACATAAATCATCCTTGTGCCAAAAGAGAATGCTCCTGGACCAAATTACATTAAAGAATGTACCGGTATTTAAAAACTAATTTAGAAACATGTTACATAAATCATCCTTGTGCCAAAAGAGAATGCTCCCTGGACACAATTATATTAAAGAATGTACCGGTATTTAAAAACTAATTTAGAAACATGTTATATAAATCATCCTTGTGCCAAAAGAGAATGCTCCCTGGACCCAATTATATTAAAGAATGTACCGGTATTTAAAAACTAATTTAGAAACATGTTACATAAATCATCCTT
The DNA here is from genome assembly GCA_025594305.2 of Periplaneta americana. NCBI lineage: Eukaryota > Metazoa > Arthropoda > Insecta > Blattodea > Blattidae > Periplaneta > Periplaneta americana. The sequence goes on from JAJSOF020000001.1 coordinate 8,398,907, forward strand.
GTGCCAAAAGAGAAATGCTCCCTGGACCAAATTGTCGTATTTTGCAGTGGTCGTCAGTACTCGCTGAAACGGGTAATATTATAATATAATTATGTTGTACGTAGCAAGATCGATTATTCAATTGATAGGATATTTTATGAGGTTGTCACGACTGAGATATCTATTGTCAATTGCTTTTATTTGTCAGAAGGCCTTGACTGAGGGGTATATAAGGACTGGCGCTGTTAGGGTGGAAGTCGGGGTTTGGGATGGCCCACAAGCAACAAGTTATACTAAATATGTTTAGGATTAGTGTAAAACTGGCCTATGTCTCCAATAGTGGGCGGGACATTAGTAACATTCACCGGAAGAATAATTGAGGCGCTGACATGGGAAAGGTAGTAACTGCCAAAAACAAAATTTTTGAGGGGAAGCAAAAACAAATTTATGAACACTTTCACACTTACATTATTACAGAAACTGCTTTAAATGAAAGGCATACACTCATGTTTGTGTTACATATGAAATTTGAAAAGTCTGGCACAGATTTATCTGTGAAATCCTATTTTATGAAAACACAACATTGAAATCACTCCTTAGCCAAACTGAGAATTAACGTTATTTATACATTATGCACAAATTTTTCGGTAAAATGCATGATACTTTTCATCGAGGAAGTCTAACATAGATAACAAGTCTCTCTTTTTGGCATCAGGGACGACTGGTCTTCTTTCAAGGCGTTGCAAGCACTGCAAGTCAGTGATTGACGTTAATGACTGTCCTTTCTTAAAAATCCTGTGCTCTGTCCACATTTCAAGGCCTTAAATGACTGTCTTGTTTTTATTAGAGGAAACTCAGCTCTTAAGAGTCTAATCCAGTTGAGGGTGCTGATTTTGATAGGAGTTGTATTCAAAACTTATCACATTCTGCAGAAAAGTGAAAGAAACCCTCATCCTTCATCATTATTACATTATTAGGCCTTACCTCTTCTGGAACCATGGTCTTGCATCTTTTTTTTTTTCTTATTCTCTATGATGCCAAATTCCCTATCACATGGCATGTAGGAATGTTCTGAAACCAGGAATTTCAAGTCCATTGAATCAAAGTATTTCTTGCCAATAATGTAAATCAGGACCATTAGAATCATCCGATTCTTATTCTGCCCTGCACAGTTATCAGCCCATATTTGTCTAGACACACTCTGATGTTGTAAAAGGAGTTACTACCTTCTCCGCGCCAACAGCTGTGCACATACAACTTACAACATCTAGTGACTACGTTTCCAACTTCGTTTCATTACATACGGACATACTACCTTCTCTGTGCCATTGGCATGATCATTTAATACCTTCTCAATGAAAAACCTAAAAATTCGGATTTTTGGTAGTTACGACCTTTCCCATGTCAATGCCTCAATTGTTTGTATAACTTACATCTGAAGTCTGATTAGTGTTATATGTTTCTAGTCAGCGATGTATACAATAGAGGGGAAAAGCAACTGGCCATCCTACCCCATTATCTCCGGTTTAGTTACCTCATGAGTGATGACTTATTGGTGTCACTTGTGAGGTTAAAATCTGTCTTCGAACAGTTGGCTGAACAAAACAACAACATTAGCGAACGCTGAATACAGGCCCCAGTGTGTTGTAACGTTTAAATAGGTTAATAATAATAATAATAATAATAATAATAATAATAATAATAATTGGCCTGCCTATTGCTTAGTTAATGTTGTAACAAATAGTTATTTTGTTTCCTTGGGATGTTACGAACTTACATAACGTAAGCTGTACTATGTTGCAAAGTAAATGGGCACATCTGTACACTTAAACTTCTTGTGTCACGCTTGTTGATCTTTCGGCTGAAGGAGGAAACTGTCCACGTTCGCAAGAAGAAAAATGTAACGATATTCTGTTGATACAAAGGCTGAGACTTGAGATAACAAAGCTCAGCTAAAAGCACAAAGTAAATAAATTTTGAACTTGAAAGTCTCGAGACAAAGAATAATTGAAAGAGAAATGGGATAAAAGGGAATAACAATCACTCTGGCAAGGGAACCTAATGAAGGAAACTTGCAAGTTGACAATCAGACGCTTTGCGGTGCAAAATTGGCTCTGAGGACGAAAAACTCGCTGCCTCGCCACGAACTCCATGCTGGTGTGTAATTAATTCATTATAGGAGAATTGCCCGACCGAGAAAATTGAGTAACTAGGATACCGGCGAGGAGGAAATATTGTTCTTGCGGTAGAGTTTTACGCTAGGTTCCCCACAGTATCCTGCTGAAAAACTCATTGCTGTGAGAACCGATTGCAATAGTACGTGAAAACGTCTGCACCTGCTGATAATCTACATGTAACATATTCCTATTGTGTAACTAAGTTCCCTATTAAAGCATCACGTGTCTATGTGCTGCCAATCACAGGTTGTTTCAGCGCCCTACCACTTTCCACTTCTTTTTGCTTCCTGTGCTGTCACAGAAACTGCGCAACAAAATTTCATGACTCTCTCTATTCATTCTCCACACATCATTATCATCATCATCATCATCATCATCATCATCATCATCATCACCATCATCATCATCATCATCATCATCATCATCATCATCATCATCATCATCATCATCACCATCATCATCACTATTGTCGTCATCATCATCGTCATTATCATCATCAGCTTCATAAATCACAAATTAAACTTTCAGAGGTCTGGCTCGACCTTTTCCAGTACCCAGTTCGAAAGTCTTCCTTTCCATATAATTTCTGTTTTATGTTATCTTATTCTTCTAAATATAGGCATATTGATTTCATCACCAAAATACTGTTATTGCAAATTATCTTGAACCTTACATCCCCTAAGTCTGTCTTTCGAACTGCTCGGTACGGCATGTACTTATCAACGTAACGGCACGGCAAGGCTGCCCTTCCCTCGGGTAACGTGACTCTTTTCAGAAAACGTTGGTTCTTTCACTTTACGGCTCTCTACTGTAAAGGAACTTTGTTCATTACAGACATCGTCTCACGACACTTCGGTTTTGAGAGGAGTACATGGTTTCGTAGGAGGTTTTAATTAACCTGTAATGAGTAAGTATTTAAATATAATTGTACACTCCTCCTCTCTCATCCGGGCTGGGGACGGCAATAGCGGAGTTACTACAGATATTTCTATACATTATATAGGTCTACACAACTTGCACCTAGAGCTAATATGTACATATTCTTATAACAATATTTTACAGGTTTATTATTTGAATTTACATTAATTTACAATTATATACAATCCATATCCCTATCATTGCTGCCATCATCGTCATAGTCTTCAACGCTTGGTCCAAAATTAATTATTTCGTCAATGGCATCATCCATTCGGAATTATCTTCTTAATCGTAGGTACTACTTTCTGAACAAGATAGAATTCTTCGATTGTATCCCGAATGACATGTTGATCGAATTCGTCCACTTGAACTTTACACAAGTCCTAATTCTGGAATGAAATAATATGTTTTGCAGAACTATAACAAAATAATAACTTACAACAGTAATTCATTATGTCGCTCACAGTACACACACTATTGTTCATAACTATTATAGCAATAATTTCTAAACATTACATAACTATTCTTTCCCGAGTAGTGTGAGGTTCATTCGGTTGTAATTCAATATTATTCTTAATTCTCTTCACGGAACTAATACTTTTGCCAGAGTATTTAGCCGCTCTCTCATATTCCTTATCAAGCGGTTCCAGCGAACATTTGTTTAATTTTTCTTCCTCTCAACATTTAATTATATTTGCGATAATTTCTCTTTCCCCGCTGTGCATAACCGCGTTACTTTTACTCCGCGGTGGTGTGATTTCACCATAATTACTACCCTGTGGTTGCTGCTCCATGTTAACACTACTGGTACGCAGTGAAGGAAATAGCTCTATGTTTCTTGACAAGAGATTATGCTGCGGAGCATGCGCAAACAACTCAGTTGGCTCCACCCACGTTACGCGCTTCCTTCCCTCTGCCCCTCTGTCTCCGCTCAGGAAGTTCAAGATAACTTGCAATAACAGTATGTACATTTCAAATATTTTCGTATTTTTAGTTCATTAATGACCTGTCACAGTTTAGAATACATAGATGGGTATCGTGTCTCACTTGAGAAATAGTGCCTCACTGACTTTCACAGAGCTTATCGCTCTAAGTGACATCATCTTCACAGTCCCCGTTCCTCCCTCACGCAGCTCCTACGCGAGGGCAGGTTATATATCAGTTTCATAAGCAATAACAGTGGTGGCATAATGACATTATCAAAGCAGTGTGTACGCGCTAGAAAACGATTATTTCATGAGAAATGGGAGGAAGAGTTTTGTTTTGCTGTTTATAAGGGGAGAAGATACGATGTACAGTATGTTATGCTCGAAAATCCTATTAGGCATTAATACATTTAATATAGAACGAGATTACTCCTTATGTCATAAAGAACATGCTGAATTAGAAGGTAAACAAATTAAATGTTATTTTTCGTACTATTCCGAAGAAAATTTATGATCTTAACATTTGCATAGTATACTAAATACGACATTATACCTTAAACACGCTGCATTAAAAGGTACGAGGAATTAAACGTTGTTTGTACGTATTATTTCCAAAAGAAATTTATAAAAAAATATCAAAAGTGCGTAGAAAACGAAATATGATTTTCTGAAATTATTTTAGGTCGAGAACATGCAAATTTATTAAGTAATCTTGAGAAACGCCAGAATATTCAAGAAAATAAATGTAGACAACGTGATGGAATATTATTGGCTAGTTACGCAATTTCTCGCCTGTGATTTAAATCAATTCAATGATGGAGAAACAGTAAAGAGGTTTATGATTAAAGCTGCCGAATTAATTTGCCAAATTGAATAAAAGTTTTCGAGTCTCTCACGTTAACCAAGCGCTTTCCTAATAATTCGCCACTGACCGCCTTAGCGATTACGATAAGGTGACGCAGGTCACAGCAGTTTATATTTCCCATCCTACTCTGCAGTCTCCTCTCCTAGTAAACAAACTATTCCAAATCGAGTGCCTCACGTAACCGAAAATTGTGCCCATGTATGGTTTAGATTCTTCCAAAACTTCTCAATTTTTGTTCGCTTTCTATAATGTATAAATAATTATCACTCATTTGATATATTGTTTAGTGACAGTTGACACTCAGTAAAGATACTGACTTCATTACTGTACTGGAAAATGAACAAGTCGGAATCAATACCTGCACTGACTCATTTTATGAACATTGTGATTAATAACAATACTAGGTCTAGTGTGAAACTGTGTCCTATTCAATGACTATAACTCGCTTTCTATACTATGAAATTAACTATTTAGTAAGGCAGTGACTTTCCAAATTGAAAGACATAGTAAAGACACGAAACTGTGAAGTTACTAGTCACGGACATTCACTTACTTATCGTGATGTGACAGTAGTAAGTTTTTTTCGAGGTTAGATTTAAGAAGTGTTGAGTTTTTAAATCTTATATGAATATTCACGATTTGTTTTACTCTTAAAAGTGTACCAGTAATCGAAGAAACAAAATAAATGTAAGGCAACGGTGTTAGTGGGAAAAAGTAATCATTACCGCCTGCCGAATGGAATTAAACTTCCCGCCGAGTCATTGTGTATGAGAAGTTGCCTAGAGAGTAAGGTTTTCTGTTTTAAACGTCAAGACAGAACTTGCAATCACATTTTTTGTTCATTCGACAGTGTAGGACAATTTGTTACATCGGGACTTGATTATAGTAAAATGCAATGCTTATAGTTTATAGGAAGCAACAGTGTCTGCAGCTTTATTTATTCAATGTAAGAAGACGAAAGAATAAACACGACATTCTCCAACTAACAGTCAACAGATTGTATCCATGACTACGGTTATAATTAGCTACGAAAGCCTTCCGACATTAGCAATCAGGAGTTGTTAAGGCATTTATGTAGAAGTTGTTGATAACGATCTAGTGGGCAGTGAACAGTGACCAACTTGTGAAAGCATTATCATTCTATGTGTTGTATGTACGCAATAGTGACAGCTTAACATTAGGGCAATGAATCGTAGAATTCTATGGACTTTTTAAAAAAAACAACGTATTGCATTTATGGGTATACTGTGTAATAATAATAATAATACTTATTCGCTGGCTTTTAAGGAACCCGGAGGTTCATTGCCGCCCTCACATAAGCCCGCCATTGGTCCCTATCCTGAGCAAGATTAATCCATTCTCTATCATCATATCCCACCTCCCTCAAATCCATTTTAATATTATCTTCCCATCTACGTCTAGGTCTCCTAAAGGTCTTTTTCCCTCCGGCATCCCAACTAACACTCTATATGCATTTCTAGATTGGCCCATACGTGCTACATGCCCTGCCCAACTCAAACGTCTGGATTTGATGTTCCTAATTATGTCAGGAGAAGAATACAATGCGTGCAGTTCTGTGTTGTGTAACTTTCTCCATTCTCCTGTAACTTCATCCCTCTTAGCCCCAAATATTTCCTTAAACACCTTATTCTCAAACACCCTTAATCTCTGTTCCTCTCTCAAAGTGAGAGTCCAAGTTTCACAACCATAAAGAACAACCAGTAATCTAGAAGTGTTTTATAAATTCTAACTTTCAGGTTTTTGGACAGCAGACTGGATGATAAGAGCTTCTCAACCGAATAATAACAGACATTTCCCATATTTATTCTGTGTTTAATTTCCTCCGAGTATCATTTATATTTCTTTCTGTTGCTCCCAATTATTTGAACTTCTCCACCTCTTCAAAAGATAAATTTCCAATTTTTATATTTCCATTTCGTACAATATTCTCGTCACGAGACATAGTCATAGGCTTTGTCTTTTCGGGATTTACTTCCAAACCTATCTCTTTACTTGCTTCAAAATTCCCGTGTTTTTCCTAATCGTTTGTGGATTTTCTCCTAATATATTCACGTCATCCGCATAGACAAGCAGCTGATGTAACCCGTTCAATTCCAAACCCTCTCTAATAATAATAATAATAATAATAATAATAATAATAATATTAATAATAATAATAGTAATAATAGACCTGGCAACAAGAAATGTAATTATGATTTTTTAAGTAGCCTAGATTATCTCTTAAGTAAAACTTTGAATATGAAAATGTTTTACACCAAAATTTTGACGGGATATTGATGTGTTAGAAGGTATGAATGATCCACCTATTAATGCCAAAGAAATAGCACAGTCAACAGAGTAACAAAATTTTAAAATAAATTACAACATGTATAAAGAATGGAAAAGAACTTAAAGATAAAAATAGTGCATTATGCAACGAGCCTATAATGGTAGTAATTAAAACGCGAGTATGTTTGTTTATGAAACGAGCGCAAGCGAGTTTCATAATTTTTATACGAGCGTCTTAATTACCATTATTGGGAAGTTTCATACGACTTTTTATGCTCGACCATAATTCTAACTTGAAATTATTCATAAATATTCATGTTATTGTTATGTGAGTGAGTGCAATAGCCTACCTCATGAATTGTGAGATGTGCGCAGACGCGAAAGTATTGATTTTTTCCGGGAAACGAATGTCGACGACCTTGATATAATCTAGAGAGTAAGATAAACATTAGTCTAGATATAACCTTGAAATTGAATTCGATATTGAAAAACGAGATGACGAATTGAATTTATTTGAATATTATTTACAATTAATGCTAATTATTATAGTAACAGAACATAACCTTCTGCGACAGTATTGGATTTCCAGTCTCCATGACCTTTCGATAGTCGTCTTTCGATTGCATACCCGAGAATAATCGAAAACCTGAACTTTAATTAATAGGTGTACTTTAATTACATGCATTAAAGGACTGCTACCAGGTGTATAATTACTACATTTCGGCATGGTCGAGCATAAAAAAATTTAAAAGTTATAAGAGGTGTTAGACTGAGCTTATAGTAATCCAAGATGGTCTTAAAAGAGGTTTAAAGGTAGTTATGTCTAATGTAGCTACGAAACAAATACAAATTTTGAGTGATAACAACCCTGGAATTGTTAAGAAATTGCAAGGAGGTATTCGTGGTGACCTGGTCTATACAGACAAATTGAAGAAACGTAAAAGAATGTGGTCTTTGTTATTCTTCAAGAAGATAGGTCTACACTGAAACGTAATGAAAGAATGGATCAGTTATGAAACGCCTAATAACGAAATGTAGGTCATCTTCTTGGTCGAATAATTCTGAAGGCAAATGCAACTTTGCAATGTGGACGGATGTTAATGGGCTTCATTTTTTAACAATTCACATTTAATGCCGTTTTCCTCTCTTAACACCTGTATATGCGAGCGAAACATATAGACAATAATGGAGTCTACTACGTTCAAAATATGGAGTGAGGTGTTTGCGTAATACCAGTAAAGGATTGGAACTCACTAGTTGGGAAAATGTGCATACACGTAATTCAGAATTGCTTTCGACACAGTTTTCGAAAACGAGCTTAAATTCTCACAATAAAAATGTTGACAGCTTTTACGAGGAACCGAAGGTCTGTATGCATGCGAAACGACACGTGGAGTTGACAGCGGAGTTTACATATATCGCAGCACGATTCATTAACATCCGGATGCTTTCACACACATCCAGGCTTACAGTGCCACACTCCATTACACTGTTTTCAAAACTCGCAACATTTTTAAGCGTGTAAACTTTAAAGGAGAAACATAAATGTTTTAGTATGACTGGTGTTCATAACCCAACACTAGTGTCACTGCCTGCCCATGTGATCACCGTTAACCAAGCCGCCGCTTAAGATAAAACAAGACTATGGACATATACAATTCATTTCCAAAAGTAGATACAGAGTGATTCAGGAGGAATAGTAAATATCTTAGAGATGGTTGTGTATGGACTATTATGACTGAACTGCTGTGAACCGATAAGTGATAGCGTATTTGTTGTGACATTTGTAATGCCCACCACCCGGTTTGTTTCTCTTCTCTTATCTACATCGCTCACAATGCAGATTCCAATGTTACGTCATTCATCGGTGACCTTGTCTCACGTCAGCAGCATATGGTATCGTCTAATTCACATTGGGGCGAGACGTTTTAGCAAAAATGCATCTAGCTCCGCCATCGTTCGAAAACGGACCTATGTTCATATGAACTTTTTCACTCAAAATGGCCTAAGATATCGTATCCTAAATTTTTTACCTTTCCTCGTGAATGACTCTGTATAACGTATGTATATATAAAGTTTCAGTATTTTTAAAGAAACAATAATGAATGCGATAAATTACATGTTTTTCTACGCACACGACGATATTATTTTCAAGTTCAAGAAATTTGTCGCTTTTGTTTCGATGATAATCATAGACGATACACTTATTTTTTATAAATACGACGTTAAAAATACTACCAACATTTTAACAGCTACGACTTTCTTAAATAAGAGAGGAGATTTCATAATTAAGGGAAAACTCCACTGAAAATCATGAAAATATTTCCAAATTTTTTAGCTATTTCACTTATTCAGAATTTATATTTTCATACCCCAAATGGATTCACCTCAATTCTGATTACAAATACTCGTATGTTCACATTTTTTAAAATTAAGGCTGGAAGGGCGTGGAATTTAAAGAGCTGTCAACATTGTTTTTCATCAAAGAATTCTTTTTAAAATTTCTGATTACAAATCTAGTAACTTTTTGTTGGCTCCCTAAAGTTACTAGATGAATGTAGCGGAGGAGAATATTAATTTACATAAATATTCATTTTATTTTCAAATCTATTTTTCTGTGTTCATTTTTGTTGATTCAACATCAACTTTCTTATGCCAAATATTAATCAATCTGGATGAAAGTTTTACTGCAAGTATTTATGAGGTAGCTGCATGTTTCTATGCATTTATTTTTGAGAAATGCTGCTAGTTTATTTTATTAATATTTTTCTTAAGAAAATAAACTAGCAGCATTAAGAAAAATATTAATAAAATAAACTAGCAGCATTTCTCGCAAAATAAATGCATAGAAACATGCAGCTACCTCATAAATACTTGCAGTAAAAATTTCATCCAGATTGATTAATATTTGGCATAAGAAAGTTGGTGGTGAATCAACAAAAATGAACACAGAAAAATAGATTTGAAAATAAAATGAATATTTATGTAAATTAATATTCTCCTCCGCTACATTCATCTAGTAACTTCAGGAGCCAACAAAAAGTTACTAGATTTGTAATCAGAAATTTTAAAAAAGAATTCTTTGATGAAAAACAATGTTGACAGCTCTTTAAATTCCACGCCCCCTTCCAGCCTTAATTTTAAAAAGTGTGAACATACGAGTATTTGTAATCAGAATTGAGCTGAATCCATTTGGGGTATGAAAATATAAATTCTGAATAAGTGAAATAGCTAAAAAAATTTAGAAATATTTTCATGATTTTCAGTGGAGTTTTCCCTTAAAGAAAAGCTGTAAGCCCGACAAAGAACTCAAGAAACGTGAACCACGCAGACATCACCTCCACGTTTACTATTCTAATTAATAGGTTTATAAAAAAACGCAGACTCTCCGTATTCATAAACAAGAGGAAATCCTGGATATTCGCTACTTACCCTAGTAGCGCTCGGGAGGAAACTTGTACGTCGCTCCGCTCCGTGGAGGGAGCGTTGCTCGCCAATTCCCTGACCTATTAACGGCAGGGTTTGCATTGAAAACAACGGTTATCGCTGTTGGCGCAGAAGAAAATGGGACATGTTCCCTCTATTTGGCTTAATTAGTCCGGTCCAGCAACAAGAGTACGACACAAAACACTCGCACGTACATTGCTACTCTGAACAAGCAACCGCAAGATGTCTCTCGTTCTAGTGACAAGTCTGCAATTGCGTTAATTAACATTTCGGAAAAAATGAATTCCAAGAATATGAAAATATAGATTGCCTAAAACATAATTTTTCTCACAGTCTCTAAACATCAAAAGATGTCATTATTGACAACTGTAAAAAAATAAAAACGCTATAAGGTCCCTGAGCCAAATAACGCCATGTATACCTTTAACGCCACCCTATTAAAATTTGTTAACGACACAAGTTTTCGGTAGTGCACTATTGCATTCGCTTGCAATCTAGTGATGAAATGAGTTACTAGCTGTCCGCTGACATTTACGAGTGACATTATATTCCATCATTTTCCTGTTGTGTTGATAGTGAATGGCTGTTCTTATATCAAGGTAAGAGGCAATATTTTATTTTGTGCGTTGAGCAAATAATAACTATATTAAACTATATATTTTCTGATCCTTAAACATTCTTCTACGTATAGAAAGTATTTGCTATCTATAAAATTTGAAAATGTTAGAGAAAGAGGCATGTCATGTTATCAAGTACTCAGTAGCGCTTTAACGCTATGTGGCGTTAAAGGTCTGCAGACAAAATTTTAGGTTATGTTAGTACTAAGGCTGACAGTACAGCATCAGTGTGAAAACATCAGGAAAATCACTAAGCTTTCAACTTATAAATGTTCAGAATGTGCAGTGATGATATTGGTTCAATTGCTTATCGAACTCTTATTTTTTTTTATTTTACATAACTTAATTTGTTTGTTTTACTTATTGGAAAACATTCATATTAAACTAAGGTAAATGCTTTTGTGTTTAATAACTTTCTACTGTGTCTCATTGTCTTTTTTTAAAGTAAGGAGTCACTGGAAAACATATTTTCCTAATCCATCTGGTGTTTCAGTTTCAGAACAAGAATCTTTCATTAGTATTGAATGATTTTGTATCTTTTATTAACAGAAACTCAAATTTAGTCGCTTAGTTCAATTTGTGTTGCTTAGGAAAAATAATTCATTAACAATTATAAGTGTATAGGTTACTAGAAAATAGGTGGCGTTAATTGGACAACCTGTTCCTAATAACGCTAGTTTACAAAGTTTTCCTATTTGAGTTCTAATTCTTGTTCGGTATATAATATATCCATTTTCATTGTGCTATTTTGTAAAGATAAGATTACAGTTTATATTTCATAATTTTCGTTTTTGTACATAACTTATTTCCAGAGAAAAAGTGACTGAAGTGTTAAGGTGGCGTTATTTGGTACGGGTATCTTACAGGAGAATTACGGTAGCTTTGAACGGTGCCGTTACGTTTACCACCAAATTTAACTACATACACAATGTTGCCAACATGGGAACATGATTTTGGTCTGTGGTGTCGTTAGAAGGAGAAATTTGTTTCTTTTTCTCTCTACCTTCTTCGTTCTGAACATTACTTAGAGATAGCACCACTGTTACTCTCATCTATTGCAATGGTTTTTCCCTGGACCACCAACTTGCTTGGGCGACATTTCTACATAGAAGGTTAAGACAGATCTTACAAGCAATCTCCAGTTACTAACAGTATGGTCATCAAAATTGTGTGTCCATTTTATCTCGAACTAAAATCTCTCTTGCATTTTCTTTAGTTTCATCACGGCCAAATGGATTTATCTCTTCGGTATGGATGTTTCTAGTCGGTAATGACCTTTATGACAGTTTTTGTTTCGTAATATTGATAGACGGTAATATAATTAAAGCGGTGAATAGTTTCATGGTCCCTAAAAGTTTTTTTTTTTCGTAAAAGGCTAGGTATTTTCTCTAGGCCACAAATAAAACTTCAACGCGGTCATAATTATGTACTTAATGCTTTGGCGAACATTAACTGGAAATTTACTTTCCGTTATTTAAATGATATTCCGTGAACCACACCTTTTCCTCTTTATTTCGTTGTCATAACCTACTTTAAGATCTTACTACATAAGCATTTTCTTTTAGTGCATTGAAAACATCGTCGTTGTACTGCATAAATCTTGCACTTGACTAATAGAGTGATTTATTTAAGAATATAGTCGCGAATTTTACTACCACCATTTCGATTGTCTTTTGTTTGACACGGCTCGGTACGGCCCGGTGACTAGTGGCCAGCGAGTAGCGTCGACTATCGACATTGCTCTGCCGTGGGTATTATCCAGTTGTTCCCTGTATCTTTTCTTGGAAATATCAGCATTCTTGCAATTTCCGTTTTGCTCGATTTCTGCATATTCCTCAGCAGTGACAATAAACCTTCTTTACTATCACCATTCATTACAGCAAATTAAAAAAAAAACAACAAAATTACAAATGTGTATTCTTTTTTTTTTTGTTTATTTGTAAATGGTTACTATGGAAACCACTAAAACTTACAACCACCGCCTTCTGGAAACGTATCTAAATACGGTGTCTGTAAATTATTTGTTTAGTTTTTCATAATTAACTAAAATTTGCACGAACTTTTTCTCCTGTAAAATTTATTATCTCTATGTAAATGTTTATATTTAGTTTTTATATATGTGTAATTGTAACGGTGAAAATATTGTTAATCAAATAATTTTTTTCATAAGTGTATATTATTTTTGGGAGTGTTTTTGTATATTAATTACATTTCAGAAAAAAAAAAATTTGCACATTTATTTTTTTCGTTGTTGGTAGCTCTATAGCTCTATTAGATGCTTTATGGTTGTGCTAACAGATGGAGTTACTTGTCAACAATGTGACGCTGAAACGTGTGTTCAGGTTACTGCCCAGCGACAGTCCTGATGTATTTTATATTTGTGATGATTGGTTAATTAATATTAACCCGGCACACTCACAATCACATTCATACAAAACATTTTAAAAATGTTACAGGTTTTTCTGCAAATGAGAAACATCAATTCAAAACGTAATAAGTCAACCGATGGACGAAACTGAATTTCTTACATTTCTTCATTTATCTTTCACGCTGTGGATCGGGTCAAGTCGTCATATTTGTGAACCGTGAAACAAATGCTTCAAAGTGGGTTTGTGTTGTGTAATGGAAACTTGTTCGGATTACGAGTGATTCAGCTTTTCGTCATTCCCGCAAAAAAAATATTTACTGGATATAATACGAACAGTACATTTGAAAACATGTTCCTCAAATATTCGAGTGGTGATGAAAACAATAATTTGTACGACTCGTAGCTAAACTTCGATATCCCCCACACCACACAGGGAAAAAAATGTACTTAAATAATTGAAAATAATCTCAGAGTTGTAACACACTATTCCAGAGACAAGATGTGAACACTGGGGAAGCTATTAGCCCATACAATCCGCTCCAAATGCCTTCCTTTCTTATGTTATTATATATAGCCGAATGATGATTTTCTCCAACATATGCAGACACAATGATGAAGTAATCCATGATATCGCACTACGCTTACGAAAGCACACCTTTCTTTGCTTTGATTTATAGTAAGTCTATGTATCTACCAATAAGCGTAATTATGAAGAATGCCGAAAGCCTAAACAAACCAAATCTAACCTGTCGATAATACTCGACTTTATGAAAACTCGCTTACTTTTCATTTGTTATTAACGAAGGAAAATTCGCCCCAGCGTACAGTGGTCCAAAATCCATATATAGGAGGACAAAAGTAGAAAAATGACATGTAAAAATGAAAGAAAATCATTAAATTATTCTTCCTATATAACTGAGTAACACTGAATTGATAATCTTAATCAGCGGAGGTGGCTGCAGAGCGAGATAAGAAGCCGGTAACATGACACATTTCGCTACCCAGCATTCTTACTCAGCAAGTGCCGCGAGTCTGCCGTTTTCTTTATGCTGTAACTCTGTTGAAAGTGGTCGATTCCACTCATATTTTCTATCAAGACGTCAAGTACTTCTTTAGGTATGTAACACTGTTTGTTTTCGTTACATTTAATATTATTATAGCATATCAATTTAGCATGAATGGACACGGGACAAAATATAAATATAAGGAATGAATGCAGACTTGGGTAAGGTAGAGAAAAAAAACACTCTGTGTTCCGTCCCAAAATGATTTTTTTTCACTTCCTCCACTATTTGCCTCTATTTTAAATGAAGTCTTAAGGCGCGCAGATTTGCGGAAGTAATGAATTATGCGCGCTATTCTTGCCAGCTGCAGTAGTGCAATTTATCTCGATTGCAGTTATTTAAACATATGAGAACCGAATCTGCTTCCGAAGTACAATTCAGGGAATTCAAGATGGCAGCTTGTTAATTATGTATCAAATGAGTAGTTCCCCTTATACCAACGTAATGAGAGCTTATACAAAACATAAATGCTATCGTAACTACTCTGTAAAATTTCATAAAAATATGTTATATAAGAGAAAAGTTACTAATTTATCTAATTGCGCCCCCCTTATAAGGGGTAGTTCCCCTTAGAGCAACGAAATGAGCGCTTGTATACAAAACATATATGCTACCTGTAACTACTGTGTAAAATTTCATGAAAATTCATTGAGATCGAAGAAAAGTTACTAATATTGTCTAATTGCGCCCCCTATAAGGGGTACTTCCACTTATACCAACGTAGTCAGAGCTTGTATATAAAACATATATGCTACCTGTAACTACTGTGTAAAATTTCATGAAAATATGTTAGATGGGAGAAAAGTTACTAATTTTGTCTAATTGCGCCCCCTATAAGGGGTACTTCCCCTTATACAAACGTAGTCAGAGCTTGTATATAAAACATATATGCTACCTGTAACTACTGTGTAAAATTTCATGAAAATATGTTAGATGGGGGAAAAGTTACTAATTTTGTATAATTGCGCCCCCTATAAGGGGTACTTCCACTTATACAAACGTAGTCAGAGCTTGTATATAAAACATATATGCTACCTGTAACTAATGTGTAAAATTTCATAAAAATTCATTGAGATCGAAGAAAAGTTACTAATTTTGTATAATTGCGCCCCCTATAAGGGGTAGTTCCCCTTATACAAACGTAGTCAGAGCTTGTATATAAAACATATATGCTACCTGTAACTACTGTGTAAAATTTCATGAAAATATGTTAGATGGGAGAAAAGTTACTAATTTTGTCTAATTGCGCCCCCTATAAGGGGTACTTCCACTATATGCCAACGTAGTCAGAGCTTGTATATAAAACATATATGCTACCTGTAACTACTGTGTAAAATTTCATGAAAATATGTTAGATGGGAGAAAAGTTATTAATTTGTCTAATTGCGCCCCCTATAAGGGGTACTTCCACTTATACCAACGTAGTCAGAGCTTGTATATAAAACATATATGCTACCTGTAACTACTGTGTAAAATTTCGTGAAAATATGTTAGATGGGAGAAAAGTTACTAATTTTGTCTAATTGCGCCCCCCTTATACAAACGTAGTCAGAGCTTGTATATAAAACATATATGCTACCTGTAACTACTGTGTAAAATTTCGTGAAAATATGTTAGATAGGAGAAAAGTTACTGTCTAATTGCGCCCCCTATGTAAAATGTTCAGAGCTTGTATATAAAAAAATATGTTAGATGTTTGATAAGAGAAAAGTTACTAATTTTGTCTAATTGCGCCCCCCTATAAGGGGTAGTTCCACTTATACCAACGTAGTCAGAGCTTGTATATAAAACATATATGCTACCTGTAACTACTGTGTAAAATTTCATGAAAATCTGTTTGATAAGAGAAAAGTTACTAATTTTGTCTAATTGCGCCCCTCTATAAGGGGTAGTTCCACTTATACCAACGTAGTCAGAGCTTGTATATAAAACATATATGCTACCTGTAACTACTGTGTAAAATTTCATAAAAATCTGTTTGATAAGAGAAAAGTTACTAATTTTGTCTAATTGCGCCCCTCTATAAGGGGTAGTTCCACTTATACCAACGTAGTCAGAGCTTGTATATAAAACATGTATGCTACCTGTAACTACTGTGTAAAATTTCATGAAAATATGTTTGATAAGAGAAAAGTTACTAATTTTGTCTAATTTTCAGAGCTTGTATATAAAACATATATGCTACCTGTAACTACTGTGTAAAATTTCAGAAAATCTGTTTGATAAGGAGAAAAATATAAAACCCCCTATAGGGGTAGCTTATACCAACTGTCAACTACATATATGCTACCTGTAAAATAAAATTTCATGAAAAAAATTCATTGAGATCGAAGAAAAGTTACTAATTTTGTCTAATTGCGCCCCTATAAGGTGTACTTCCCCTTATACAAACGTAGTCAGAGCTTGTATATAAAACATATATGCTATCTGTAATTACTGTGTAAAATTTCATGAAAATATGTTAGATGGGAGAAAAGTTACTAATTTTGTCTAATTGCGCCCCCTATAAGGGGTACTTCCCCTTATACCAATGTAGTCAGAGCTTGTATATAAAACATATATGCTACCTGGAACTACTGTGTAAAATTTCATAAAAATCTGTTTTATAAGAGAAAAGTTACTAATTTTGTCTAATTGCGCCCCCTCTATAAGGGGTAGTTCCCCTTATACCAACGTAATGAGAGCTTGTATACAAAACATATATGCTACCTGTAACTACTGTGTAAAATTTCATAAAAATCTGTTAGGTAGCTGAAAAGTTATTAATATGTACCGCTAAATTTGCATTCTAAAGCAGTGTGCAGAGCCGAGAATGGAACCCGGGTCTCCTAGTTCTACGCACTGCGCGCTACATCGCTTATTTATGTTTGAAGATATTGGCAACAGCGGTACAAGTCCTGCCTGATAACTGTAGAGTTATAATTATGTAACAGACAGTTTTCTAGAAATGTTTATTGACAGGAAGCATGTTTAAAATAATGCAGTGCGTGAAACACGATATGTTTAATGTCCGCTTGAATTTTTGTAAGGTCAGTCCATCCCTCACTTTCATATGATCATGAAATAACGGAACGTAATTAGGAAAATCAGACGTCAGTTATAGGAAGCGAAGCGTAGATAATGCGGTATCTGAGGTTCAATTGTTACGATACGTCGACTCATTGTCAGGCTCAGATTCACGTATGAAATTATTATCGGCCTCCAGCAGATGGCGTGCAGACCACTGCGAGATCAAACAAGGGAGAACTACTTGATATACAAGTCAATTAGAAGAGACAATGGAGCTGTTTGTGGCACGTCCCTTAAGAGCGCACAAAGAGCCAAGATCATTCCACAAGTTCGGCGTTCAAGTGGTGCGGAGTTCTTGCAGGAATACCAACATCATCAGAGTAGACATTGTTACGGCGTGGTTGTGTTTAATTAAATAGTCTCGATTTTTTCATGACTCTTATAAAGGCCCACTTCGCCTTCACTTCTGTCAGTCTTGTGGATGTCGTGCAGGTCGAGAGTTCAAACCCGGACGATGACAGTGAATTTTAAACGACGATAAGATGATCCTTAGCATAGTTTTCAGAAGGGAAGCGAATCTCAGATGCCCGTATCCTATCGTATAATATATTCACATGCCCTGAAATTTTATAACCCTGAAAAAGAGGAGGCTATTCAACAACCTTATAATGCAGTGATGCCAAAGCAAGCGCATTTTTCTAACCTTGACTTCGTGCGCGGACAGCAAGCGCTAAGTATGGAAAGAGGAAGGGTTGTGTATATGAATAAGCAACCTGTTGGATTAAGAAAACAGTGGTGCACAAACTTCAAACGGAACGTGAAATGTTATGTCGTTATTTTTATATGGATTCTTTCTGTTTAATATTATCTATATTGTCTGTAAAACAAAAGTACTAACACTGATTTCTTAATATTGCACTTGTGTTTTAAATCTTAATAAGATAATAGAGAGTTAAGAGGGAATATTTATTTAAATTCCATAGTAGTATAATATTATGCTGTATTAAGTGGATGAAACACATCATTTATAAAGAAACTGATATTCCAAAGAAAGATATTGAGTATGACATGATAAGTTGGAATTTATATTGATGGTATCTTTAGCCTTACAAAAGTAATCAATAAACTAATCAAAACAATATTATATTAAAAAGCAAAGTTACCTAGGTACTGTATCTGTTTTAAGTGTAACTAATATTACATAACAAAACTCATATCGAATTATGCTTTTAAGGTGATATTTGTGAGCAACTTCCTATCATAAGAATATTAAATTATTTTCTCGAAATCTGCTGAAGCTATAGAGCTGACATTTTTACAACACATGGGCACGAACCTTTGGTTATGATGTAACAGTAGTTGCTTTGTTAATTCATTCCCTTACAAACAATTTCCATGCGAATATTTTCAAAATTTTCAATACACTATCTCCAGTAATACGTATATACGGTATATTAGATTTACGAAAACATTCTGTAAGGCTACTAAATAAATAGGCCTATACCTGAAAATTTCACTTTCTCTATACGAAAAGTTGAGAAAATATTTCTTTTCAATAAAAAAATCAAACTTGTGAAAAATGAGCATTAAATGCACTTATACCTCTCAGGCAAATCTAAAAATTACCATGGATAC
Source organism: Periplaneta americana (assembly GCA_025594305.2). Classification (NCBI taxonomy): domain Eukaryota; kingdom Metazoa; phylum Arthropoda; class Insecta; order Blattodea; family Blattidae; genus Periplaneta; species Periplaneta americana. The sequence continues at coordinate 8,418,201 of JAJSOF020000001.1, forward strand.
AGTTTTAATAAGTTCTCTTCCCTTTATCTATTGAATCAGTGCTGGCCATCCCTGAATATAGCTCGACCAAGCGGCATATACTACCTCTTTCGTCTGTCTCTTTCCTTTCCGCTGTAAAGCGCTCAGGCTCTCCTGGGCTCTAAAGCGCGCGCTTGCTCCTGTGGGCATCAATTGACATGCCTGTTATAATGAAATAATGAGTCAAAGAAGAAATGTCAGAGCGAAGTGGAATAGGGAGAGGAATGCGACAAGTATGCCCTTCATCACCTACTCTGCACAACAACTATTTGGAGGATTCACTGAAGAAATGTTGTCAGAACATGG
>JAJSOF020000001.1:8423524-8461024 GCA_025594305.2 Periplaneta americana
CAACTAATTAGAAATTCGTCTTTCAGGTATGTAATAAACGATCTTCGCACAAAATAATGTACGATACACGAGCGATATGTTTGTTTTCATGTTCTCGGAAATTAAAAGAGCTCAACTACGTTTCGCTTTTTCAATCTTTTCCTCGACCATGAAAACGTCAACATACCGCTCTTGTAACGTATATTACTATTAAAGTAGCAATGTTGAAGATAGATATTTTTGTTTTGCAAATTTGCCGTCATTGAACAGAAACCAAGATGGAGATTTCATTGCAACTAATTAGAAATTCCTCTTTCAGGTATTTAATAAACGATCTTCGCACAAAATAATGTACGATACACGAGCGGTATGTTTTCTTTCAATTCTCGGAAATAAGGCTCAACTCCGTTTCGCTTTTTCAAACTTTTCCTCGAACATGAAAACTTTAACATACCGCTCTTGTAACGCATATTACTGTTAATGGAAAGTCTCCTTTGAAACCCTCCAATAAAATGAAACGGTGGGCTATATCGTAACAATTTAACCTCAGGGTATACTCCGCCCACTAGAACTATGCCAATGAAGACGATTAGAGTGGGAGGGACATATTCTACACTTAGACAGCACTAAAACTTAGCAGTTCAGACGTTAGCCAGGGGTATACAAGCGCTTTACAGTGTAAGGACTCAACGTTATAATGCTTTTCGAATAAAGCAGTCCCTCCCTCCTCCGCTACCCACTGAGATAAGGCAGTGACGTAATTCGCGTGGCACAGAACCACGTCTATATTCTTCGATCCACAAGTAGAGAATCCTGTCCCTCATACCACTCCCTCATACTGGCAGGAAGACTCCTTGTTACCTCTCTACATTTAGTTTTGTTTTTGCTACTTCTGTCTGTTGAAATACCGCTATTTTATTATTTTCTATAGTAAGAAAGTCGCTGTACCTGATGATGACGACGAAATCTACTCAAGACTATGGCGGCGTATGCCCTCACGTAAGGTCGTTTTAACCATCTGCCATTCTGTCTCAAAAATAAGTTTAGCTATAACTAATAGCTACGCCTTTGAATAAAATGTCCAGTACTACGGATTACTTACTTACTGGCTTTTGAGGAACCCGGAGGTTCATTGCCGCCCTCACATAAGCCCGCCATTGGTCCCTATCCTGAGCAAGATTAATCCATTCTCTATCATCATATCCCACCTCCTCAAATTCATTTTTATATTATCTTCCCATCTACGTCTCGGCCTCCCCAAAGGTCTTTTTCCTCCGGCTTCACAACTAACACTCTATATGCATTTCTAGATTCGCCCATACGTGCTACATGCCCTGCCCACCTCAAACGTCTGGATTTAATGTTCCTAATTATGTCAGGTGAAGAATACAATGCGTGCAGTTCTGTGTTGTGTAACTTTCTCCATTCTCCTGTAACTTCATCCCTCTTAGCCCTAAATATTTTCCTAATCACCTTATCCTCAAACACCCTTAACCTACGTTCCTCTCTCAAAGTGAGAGTCCAAGTTTCACAACCATAAAGAACAACCGGTAATATAACTGTTTTATAAATTCTGATTTTCAGATTTTTTTGACAGCAGACTGGATGATACAAGCTTCTCAACCGAATAATAACAGGCATTTCCCATATTTATTCTGTGTTTAATTTCCTCCCGAGTATCATTTATATTTGTTACTGTTGCTCCGAGATATTTTAACTTCTCCACCTCTTCAAAAGACAAATTTCCAACTACAATTAAGTACATAGTACTACTACTAATACTACTACTACTACTACTACTACTACTACTACTACTACTAATAATAATAATAATAATAAGAAGAAGAAGAATAAGAATAATAATAATAAGTTAATAATATTATTATGAAAATTTAAGGCGATTTTCCAATCTTTTTTCCCAATAGCCATGTCACCAAATAAGAATGAAGTAATTAAACATAGTAACGATTTTCATTAGGCCTATTAAAGCTTTTAAAAATAATTTATAATCTGTGAAACTACTTGAATTCAATTTAGATGAAAATCTATTCTGGAAAGAACAGCTATTATTTTGTCTGTAATAAGTTGTCAGGAGTGTTGGCTATATATTCTTCGGAGATTTGTGGACTCCGTATGCTCAGAAGTTATCAGGAATGTGTACTACAGTGTATTGATAATTGATTTTATTTATACTGAATTAATTATACAGAACATAAAAAACAGCAAAGCTCGTGTTCGGGTGAAGTTCCATTATAATACAGAAATATAAGAATTAACGCACTCGAATAATATTATATACACAAAACAAAAACAAATGTGAATATGAAAGAAAACTATACACATAATATCAATTTAAATATCATTGATAAGTAGATGTTAATTTTTTTTTCTTAAATTAAAAGCAGAAATTGTTTAAAATTCTAATATTGTTTTTAAACCTGCAGTTGTGAAAAATTTTTGCTCTCTTAAGGGTAAATTAGCAGATCATCTAGTACTGTAAATATAATGAAATGGTATTAAGGTCCCTGAGCCAAATAACGCCATGTATACCTTTAACGCCACCCTATTAAAATTTGTTAACGACACAAGTTTTCGGTAGTGCACTACTGTAGCCGGCATTCGCTTGCTATCTAGTGACGAAATGAGTTACTAGCTGTCCGCTGACATTTACGAGTGACATGATATTCCATCATTTTCCTGTTGTGTGTTGATAGTGAATGGCTGTTCTTATATCAAGGTAAGAGGCAATATTTTATTTTGTGTGTTGAACAAATAATAACTATATTAAACTATATATTTTCGTGATCCTTAAACATACTTCTATGTACAGAAAGTATTTGCTATCTATAAAATTTGAAAATGTTAGAGAAACAGGCATGTCATGTTATCAAGCCATGTGGCGTTAAAGGTCTACAGACAAAATTTTAGGTTATGTTAGTACTAAGGCTGACAGTATAGTATCAGTGTGAAAACATCAGGAAAATCACTAAGCTTTCAACTTACAAATGTTCAGAATGTGCAGTGATGATATTGCTTATCAAACTCTTATTTTTTTTTTTATTTTACATAAGTTAATTTTTTTGTTTTACTTATTGGAAAACATTCATATTAAACTAAGGTAAACGTTTTTGTGTTTATTAACTTTCCACTCAGTCACATTGTCTCTTTTTTTTAAAGTAAGGAGTCACTGGAAAACATATTTTCCTAATCCATCTGGTGTTTCAGTTTCAGATCAAGAATTGTATTGAGTGATTTTGTATCTTTTATTAACAGAAACTCAAATTTAGTCGCTTAGTTCAATTTGTGTTGCTTAGGAAAAATAATGCATTAACAATTATAAGTGTATAGGTTACTAGAAAATAGGTGGCGTTAATTGGACAACCTGTTCCTAATAACGCCAGCTTACAAAGTTTTCCTGTTTGAGTTATAATTCTTGTTCAGTATATAATATATCTATTTTCATTGTGCTATTTTGTAAAGATAAGATTACAGTTTCTATTTCATAATTTTCGTGTTTGTAGGCTACATAACTTATTTCCAGAGGAAAAGTGACTGAAGTGTTAAGGTGGCGTTATTTGGTACGTGTACCTTATAATCTTTATTATGGTTGTAATAATACTTCAATAACGTGTATTTATACGTTCTTCAATTTAAAGACTCAAAATTGAGAAAAGATATTAGTTTAGAAGGGTAATCTATGAGTTTTTAAGCATATTTTAACTATTCTATTTTGTAAAAAACTTAGAGGATGTAAATAAATTTTTGAAGTTGCACCGCACTCAATAATGTCATATTGGATGGTGAACTGAAAAAAGAACTAAATGAACTGTACAGAAGATAGGCCTGCTGATGGGTAAAATACGGCGAAGAATGACAAATTTATAAACTGTTTTATGTAATCTGCTGCATAGATAAGAAACATGCGAATACAATTTTAGATGCTGATCAATGATGATTCCCAGATATTTCACAACTTCAGCTTCTTTCAAAGGAAGACATTTACTATTAAAAACAGAAGAACTACAATTATGTAGGCTATTATTAATCTTAAATTACTTGTACTATGATGATTCAAAGATTGTTGACCAATAGATGTTAAAGAGAAAGGAATTAATGTTGTTTTTTTAATAATTAACGAAAGAAAACTAAAAGCAAGACAATTATTGACTATATTTATACTTATGTTGGGATTTTTATAAATTTCATTCCAGGGATAATCACTAAATATCACCACTGTATCATCCATTGCCGTTTGCTGTACGGTGTAAACATCTGAGATCATTCGTCTATTGTTAGTAAGAAAAGAAAAAAGACTTACGTATCATGCCTTGGAAATCTCATTTTAAACAAGACAAAAGTTTATTTGTTAATAAAATTTTCTAATTTTGAAATTCCTGGAATTTATACCTTTGCTTCTCTGGTTTTTAAAAGAGAAAATATCGAAAAATACTGTGTTAGGGTAAAGCTTAGCAATATTGTGATATGAGTAACATTGTGATAGTCCTTTTTAAAATTTTATTACAATTTTACTGAGCGAGAGGAAGATCGGTTTTTTTTTTTGCGTCAACGTATTAAGGGAATGTTCGTGGACAAGTTTCTGCACAAAACCGGCCCTTCTCTCGCTCAGTAAAACTGTAATAAAACTCAAAAAGAACTATCACAGTATTACTCGTATCACAGTATTACCAACCTTTACCCTATACCAATATCAATCATTCATGATTATGGCACTAGGTCATGTGATGATTTGTGTTTTAAGTATAGTCGGACTTGCAAAGCATGGATAAGTTGGGAAACTATACGAATAAAATTTAACGTTTCATGCGAAAAATGTGTTGCTGTTTCTCAATTTTAAAAGAGTTATTTTAAAATGGTTTACTGTTAAGGCTTTTCGTACTGTTGACGACTTCTTTATTATGAGAGTGAAGGATGGTGTCTTTTAATTTGTAGACCTAATATCTGTAACTCCTTTCGTTTTTTTTAACGAAGCCTATTGTAATTTCATTTCATTTGTTGTATTCCATAGATCTTAATTGACATTGAAACTTCAACATGTGCAACAAGTCAAAATTTTACAAGAATACAATTTTTTGGTGAAATGAACTATTAAGTAGCGTAAATAAAGATTAATTATTCTTATTATTATTATTATTATTATTATTATTATTGTCATTTTATTATTTATTATTGTTATTCTATTTATTATTCTTGTTATTATTATTATTACCATTATTATTATTTATTATTATTGTTATCATTATTTATTATTAATGTTATTATTTATTATTATTGCCATTACTATTTATTATTGTTATTATTACCATTAATATTATTGTTATTATTATTATTTATTATTATTATTACATATTATTATTATTATTTATTGTTATTATCATTATTATTATTTATTATTATTATTATTGTTATCATTATTTATTATTATTATTATTATTATTATTACCATTATTATTGTTATTATTATTTATTGTTATTATCATTATTGTTATCAAATTATTTTATTGTTATCATTATTATCATTATTATTCAATTACATTGTTATCATTATTTATTATTATTACTATTATTATTATTATTATTATTATTGTTATCCATTTATTGTTATTATCATTATTGTTATCATTATTTATTATCATTATTATTATTATTATTATTATTATTATTTTATTGACTTGAAAATCACGTGTTTTTTCAGAATTTTTGTACATTGTGACAAACTACTGAAAGTAAGTTTACATAAATATGTTACTATTTACTTATTGCCGATTATACTTTACATTCTCACACTCTTGTTGAATGTATGACACAAGGAAAAGCATATGCTTAAATACTACTTAAAAATGTAAATTAATGCAAAACATTTTTAACACAGATTTTTCGAAAAGAGATGGAAATTATTTTCAATTCAAAGTTACAAGTTATCTTGGTTTAATTGTCACTCCAGTACTGACATAATTTTGTTCTTTACACAGCTGTTTATTAAAACAGGTGAACATCAGCACTTTAATATCACACATATTCCAGCTGAGTGGGAAAGAAATTCATCATTGTGTTCCTTTGAGAGTCCAATCAATGTTAACTTTTGTTTTTTGATGTTAAAAATAAGCTTTCACATCTGCCGTCAGTCAGCTGCATTATTCTACCGGCTTGAATTACAACACCTCTGCAGACGTACAAAGCACCCTGCACATCACGCGTTGAAAGTTTTCTAGGCCTGGAATATACACTCTGTGTCCCCATTACAAACACTCCATTCTTGTTATGCATACTATTAGAGACGTAGTTTTCGATATATTTTATAATGAATAAAATCTACATATTTTTCCCATAACTTACGTTTAATCGCCCTCCTTTTCAATTGTTTTCTTCTTTGTTCTAGATATTTTTCATATTTGTAACTGCAATGTTCAATTGTTTCCACGCCACTTTCATTAAAATGTAATGTACGTACACACAACACTAACACATATGCGTTTCCAATCATCACGTGAAAATATTCATGTCCACTGCTCCACTATTTCTTTGTCACCCGGATATTTTCAAACTGAAATTTATACCTCTTTTATGGACGCGTAGTTGGGAACACAGCATGTGTGGGCATCTGGAAATGAGAGAACGATTAATTATTATTATTTCAATGTATTCGCATGCCTTTGATGTTCTATAACAACTTGCAAAACTCACCTTCCATCAAAACATTTGCAATTTTTCTTTCATAATGTGTGTCGGACAAAACATTTACTACAGTAATTCTGAATGTTATCACCAAATTCGAGTGCTATACACTTCGCTACTGTAGGACCCCGTTCGTTATTGTCAAATTTCACGTGCTCCAGCCAGCAGTGTTGCCAACTCAGTAAATTTCCGGCTAATTCTGGTAGATGGCTTTTAAATTAAGCCCGGCATCGGCCCCTATCCTGTGCAAGATTAATCCATTCTCTATCATCATATCCCATCTCCCTCAAACCCATTTTAATATTATCCTCTCATCTCCATCTCGGCCTCCCCAAAGGTCTTTTCCCCTCTGGCCTCCCAACTAACACTCTATATGCATTTCTGGATTCGCCCATACGTGCTACATGCCCTGTCCATATCAAAAGTCTGGATTTAATGTTCCTAATTATGTCAGGTGAAGGATACAATGCGTGCAGCTCTGCGTTGTGTAACTTTCTCCATTCTCCTGTAACTTCATCCCTCTTAGCCCCAAATATTTTCCTTATTCTCAAAAACCCTTAATCTCTGTTCCTCTCTCAAAGTGAGAGTCCAAGTTTCACAACCATACAGAACAACCGGTAATATACTGTTTTATAAATTCTAACTTTCAGATTTTTTGACAGCAGACTGGATGACAAAAGCTTCTCAACCGAATAATAACAGGAATTTCCCATATTTATTCTGCGTTTAATTTCCTCCCGAGTGTCATTTATATTTGTTACTGTTGCTCCAAGATATTTGATTTTTCCACTTCTTCGAAGTATAAATTTCCAATTTTTATATTTCCATTTCGTACAATATTCTGATCACGAGACATAATCATATACTTAGTTTTTTTCGGGATTTACTTCCAACCCTATCTCTTTACTTACTTCAAGTAGAATTTCCGCGTTTTCCCTAATCATTTGTCACATTAATAGAATTTTTTTTTACTTTAGTATCTAACTACTGAAACTTTATCTACTGAAATTTTAGTTTCTTGTAAACAAATTTCTTGTAAGACATTTTTAACGTCATCTTAAATGTTACTGTTTAACATTCTTTGTCTATGGCAACCTCACCAAGTTGAGGAAGATTGAATTATTATTATTATTATTATTATTATATGTTAATTGTTGTTAATATTTCTGGTAAGTGTATGTTAATAGGGTAAAGCGTTTTTTTTGTTTTTTTATTTTTTATTTTTTGCAAATAATCTCGCGACCGCCTTCAGCTCTTTACACGCCCCCCCTCCACCATCTGGGGGTCGCGACGTCCAGTTTGGGAACCGCTGGTCTAGATGAAGCTATGCAGTATATTATTCCGATACATACATAGATTGGATGGAAGAAAAACCATGCATGCGATTGCCACAACATAAAATAGAATACACGGTGTCGTTAGGAGTGTTTCCAGAGATAACATACCGTGGGAATTTACGATCTCTCTTGAAGATATAAAAATAGGATTTTGTTAGTAATATAAGCCTACTTATAAAATCATTAGGTTCAAAATTAGGCGCAGAATGAAGCAAGACCTGCGTAGTGCGATTATCTGGCATCGTAAGAAGACAAAAAGCGCGCTTTCAGGCGTTGTGCCACTGCAGACCTCTCATTAGCGCGGGACGTTGTTACGAATTAGCGAATTTAATTGCAGCCTCCCTAGTCTTCCGATGGTAACTGGTTTAAATTTGCCAATCGAATTCAATCAGAATTCATGCAGATCGTTCCGATTAGCCAGCCGCCCATATACTGGCGCGACAGTTGGCGTGTGTCGAGATGGAAAAGTGTGCAATTCAAAAATTAATATTACATCACTTCACTCTCCCATAAATTGTTGCTGGCGCCATATTTCCAATGTTGGTTGTGACGTCATATTGCTTCTGACACCTGCTGGGTACTACACAGATATTACCAAGGCAAATTTCGCCCGCTCGAGCTGCAGACGGAACTAACTCCGGGTCACAGCATTGCCGGGTCCGGTACTCCTTCACTTATTTCACTTATGCACGCAGAGTTTAGCTCTGACGTTCAATCACTCAACGGCGGAGAACAGCTCCTGGTAACGGACATGACAGATACTTTTCCCTTCCCTCGGTTCTCCGGTGATGAAGCCGATACGTTGGATGTCTTTGCAGGGTACAAAAACCACAAAATCTTGTATCCTAGATATTTCCAGGCCCTGATAAGGCTGGTCATAGAGACACGGGTTCTACTCTTAGTAGAAAAGTGGACATTTATCTGGTGCGTGGCTGATGAAATTCATGTTCTGGGAATAATAAGTTAATTAAGTAGTAAAATATCGCTGCAATCGAAAAGTATTGGGAATAAATTTGAATAAGGAACAAAAAAAAGTTTGCTTTCCAGGCAGGATTCGAACCACGAAAGTCTTAGTTACCAGTCTATCGTGCTCTAAGTGAACAAGGCTCTGAAATCAGCTACAAGGATCGGTCCGGTTTTTTTTGCCACTATTGTACATAGTTTGTAAGTTCATTCGTGTAATATGTATATGTAGGCCTATACATTTTGCTGGTTAAGTGGAAAAGAAGACCTTACGGTCTTAACTCTGTCAGCTAAAATAAATCATTGTAATATTATATTATATTATATTATATTATAAATAAATAATATTGAACTGCCCCCATTGAGGGTAGCCCTTACGGACTAGTATATTCTAAAAAAATAATATATATAATATGTAAACATAGATATTAAATTTTAAAGAAGGGAAACAAAGAAAGGCAGTCAAAAATTATATTATATTATATTACTTACTTACTGGCTTTTAAGGAATCCGGACGTTCATTGCCGCCCTCACATAAGCCCGCCATTGGTCCCTATCCTGAGCAAGATTAATCCAGTCTCTACCATCATATCCCACCTCCCTCAAATCCATTTTAATATTATCTTCTCATCTACGTCTCGGCCTCTCCAAAGGTCTTTTTCCCTCCGGCCTCCCAACTAACACTCCATATGCATTTTTGGATTCGCCCATACGTGCTACATGCCCTGCCCATCTCAAACGTCTGGATTTAATGTTCCTAATTATGTCAGGTGAAGAATACAATGCGTTCAGTTCTGCGTTGTGTAACTTTCTCCATTCTTCTGTAACTTCATCCCTCTTAGCCCCAAATATTTTCCTAAGGTCCTTATTCTCGAACACCCTTAACCCATGTTCCTCTCTCAAAGTGAGAGTCCAAGTTTCACAACCATAAAGAACAACCGGTAATATAATTGTTTTATAAATTCCAACTTTCACATTTTTTGACAACAGACTGGATGATAAAAGCTTCTCAACCGAATAATAACAGGCATATTATATTATATTACATTACATTATATTATATTATATTATATTATATTATATTATTATATAGCCCGTGTAGCCCCTAAATATTAATTTTATTCGTTGGGGCACACTCAATGAATATAAAAAATTGTAATGTAGTTTCAATGAATTCATCAATATAGCTGAATTATTTATCCAGTATTGCGGCATACGGAAAAGAAAAAAACACACACACAGATTTTAGGAATAGGCTATTTGGTTATTATTGGGTGATAGTTCAAAAGATAAAAAAAAAATTAAATGGTAATCTGCCAATTTTGATCATTTCAGTCCTCAATCTCCGCTTAAGAAACATGAAAATATAAAAATACGAGAGTGAAGTCGATGTGGAACTGGTGTTTGAAAGAAACCAACGGGTTGACTCTCAAATCATTTATAACATGGCCTCATAGTTATAAGAACAGCTTCTTTTAATTCCAAACAAAGCTAGGTTAATAAACGAACTCTGTAGCAGTGCATTTAATTGCAGTAGACTAATAAGGCCGGGTAGCAGCAACAAACAAGCCGATGGATATCTGCATGTGCCACGTTCTTCGTTTATTGGCGCTTCTAGTTGCGTAGTGACGGTTGGCGCAGGCGCAGTACGGCAACGACTGCTGTAAACTTCATGATTGCCTAAACCTGCTTTATAGCGGAAAATTAAATCCGCGAGCCTCGGCATTCAGTGTCATTGTGAGCACGTAAATTCTCAAGATGGCAGAGATGTTTGAAGTCGACAATCTGGTTGGGTCTAGCAACTTTATGGCCCATTGAGACATCTAATTTGTTTATATAAATAGTAAAACTTGACGTTCAATATGCTAACTTAGGGTGCAGCAGGGTGAAATGATCAAAATCGAGATTTTAATCACTTGATTTTTATTATACATAAATCAAATCAGTGAAAAAAGTCAATAAAATATATGCTCATCTTTTAGACAATTATATCTTTGTCCCTTTGCTGTGGAGACCTTCGGTCCTTGAAGTCATGACGCTAAAGTTTTGGTATCTCAAATCGGCCAAATTTTGATCTCATTTACTGATGATCGTCGTTGCACTACTTATTTGCTTCAACGTTTAAGTATTGCAATTCAACGCGGAAATGCAATGGGCGTTTTGGGTACTCTTCCGAGTCCAGCCCTTTGGATGAACTGTTTCTCTTGTAAAATTTATTTTGTACTAGCCGTACCCGTGCGCTCCGCTGCACCCGTTAGAAATAAATATAAAGTAATTACATAATTAAAATAGGACATTTTCCAGGAACATTCGTGTTTGATAGAAGGATAAATCGTTTAATATGTTACTTAATTTAAATTGTATTTAAAATATTAAAATGCGATCATTTTGATCCAGAGACCACTCATTTCGTGCAATGAAAATTCCTTTAACATGTTTCTTAATTGTTATTACCAATTATTTTTGGAAAAGCGAAAATTAACAGAAAAATTTTGGCTACAGATTTATTATTATGTTTATATTATATTATATATTATATTATATTATATTATGAAAAAGTGTGTTGATAACGGATGTACTCGAATTAGAAAGTTTTTAATTTATTGTGGGAGCTCTTGAATCTCAGGAGGAACAACTTTTACAACAGCGCAACATAATCTGCTTGGCTCATTACCCAATTTTTGCATTGCATTTATTGCATATGTATTTTATGTATTTTAACACGATTCAATTGAGCATAGTTAAAATTTCAATTATAAACTAATGGCTTGCTAAGCTGGCGTACTAATACTGCATACTAAATCAATACACTCTCGTTGTTCGTTAATTCTCTGAGATAAAAATTAATATAGCTATTCATAAACATTATTTTAAGAAATACAGGAAATGAATATACAGAATAGCCTATCAAGTTTTCTGTGCATAAGAAGCCATTTTAATCTTACCTGTCTTCAATTCACTCCGACGTTACTATAATAACATTATAGCATTATGTCCATCCAGAGAAACTACACTTTCAATGATGAAATAATAATTAATTATACAAATCGGTTTTAGCTTCCGATATTACCATACAAACACAGAAACATTATCTGTAGGCTAAAAGCTTTCGATTGTTGTGTCAAGGCCCCTTATAGACGAAGTCATTTGTTTTTTTATTTCAATACACCGCCTTAGATGGCAGTTATTTTAATTTTAAAACCCATATATCTCATTAAATATCAGTCCTATCAAAATTTTTCAGAGAATAAAACTTATCAGAAATCATTTTTAAAGAAACGTTTGTTATGTAACATATTTCACAAAAATCAATAATAAGCGAGATATTTCGATTTATTTAATTCAGGCCCCCTTATAACCCCCTTTTAAATAAAGTATTTTGAATGCCATATAGCCTACAATATAAGTTACAACGAACTTAATTTATATTCCAATTTTCATCGAAATCGGTTCAGCCATTATCGCGTGAAAAAGTAACAAACATACAGACAGACAGACAGACAGACAGACAGACAGACATACAAAAAAATTCAAAAAAGCGATTTTCGGTTTCAGGGTGGTTAATTATATGTTAGGACCAATTATTTTGGAAAATCGAAAATTACCAGAAAAATTTCGGCTACAGATTTATTATTAGTATAGATTCCGTATGTAAATATTTGTATTTAGTTTTATATACTGTAGAAATTATTTAAATAATTTTTCTGTTTAATTTATAAACATTTTTTAATCAGTGAATTATTTTTAAGGTGTGTTTATTATTAATTTTTGAAGTAATAAGTTACAGATAACTTACATCAATATGTTAACATAATTAAAATCAGTTTACTTTCTTATGGGTGTCTAATGCCAATGATATATTTCCCCCTTTCTTAACTGTAATTTTTATTGGGTTATTTTACGACGCTGTATCAACATCTAGATTATTTAGCGTCTGAATGAAATGAAGGTGATAATGCAAGTGAAATGAGTCCGGGGTCCAGCACCGAAAGTTACCCAGGATTTGCTCGTATTGGGTTGAGGAAAACCCCGGAAAAACCTCAACCAGGTAACTTGTCCCCACCGGGATTCATAAACCCGGGCCACCTGGTTTCGCGGTCAGACGAGCTGACCGTTACTCCACAGGTGTGGACCTTAACTGTAAATGAGCACAACGCTACTTAGGTGTAAATTTTCTGAAATTTTGTATATTCGATTCCCTAACCGTTTCAAATGTATATCATTTTACCTTTCAGGTGTGTTTCCAAATGACATGTAATACGCTTTGTCAAATCTGGCAACCTTTTCATAAGGGAAGCTAGATTTATATTATATAAATATTTGTACTAACAAAAGTACAGTTGGAGTCTGACTTCAATATTGAGTCGATAAACGAAAATGAAAACATTAAATATTTAGGAATTACTTAAAATGATGAAATAATTTTAGATACAAATTCGATAATGAAAAATATTCAAGTACGATTACAGAGATTAATTTCTTCTCCTTCATTTCGAGCAGATAAAAAATTAAACATAATTAATTATTCAATATGGCCCTCACTTATTTATTTAATGCAATCGACGCCCTTGGATACGATGCCTAAAATATGTTTAAAGCATACTGATATGCTCCTGAAATCTTCTTTGAAAAAAATTTTAGATCTGCCACATGACACATCAGATCACATGATAAGACACATTTAGGTCAAGTTTTATTACTCTACTGCCCCTTCCAACGGACTCCCAACGAATATTCATACTTTATCACTGGGATTGCGGCGCTGGAAATCAATTTTGAACACTTTTATCTCAGCCACGACACATTTCAAATTTTATTGTACAATATAAATGCAATTATCACTACAATGACACAATAATTCTTGCAGATAACACAGAAACAACTTCGGAAACGTAATTAACACAGTCGCAGTTTCACTTCATTTCCACTAGATGACTCTTGAGTTCCAGGCTATAGGCGTAGCAGGGATGCCAATATCGGCAAACGAAGTGAAACTGTGAGGAATGTTACAAGAGGTGTGCTACACGTTAGGTTAGGTTAGGTTAGGTTAGGTTAGGTTAGGTTTTGTTAGGTGTGTAAGATAATATGAATGGTTACCACAGTTGGAGACACTGCAATTATTCTCCCACTCCACCTCAAATAACGTCACAACGACGGAATATGGCCGCCTTCTTCCTTCAAGTACTACGATTTTCCTATATAAGTAAGGAACCTATTTAGGGCGCGTTGGATGGGACCACAGCTCTCCCAGTGATCACATCGAGTTTCTACTACTCCACACTACAAAACTAAGGTATTTTCAGTGTTTGTTTTCATTTCCTATGCTGGCAGTACATAAATAAAACTTCACCCACATTTATTATATTGTATTCATAATACCCCCTTTTCTATTCGTTAGTGTGTGATTGTTACAAATATATGTACAAATTTATTATTTCTTAAACTTAAGCTCCTAGTTCACATTTAAATTTGGCTCCTCTATCTTACTGAATCATTACTATTCTTATATGTGTGTTATTCTGTGTTTTTGGCAACACAGGATGCCTGGGCAGACTATTTCTTGAAATAAATTATATATAAAATTCATACATAAAAATTTAAATAATTTTGAATAATTGTATTCTCATAGTTATGAAACAAAAGGTATGAATCCTTTATGATTGTTTGAACCAAAATGCAACACTGCTACAGTATTTAATCATAGTAGTAATTTAGTCCCAAGAACATGTAACAAATGTATATTTAAATATCATAATCTTGTCAATTGTAATAGTTCTAGTATTAGATTTTATAAATAATGAAAATTATAAATTTAAATTTGTATATTCTTATTGTGTGGTACACGTAAGACAAATTGTATTATATATTTCTTAATTTAAATTCAGGAATCCGCCCCTGAGCACGAGTTCTACTCTTTCAGGGGCGAGCTAAAAAATTTTCTGTTCATTTATATTTTATGTTACAATTATTAGCAAATAAATAAATAAATATAGTTCCCCTAAAGTTAAAGACTTGGGATTATTTCGAGCTACGTGAGAAGCATGCATTCAAAGGTATGATAATTGCCCTACGTTACAAACCATTAATAACAGTCATGTTAATGTATCAATAAGTCTAGAAGCCGAGGCTAATAACTGTCTTAATAAATTGGGCATAAAAAAAGAGAACAATTGCTTGAATAAAAAATAGAGTCTAAAAAAAAAAAATAACTAGTACAACGCTGAGAAATATATTAAGTGATGAGGAATACAAAAATGTTATGTACGCAAGCAGAAAGTCAGAGGTGTGGCATTATTCGAGGAATACACGCCACTGCAAGGGATGGTCTGTCTGTATCCGAGTGGAAGGAGGCAATTAAAAAGATAGGACAAGAATCAAACGTGCGTGCCATGCCAGGATGGATCCCAGTGCAGACATTGTACTGAGATAGAAACCTTACCCCACATCCTGGGATTCTGCCAACATGGAACTCTCATCCGGAATACTAGACACCATGCAATAAAAACTTATTGCTAAAAGTCTTCCTTCCTTCTACGAGGTTCACCAACAAGTCCACTGCCTTGCAAAAGATGGAAGTTCTCGGCGAGTTGACATCATTGCCATTGATAGAGGAAATATAATCGATCTCACTGTGCGCTTTTACACTGCAGTTGAACAAGCTATAGCAATACATTAAGGAAAGAAGATTAAATATGACCCTACAATTGAATACTTTAGGGATTATTGTAGCATACAAGGACAGATTGAAGTCTTTGGACTATTGTTCCGAGCAAAGGGAACAATTCCAAAATTCTCAGTTGAATGTTTTAAGTCTTTTGGAATTTATTTACAAATTTTGAAAATTATTGCTATAGAAGTAACTAAATATTCTGTTAAGATTTTACGTAATCACCTGTACACCTAATTTCTTTATATTGTAATTAATATTAATTATTGAATAAACGTACCTTCCCAAGGGTAGCTTCCATTTGAAAATAATAATCATAATACTGATAATACAAATGTTTACTTTTGTTTTTATTTGTTCAGTATGTTGTGTCTTTTGGCAACCCTTACTGAAGGGCAGCTACCCTTGTGGGATATATATATTTTTATTTTAGTAGGTTATTTTACGACGCTTTATCAACAGCTTAGGTTATTTAGCGTCTGAATGATATGAAATTTTGATAATGCCGGTGAAATGAGTCCGGAGTCCTGCACCGAAAATTACCCAGCATTTGCTCATATTGAGGGAAAACCCCGGAAAAAACCTCAATTGCCCCGACCGGGAATCGAACCCGTTTATTTTTGGTTTCGCGGCCAGACGCGCTAACCGTTACTCCACAGTATGGACTGTATATATAAATCAAGTAGTTGAGATGAGTCACAGAGGTGGAAATATTATAATACATTTTTGTTATTGGGAATTAGTTCAAATATGTAGATTTTCTTCAGAATTAATTATAAATTACTAATTTTACATGCAATGTTTAGTACCAAACCCCAGTTCTCATGAATAATATGTATAATCCCTTATTAAGAGAGTTGACTACTATATTGCAACGAACTTTTGTTTGTTTGTCTTTTTTAACATTACTTTTTTTTCCCTTTACTTTGGAAAAACTCTTATATACTTGTATTAATTTTATTATTTCTTGTATTTGTTTGTTGTAAAAACATTGTTAATACTGTATAAAGTTCCTATCCATATAGCCTACAGGTATATAATGTTTTGTTATTTCTTGCAATTATTGTAAAACCACTGTTAATGTAAATATTCTATTAATGATTATATAACAATTTTAATGTCCACACACTGTACTGCTGCGTAATGTAAATGAAAAAAATATATCATTGTTACTATTACTGGGCTAACATATGTTGTAAAATTGTTGTTAAAATCCTGAGAAAAAAGTAAAATGTTGTTACAACAATTTATTACTAGTTTATTTCACGTTAAATGTTAGTTATAAAATAATGTTGTTAAAATAGTTTATTTCGCGTTAAATGTTAGTTATGAAATAATGTTGTTAAAATAGTTTATTTCGCGTTAAATGTTAGTTATAAAATAATGTTGTTAAAATAGTTTATTTCGCGTTAAATGTTAGTTATAAAATAATGTTGTTAAAATAGTTTATTTTGCGTTTGTTAGTTATAAAATAATGTTGTTAAAATAGTTTTTTTGTATTTTTAAATGTTAGTTATGAAAATATTGTTAAAACAGTTTATTTGGCGTTAAATGTTAGTTATGAATTAAAATGTTGTTAAAATAGTTTATTTCGCGTTAAATGTTAGATGAATTAATTTGTTGTTAAAATAGTTTATTTCGCGTTAAATGTTAGTTATGAAAAAATAATGTTGTTAAAATAGTTTATTTTGTTAAAAGTTAAAAATAATGTTATTAAAATAGTTTATTTCGATAAACAAATGATTGTGTCGTTAAATGTTAGTTATGAAAATATTGTTAAAATGGTTTATTTGTTAAATGTTAGTTATAAAAAATTGTTAAAAAGTTTATTTCGTTTTTTTTGTTAAATGTTAGTTAAAATGAAATAATGTTGTTAAAATAGTTTATTTCAACGTTAAATGTTAGTTAATGAAATAATGTTGTTAAAATAGTTTATTTCCGTTAAACTTTGCTGTTAAATGTTGCAAAATAATGTTGTTAAAATAGTTTATATCGCGTTAAATGTTAGTTGAAATAATGTTGTTAAAATAGTTTATTTTGCTTGTTATGAAATTTTGTTAAAATAGTTTATTTGCGTTAAATTATAATAATGTTGTTAAAATAGTTTAGCGTTAAATGTTAGTAATGAAATAATGTTTTATTTCGCGTTAAATGTTAGTAATGAAATAATGTTGTTACAATAGATTTTCCAAAAAATTTAAATAGTTACACTTTAATTATTTGCAACTCCGATATTGAATTTTTGTTTTATGTCTGTCTGCATGTTTGTTTTTTATATGCAATTATAATGTTGTTAAAACAGTTTATGATTATTTACTTGCTTATAGGATATGAAACAATATTGTTAAGGCAATTTACTATTTTCTACTTACATTTCACAGATGAAGTAATATTGTTTAAACAATTTATTACTTGTTTATTAATATGTAGAAATTGAAAAAAACCTTCATTATTTTAAAACAGAACTCATTCTGAAAAAAAGTAATTGAAATATTACTTCATTCATTGGCGAAAGTTGCAACAATGCAACTTGAAATCACGTGCCCAACCTTCACGGCCAACAAGATAAACAACATGATTGTGTCTATATTTTGACAATTGAAGAGCGTATCTAGATAGAAGCCATTAGAAAATTACACGTACTGAGTGTGAGACAAGTTTGTTCGTTTTTTTTTGTGTAATTGAGCCTTTTTTGTATCCTCAGCTTAAAATGATTGGTAGCTTCTTATTATGCAAATACGTTCAATCCAACTATTAATGACGCAACACCTAACGACATCTCTGTAACTGATCTGTAGTACGAAAGTCCGGAGCATTTTTACAGTTCCTGTGAAATGGCTTGAACGTAACATAGTAGGCCTATTGCATATATACATTCTAACAGTTTAGAGAATAGACGAAAATAAGTAGATTATCTGCTTTCAGCTGACGAAATATCGTTATTCACAAAAACAAGAGTATAATTTCAATACATAATGCTGTTACAACGTTCCGTTAGTACGTGTCCAGAAGTTTAAATTGTATAACAGACTACAGTTCATTTTGTTTCTGTCTGCACTGATTCTCACAGTAGAGAAACTGCATATCAAATATCTGTCCTAGTATCTAGTGTGCAGTGTAGTATAGGGATTGATTAATTTTGTGTCCGAAGTTCTTGACAGCATGTCTGTGAAATGAACTGCTTTTGGTTGGTAATGTAACGACACTCCATCAACTGTGAGGCTAATGTATGTATGTATGTATGTACTTATTTATACTGCAATTGGGCAAACACCGGATGGCATTGGTAAATTATTTACACACAATAATTACAATCTATACTAATAATAAATCTGTAGCCGGAATTTTTCTGGTAATTTTCGATTTTCCAAACATAATTGGCCCTAACATATATAATTAACCACCCTGAAACCGAAAATAGCATTTTTGAAATTTTTGTTTGTATGTCTGTCTGTATGTTTGTTACTTTTTCACGCGATAATGGCTGAACGCATTTCGATGAAAATTGGAATATAAATTAAGTTTGTTGTAACTTAGATTTTAGGCTATATGGCATTGAAAATACTTTATTTAAAAGGGGGTTATAAGGGGCCTGAATTAAATAAATCGAAATATCTCGCTTATTATTGATTTTTTTGTAAGAAATGTTACATAACAAAAGTTTCTTTAAAAATGATTTCCGATAAGTTTTATTCTTTACAAAATTTTGATAGGACTGATATTTAATGAGATAAATGAGTTTTAAAATTAAAATAACGCCATCTAAGACGGTGCAATGAATTAAGAACAAATGACTTCGTCTATAAGGGGCCTTGGACAGCAACAATCGAAATCTATGAAAGATAGCCTACAGATAATTTTTCTGCGTTTCTCTGAAGTAATATCGGAAGATAAATTAACCGATTTGTAAAATTAATTATTAATTCACCATTGGAAAGTGTAGTTTCTCTAGATGGACATAATGCTATAATGTTATCACAGTAACTTCTGAGTGAATCGAGGACAGGTAAGATTAAAATAGATTCTTATGCACAGAAAACTTGATAGGCTATTCTGTATATTCGTTTCCTGTATTTCCTAAACTAATTTTTATGACCAAATGAGTGGTCTCTGGATCAAAATGATGGCATTTTAATTATGCAAATACAATTTAAATTAAGTAACATAATAAACGATTTATCCTTCTATCAAACACGAATGTTCCCTGGATCAAATGTCCTATTTTAATTATGTAATTACTTTATATTTATTTCTAACGGGTGCAGCGGAGCGCACGGGTACTGCTAGTTATTAATAATAGTTAAAATAACCTAATTAATAAGTGTTGATTGTAATTTTCGATTACAACTTACATAGGCTATATATATATATATAGTAGTGGCAAAAAAAACCGGACTGACCCTTGTAGCTGATTTCAGAGCCTTGTTCACTCCAGAGCACGATAGACTGGTAACTAAGACTTTCGTGGTTCGAATCCTGCCTGGGAAGGAAACTTTTTTGTTTCTTATTCAAATTTATTCCCAATACTCTTTCACTACTTTACTTCACTCTCATTTCACTCAGTTCACTGGCACTATGACACATTTCACTGATACTATAGAACACATTTCACTGACATTATAGAACACATTTCACTGACACTATAGAACTTATTTCACTGACATTATAGAACACATTTCACTGACACTATGAATTATCACTGATCGAAACTATTCATTGCCACTGTAAACTATAACTTCACTGACAGAACACTTCAAATAAGACAAACAATTACACCCTTATTGTTATGTAGAATCATACCTATAAACTATATTAACCTAAAATTGCTGGTCTAATTCCTCTTACAAGCTATTTTAAACCAATTTACAATTCTAACAAACAAATAATTCGTCAGTCGAAGTAAATACACGGCATCTTAAGGGGACAGTCCACTAAAAATGACAGCTTTTTCCATAATCATTTTTTTTTCAATTTAATTTTGAAAGCGTGTTTGCTAAGTAAATGACTAACGAAATCCAAATTTTGAACTTACAAATGTTTTTTGAATATCCATTTTAAAATTATTTTTCTTGGATTTGAGGGAGGTGAGATATGATGATAGGGACTGGATTAATCTTGCTCAGGATAGGGACCGATGGCGAGCTTATGTGAGGGCGGCAATGAACCTCTGGGTTCCTTAAAAGCCAGTAAGTAAGTAAGTAAGTAAGTAAGTAAGTAAGTAAGTAAGTAAGTAAGTAAGCAAGTAAGTAAGTAAATTATTTTTCAATTTTTTTAGAAATATTTTCAAACTCAAGATCTCAAGATCTCAGTTTTTAAGCTTCCTTTTTTTCATTACATTCACAAGATATAGATACACACATCTATGCATTCATTTTATGAAGTATCTCATTTATTCACTTTCAAAAATTGTTTTGAAGTTTTGAAAATGTTATTTTTTTCATAATTCACAGAAAAAAATATTAATGAAACATACTAGCTGCATTTCTCACAAAATAAATGTATCGAAACATGCACCTACCTCATAAATACTTGCAGTAAAAATTTCACCCAGATTGATTAATATTTGACACAAGAAAGGTTGGTATTGAATCAAGAAAAGTAAATTACATAAAAAAGGATTTGAAAGTAAAATAAATGTTTATGTAACACATACCTATTAAAATTCTCCTCCGCTACATGCATCTGGTTACTTCAGGAAGCCAACTTTAGAACAAAAAGTTACACAATTTGTAATCAGAAATTTGCAAAAAAAGAATTCTTTGATGAAAAAATAATTTTGACAGGTTTTCAAATGCCACGTCCTCTTACAGCCTTAATTTAACTTTTTTAAACATATTTGTAACCAGAATTGAACTAAATCCACTTGGGTTATGAAAATTATACATTCTAAAGAAGTACTGTAAAAGAGTCAATAAAAATATTTTGGAAAATTTTAATAATAATTTTCAGTGGAGTCTTCCCTTTAGTAATGTAACGTATCTTTTGTAATATTGACACTTTATGCACAACTTTTTTAAAGTTCTTTCTGAATCTCCTTAACGAAGGACAGTCCTCAAAGACCGCTGCAGGTAGGTTCATTCCAATAATAAAATTTATAGTTCGATTAAAAAATGAGAATTTATCTACATCAGTTCTTTGTTTCCTACATTCGATTTTAAAATCGTTGTCGTTCCTACCAAAATACGTTGGCTTCTTTAACAGAGTCGTTATGTCCTCTTAAGGCCCATTCACAATGAAAATTAAACATAACCGTAACGTAAACACAGACGTTTGCGCCAAGGCTACCAAATGGGATCATTCACAATGATTCACATAAGCATTGACATAAACATTACCTTAAGACGTTAACATGAAAGTTTGTAAACTCCAAACTTTCATGCTTATGCTTACGTGATTTGCAAACAGAACACAATCGTGGAGCGCTGAAGTATACGTCAGAATATGAGGAAATGGCGTCGTTGTTATGTTTCCATGGTTACCAAGTATGTTTGCTGTTATGTTTATGTTCCCATCGTGATCTTGATTTTACCGTAACGTTTATATTGTTAAGTTAACGCTTACGTTATGTTTAATTTTCATTGTGAATGAGCCTTTAATGTTGTCTATCATCTTATATCATCTTCTGCCCCGAACTTTTATCCCGTTCACCATTCCTTCCAGTTCATCCTTCAATAGGCAGTTTTTCTCTTCCTGATATCAATTTCAGCATCATTCTTTCTTCACCCACTCTTTCCAACACAGCTTCATTTCTTAGGCTGGTATTCATAGTCGACACTTTATATCACCACTTTGCAAAGTGACGCTTTTGACGAAAGTGGCTCTTTCATATTAGTGGTATTCATAGACGATTGAAGAAGTGCACTTCACAAAGTGTCACTTTACGCCAGCAAAGTGTAGAGTTACAATTTGGTTGGTAATAGAAGTCCCACAATGCCTTTCAAAACAAGTGAACAAACAATAACAAATTAATGACGTATAACCTACAAATTACAATGCTTGTGATTTGAATTGGGAGCCTATTGATTGCGCGAGGAAGAAAATATATATTTAAAGTTGTTTTATTTCAGTTTCTAGTTTTTGTTGCCGATAGTTTAGATTATTTCAATCAGTTTAGATATATAACATTTTATTAAATAGTTGGTGATACTGCTGGTGAAATTAGGTTAGGTTTTGTACAGTACATAACTGATCTATTAATTTATATAGTTAGATTAGATTCTGTACATATCTTTTTCATTGATTTATGTTGCTAAGTTAGATTTTGTATGTATCCGTTCCACTGATTTATACAGTTCGGTTAGATTTTGTAGCCTACGTATCTTCTATTAGTTGATATAGTTAGGTTAAGTTGGACTGAGTAGGTTAAGTTTTGAGTATATAATATATAATCATTAAATTTATACCGTTAGGTTAGGTTTTATACGTATCTGCTTCATTGATATATCGTGTTATTTCCGTTATTTTCATTTTTGTCTTTTTCGCGAATAGTGAATAGAAGTAAAAAAGAATGAGATAAACACATTACTACTGCTATTATTATTATTACTACTACTACTATTTTCTCTCTCTCGTTTCCATTATTGCCTGCTCTTCAGGAATATTTTGAATGCCAAATGTTTCTACAATGCAAAACAAAATAGGCCTAATAGCATGAGATATCTCTTTTCATGGTGAGGTTATGACTGCACATGAACTAGAGACAGTAGATGTATTGCTTACCGGCGTGAAAATTTTTATTACCGGTATCAAAACAGTAATGATTATATCAACATCAAGATAAATCTTATCTCAAAATACAGGTAGTCAACAAAAATCAAAATCATTTTAAACCCAATATAATTATGGAATCTGCTTAGAAGGCAGGCACTGAGGTCTCTCAATGCTAATTTAAAATAATTATGCCTACATCAGATTGAAGTTAGTTTAATATTATTTAAGTAAAAAAATTCGTTTCAGTAATAAAAATAGGTTATATAGGCATATCTACCTATATATCACTTCATAGAATTGAGGTTATAAATATACGAATGTTACTGCAGAAATACCTGAACTATAATATTATATATATTAATGTATGGTACATATCTGTAGCATAGAATTTTAATGCAGTCAATAACTGTATTATTGGAGGCACTGGCAAACGTCTATTATTCGTTTTTGTCAACCAGTCATCGAAAATATAAGCAATCTCAATAAGTTTCTTTATCAAATCGGAACCGTTTTTTTAATTCTATATCATTATAAAATTCCACGGGATTGTCTTTAGGCCTATCTCTAATTTGTACATTGTCCACTAATTGTGCCATCTCTTCCGCACGTTCTAATAATTCGACAACTTCCAAGACGTCCGCCATTTTTATACAAAGTGCCACTTTCGGCTCAAAGTGTGGTCGGAACTACACTTTCATCCAAAGTGTTCCTTTGCACCAAAGTGTCGACTGTGCAACGGAAAAGTGATACTTTGCGTCTTCCAAAGGACTCTTTAATCGAAAGTGTCGACTATGAATACCAGCCTTATTCTGTCTGTCCATTTCACACGCTCAATTCTTCTACACATCCCCGCATTTAAAATTGTTCTAGTAGCTTCTCTTCACTTCGTCGTAATGCCCATTTTTCTGCCCCATACAATACCACACTCCACACAAAGCACTTCTTCCTTAGTTGTTTTTCCAGAGGTGCGCAGAAGACTGCATTATAGCTCAAAAGTACTAAATAAAAGAAAGTATGTCATGATTTGATAAGGATTTATTTGTCTTCACCTCGAAAGAAAATAAGCAGAAGAGTGGCAATGGCATACACATATTCCTCACATCCTCCGAAGCTATTAAATTCAGGCATTTCTCTCAATGCAGAGGACGAGCGACCCTTCCAGCTAATATCAGCTCTATGTTTAGACGTGTGCATGACGTCACATGCCTATCAGGGCTATCAGCGTTAGCAACACCCCAGTGAGCGTGCCGGCTCCTCAATTCAGGCACAGCGGCCCATTACTAACCTGCATGTGTGCCACTGCCCTTCAATGCGGGTTGCCTGGCAGTAGGCGCCCACAGCAAGTTCATATATTATGTATAATATAACATGCAGCGCCATCACACGACAAGAAGCAGAATAAATGTTTACTTAGTTCAACAATATTTTACTATAAATAAATGAATTAGTATTAAATTGTAACAAAACTAACATAATTCAATTTCAATCCTGTCCAAATTCAACCTCGCAAATATCAAGGGCAATAATTAACAATAGGTCCCTAATAGAAACAACAACGACCAAATTTATTGGTTTAAAAATCGATTGAAAATTAAATTAAATTAAAATTAAAAGTGTTAAAGTGGAAAAAAATACATTACAGAAATTAACTAAATTCAACATGTTTTGCTATTAGATCTATGAAAAAATAGTAAATATCAATACCTTAAAAACAATATACTTTGCATACTTCCACTCGGTAACGAGTTTCTGAATAATATTCTTGGGAATTCCACAGATAGCAACAGTAACCTTCTGAGAAACAGAGAATTTGATATTTGGTGTCGTCATCCACAGAAAGGGAAAGGCGTAGTTTTATTTAAACAATATCCTGGTGCCAACAAATGGATTTGTAAACACGAAGGACTCTGCAACAGCGAATGGCGCGATGGCATTAAAATGGTTGGAAATGTTGCTGCAGTACGTGCTGTGCGGGAAGATCTCAGGACAACCGTTGTAGGCATTGCCACAACGAGGTTGAAACTCTTGCACACGTCCTGGGATCCTGTCCGGTGGATGATCAGCAAACTAACGTATTTCGTATTCATAAACCAGTGTTAGCGATATGATAAGATATGAATCCTGTACAAGTAATCAGTCGATAGCCGGGGATAGTTTAGCACGCTCGTAGCGCGGGCTAGCGAAATATCTATGCATAGCACCCTTAAGTATTATTAAGTTTTCTGACTTGTTCCATATTCTAGCTGTGAAGCAATGTATGAATACCATGGAATGTTAATACACACAATACAATACAATACAATACAATACAGTACAATTTCTTCACTTCAACCAGTAGGTTATTTAGCGTCGATGAAATTGGTGATAGCGAGATGGTATTTGACGAAATGAGACCGAGGATTCTCCATAGATTACCTGACATTTGTCTTACGGTTGGGGAAAACCTTGGAAAAAACCCAACCAGGTAATCAGCCCAAGCGGGAATCGAACCCACGCCCGAGCGCAGCTATGGATCAACTGGCAAACGCGCTACCGCCTGAGTCACGCCGGTGGACATTATGAAACTGAATTTTATTTCATTAAACCTACTGTAGGGGAGAAGTGGGTACAGTGAGACAGGAAGAACAGCGAGACATTTTTTATTAGATGGTAAATTTTGATGTTGAAATGTTGGTAACAGTGGAGTTGTATTTTTCATGAGTAAAGTAAGAGTATTTTCATACTCGATTTGATTCTAGTTATAAAGGTGAGTGATGAAAAAATAATTCGTAATTTTTCACTCTAGAAGTAAAATTTTGGCTTGTGTTTAATGAAGGTTATATTGGATATACAAATGAGATATAAATATGAATGTTTTTTTACCTAATACTATGGTATTTGACGTTATGTTTGGCAAGTTTTCGTCTTTCTTGTTTTGATTTTGAAGTGATGGTGCCATTTTTAAACGAACTATGCGTAAAGGGAACAGTGAGACATGCCATTGAAGGGTACACTGAGACGTCTCACTGTTCCCATGTACCAATGATTTGCAAAAACAAACTGTAATTATATTACATTTACCGGTAACTAACATTAAAAATGAATATACTAGTAACCAATTTAGGAACCATAGCTTAAAATAATGGATAAATTACATTTTAATGGTTTCTTAAATAAAAAATTATTCACAAAATTTAAAAAAAATATTAAAAAGTAATAAAGAATTAAATTAAATTCTTATAATTATAAACTTTGTTGTCACCAAAAATTCATTTTATTTTTTAGCAAAAGTTTGAAAAGTCATGGAAAATTCACTTTTCCAAATGTTCCAGATGTTTCAATGGTTTCGAAGTCAGACATCAAAATGATTCTAAATAAGCCTACAGAACATGTCAAGATAAAGAGACAGCAAGCTTTTTTTCTTTTTAAATAAATGTAAATCGTTTCAATGTCCGTTAATAGACGCTGGCCTCTCACTGTACCCTCCTGAATGGGAACAGTGAGACATACCGTATGCATCTTTATTGACAAACACGCATTGTATATTATGTCCTTCATCTATTAACATATCTGTTTATGTATTATTGTACTTCATGTTTTAATGTATATTTCTGTTGCACTTGATTTTAAAAATACTTGAATTATCACTTGCATACATAGCCTATGCCTTAATATTTTGTGTCTCACTGTACCTACTACTCCCCTATATGTTGCCAAAATTCATGCTAGCCTACATATTTCTTTAATAGAGAGGAAGGTGTGATATGATGAATATCAGTTGGCCCAATATCGTCCGACCAATGTTTGTGTTTTTGCTGAAAATCAGCTTTTAAGTAAACTAATTCTGTAAAATTATACTTAATGCGGTCAATTACATTAATAATCCGTGGTTATTGGAAATTTCTTACTTACTTACTTACTTACTGGCTTTTAAGGAACCCGGAGGTTCATTGCCGCCCTCACATAAGCCCGCCATCTATCCCTATCCTGAGCAAAATTAATCCATTCTCTATCATCATATCCCACCTCCCTCAAATCCATTTCAATATTATCTTCCCATCTACGTCTCGGCCTCCCTAAAGGTATTTTTCCCTCCGGCCTCCCAACTAACACTCTATATGCATTTCTGGATTCGCCCATATGTGCTACATGCCCTGCCCATCTCAAATGTTGGATTTAATGTTCCTAATTATGTCAGGTGAAGAATACAATGCGTGCAGTTCTGCGTTGTGTAACTTTGTCCATTCTCCTGTAACTTCATCCCTCTTAGCCCCAAATATTTTCCTAAGCACCTTATTCTCAAACACCCTTAATCTCTGTTCCTCTCTCAAAGTGAGAGTCCAAGTTTCACAACCATAAGGAACAACCGGTAATATAACTGTTTTATAAATTCTAACTTCCAGATTTTTGACACCAGACTGGATGATAAAAGCTTTCAACCGAATAATAACAGGCATTTCCCATATTTATTCTGTGTTTAATTTCCTCCGAGTATCATTTATATTTGTTACTGTTGCTTTCAGATATTTGAACTTCTCCACCTCTTCAAAAGATAAATTTCCAATTTTTATACTTCCATTTCGTACAATATTCCCGTCACGAGACATAATCATATACTTTGTCTTTTCGGGATTTACTTCCAAACCTATCTCTTTACTTGCTTCAGTAAAATTCCCGTGTTTTCCTAATCGTTTGTGGATTTTCTCCTAACATATTCACGTCATCCGCATAGACAAGCAGCTGATGTAACCCGTTCAATTCCAAACCCTCTCTGTTATCCTGGACTTTCCTAATGGCATACTCTAGAGCAAAGTTAAAAGTAAAGGTGATAGTGCATCTCCTTGCTTTAGCCCACAGTGAATTGGAAACGCATCTGACAGAAACTGACCTATACGAACTCTGCTGTACGTTTCACTGAGAGACATTTTAATTAATCGAACTAGTTTCTTGGGAATACCAAATTCAATAAGAATATCATATAAAACTTCTCTCTTAACCGAGTCATATGCCTTTTTAAAATCTATGAATAACTGATACACTGTACCCTTATAGTCCCATTTTTTTCTCCATTATCTGTTGAATACAAAATATCTGGTCAATAGTTGATCTATTACGCCTAAAACCACACTGATGATCCCCAATAATTTCATCTACATGTGGAGTTAATCTTCTCAAAAGATATTGGACAAAATTTTGTACGACATCAACAAAAGTGATATTCCTCGAAAGTTGCTACAGTTAGTCTTGTCCCCCTTCTTAAAGATAGGTACGATTATGGACTCCTTCCATTATTGGAAATTCATACGAATTTTATTTCGAAATGTATGCCATATCGGGCAGACCTCCGTTATTCTTTCAGCCTGGCTAGAGGCTCTGCTACATAGGCCACTCTGGCACGGATGCTGGATGTCAGGATGCATTATGCATTCGAAGGCATCACGTTGTGCGGGGTGTGCGAGGCAGTGGCCGCCAGAAACAAATCTTGGATTCAGATGCTGCGACACGGCATCTCTGCTTCTGAATAATCTGATCCAGCCCCCCACCCCCCAGCAGAAACTGTATCCACTTGTCAAGCACTGCTTCGTAAACCCTCGGATCCAATTTCGAGTAAGCTGCCTTTGGTTACAAATTCCACTTAATGTTTCCGAATAAACCTTTCCAGTAATGTCCACAGAGTTATATTCTTTTTTTTTATTACTGCAAGGAGTCTAAATGTCGTATTATATAGAAGAAAAATAAATTTTAAATTCAGTGTAGATGAAAGCTCATAATTTTAACATCACTACTTCCCTCATGAACCTATGCACCAATGGAATGCCAGAATTTATTGGCTTTAACCAATAAAACCCAACTATCAACTGCAATCTTGTCGAAATAATCTTGTCGAAATAATCTTGTCATAGGTACTTGATACGCATTTGGTCGCACTTGATGCTCAGATGTTAAATATTTTTACCGTTTCCTTAACAATACAGTAGGCCGTGATATTGCGTGCTGGCCTTGCTAGGCATTAAATATTACCCTAAAGGTAAATATCAAAAGATTTCTTATCTTGTGGGTAATTCACCACATGAAAGTACGTCAGTGATGTCAAAGCAAGCGTATTTTTCTGACCTTGACGTCGTGCGCGGGCAGCAAGCGCTAAGTATGGAAAGAGGAAGGGTTGTGTATATGAATAAGCAGCCTGTTGGATTAAGAAAACAGTGGTGCACAAACTTCAAACGGAACGTGAAATTTTATGTCGTTATTTTTATATGGCTTCTTTCTGTTTGTAAATTATCTATATTGTCTGTAAAACAAAAGTACTAACATTGATTTCTTAATATTGCACTTGTGTTTTAAATCTTAATAACATAATAGAGAGTTAAGAAGGATATTCACTTAAATTCCATAGTAGTACAACTATATCGTACTAAATGGATGAAACACATCATTCATGAAGAAAGTGATATCCCCCCGCAAAAGAGACTGAGTATGACTTGATAAGTTGGAATTTATATTGATGGTACCTTTAGCCTTATAAAAGTAATCAATAAACTAATCAAAACAATATTACAGTACAAGAAAAGTTACCTAGGTGCTCTATATGTTTTAAGTGTAACTAATATTCCGTAACAAAACTCTTATCGCATTATGCTTTTAAGGTGACATTTGTGAGCAACTTCCTATCATCAGAATATTAAATTATTTTCTCGAAATCTGTTGAAGCTATAGAGTTGACATTTTTACAACACATGGGCACGTATCTTTTGCTTATGATGTAATAGTAGTTGCTTTATTAATTCATTTCCTTACAAATAATTTCCATGCGAATATTTTCAAAATTTTGAATACATTATCTTCAGTAATACGTATTTACTTTATATTAGATTTATGAAAACATTCTGTAAGATTACTAAATAAATAGGCCTATATCTGAAAATTTCTTTTTCTATAAAAAAATTTGAGAAAATATTTCTTTTGAATAAAAAAATCAAACTTGTGAAAAATGAGCATTAAAATTAAAACTTACATTCTTATAATGCACTTATACTTCTCAGACAAATCTAAAAATTAACATGGATACAGTTTTAATAAGTTCTCTTCCCTTTATCTATTGAACCAGTGCTGGCCATCCC
This sequence comes from Periplaneta americana, assembly GCA_025594305.2. NCBI lineage: Eukaryota > Metazoa > Arthropoda > Insecta > Blattodea > Blattidae > Periplaneta > Periplaneta americana. The sequence goes on from JAJSOF020000001.1 coordinate 8,453,972, forward strand.
TGTATATAGCTCGACCAAGCGGCATATACCACCACTTTTGACTGTCTCTTTCCTTTCCGCTGTAAAGCGCTCAGGCTCTCCTGAGCTCTAAAGCGCGCGCTTGCTCCTATGGGCATCAATTGACATGACTGAAGTACATGGTTCATGGTTCAAAATAAAATGTTATAAACAGGGTTACGGATTTTAGGACCGTTAGATTGATAGCAGTTTAGTTATTTGTTTACATTTCGACTGAACGTAAATGTTATTGCCAAACAAACGATTGTTTCAGCGTATATACCAGGCAAAGTAGCCTAAATAATGACTGCCTACTCTCTTTTATAAAAACGTTTGACTCATTCACAAAGCACTTTTTGTTGGGAAAACTATGCGGTTACAAAAATAACACTTGACTTTTTTATTCAGTTATTTATGCTCTACCACCAGTATTGTTTTAGCACTTTATATTTAATACTAGTGGCTTGTGCAGCAAATGCTGCAAACTAAGTTCATTAGACATTCAAATAAAAATTTTTCAGATTTAATTTTAATGAAAAATACCAGACATTTTGAAAGTTTTTTGCTTCCATAATAATCAAACATACTCCCTCTGAATGGTTTTTATGTCCAATACTTTTTTTGAATCTATGTATCCTATGTCTCTTGAGTTACAACGCGAAAACGCAAGTAACAATGAAAGGGGGATCAGTGGGTTTTTCATGTGGGAGTAAAGAAATAGCTATTTCAGGTCATAGTGGATTGTAAAAGTCAGGTTTGCTATGCTTTGGAACAATAGACATAGCATCTTCGTATAGCTGCTGCATGTAGAGCTTGAAATGTAGAGGGTAAAATCATTTTATCCTGCTAAGAGATCTTGCTGAAATGATCGACAGACTACAAAATTTTGTAGGTCTCATATTTTTATCAGTAAGTAATACCTTTTGGTCTTTCCTTAGGAACTGTAATTTTTGCGCTCTCACGAGCCAATACTGAAGAGAATGACGCATATAAATATCTATACCACACCGCCATTAAGTATATGAAAAAGACCAAATCCCACTTGATTAATAACTATAAAAATATTTGATTTTTAATAACAATATTATTAACTTACTTCAGTTTTTATATATTTATATATATAATAGCCGCCACTCAGTAAATTATAATTATAAATGAAGATCTAATTTAACACATTCTCTGTATCTACTTATGTAATCCCAAAACGTTTCACTTTCATATCAATATAGCATTAATATGTATAATTAATGAAAAATAATCACATCCTGGCATTAATAATGAAATTTAATTGCTAATGGTAATAATGTAATCAAACCCCTTCAATGTTTTTAGATTTCAATATCCAATGCACAGCTGTACTCAGAAAATTACACACCGCAGAATCAGACCTGTAAATTAGCAAGTCTTCAAGTTTTTAATAACCAATTGAATTTGAGCTCTAAATATGTCAGCAATCCTGCAGGTCATGGCCTTCGTGTAATAGCTATTGTTTATTGTTGTGTGTGTTTTGTTTTATTCTGAAATCAATGCCGTGCTGAAATGCAATTAGTTCTCAAAACTGAAGAAAGATGGATTTTGGAAAATAGGAAAATTATGTAGGAAAATTGATATTTCACTGAAAACTACTATTTTTCTGAAAAACTTTAAGTTCCAAGCTTGAAAATGAGGGGCCATTTATTAAAATCCGTTCAGTCGTTTTCCGGGAGTTTCCATTACCAGTTCAAATTATATATATAGATATTCTGTACACAAAATTCCTAAGCAATTTTCAATTGGCAGTTATTTCTCGCTTATCGTGTAGTACAAAATCTGTCACAGTATCTTTTCTATTCCACACAATGGCGTGGTTCACATTCTCTTTATTTTCATCTGTTTGCTCATTGTCACTACTCATTACACACCAATGAGCGCATATATATATAGACTTCTGTTAAAATGTTAGCTTTGGAAATAAATTACGTGTGCAGGACACATCATGAAGTGATGAAAGGTCGCCATGATACATGACAGAGCGGGTAGTAAGAGCATCATTATGTGCAGATAGAGTTACACACAGGAGTCGGTTAATGGGCATAAAATGGGTTAGGGTTTTCGGAACTTTTACTACAAAACTAATCACCCGAGTACGTCACAAACCCCACCCAGCCTCTTCGGCTCCCACCTGCCAATTAGGCATCAGGCAGCCGGGTTTAATCAAAACTATTGTTCTCAACACCACGGCATCCTGCTGGAATTAACGGCAGGAAGAGCTGCGGAGAGGAAGTGTGCAGGAAGCCATCACCCTGCTCCCTTCGCTTATGTCTTGTTTACTGCAGCGAAGTTTATGCAGCGAAATTGATCTTGAATTGTTCAATTCTTTGTTCCTTCTCAATGCAGCATCCCGTATTAACTCAGGTATAAATAAGCACGCTTTCCACTGTAGAGCTTTTTTACAGTCCATATTGAACGTGGGCGGGAATTTTATCCTTATCCAAATCGTCTTATAGGGTCTATATTACGCGCTAGCCTATATACATTAGCTAAAGCTAGGCGTACACTTTTATATATATTATTTTAATGTACCGAAGTACATATGATATTCTGCGTCATCATACGATGAAAGAGTAATGTAACGGAGAAAAATTCTCCGGAACCGGGATTTGAACCCGGGTTTTCAGCTCTACGTGCTGACGCTTTATCCACTAAGCCACGCCGAATTCAACCCACAGCAGGAATTTTCGTCTCAAGTTTTAAGTTCAATACTCAGATATTATTCTAGTAGGACAAATTAATAAAATAGATGTTTATGAACGTATAGCTGAAGTCCACACATGTTTGAGGTGCACTCGATTGACTGGTTGGCCGTAACCGACGGAATAAGCGCCGTCTTAAATCACGAAGTGATTTACGCATATCATATATAATTTTAATGACATTGGACATATGATATTTCCATGCAGATATTCTGCGTCATCATACGATGAAAGATAATGGAAGGAGAAAAATTTCGATCCGGCGCTGTGGATTTGAACCCGTCTGAGACGATTCTTAGCGGGATGGAAGCCGGTGTGGCTCAGTGGGATGGAGCGGTGTGGCTTTGGATAAACGACAGAACGTAGAGTTGAAAACCCGGGTTCAAATCCCGGCGCCGGAGAGAATTTTTCTCTGTTCCATTACTCTTTCATCGTACACTTTTATGTTTTCTGACATAAAATTCTGTATTCATTTAAAACGCATGGTGAGCTGTTAACCTACTTCTGTTTTAAACAAAGGCAAACTTAACTGTTTTCTATGTACACCAGAAAATAGCAAGCAAGGCTAACTATAGGCTAAGAGCAGCGGCCACAAAGCCTTCTTTGCGGGGATTGAGTCCCTGGTCTCTGCCACATCGGAAACTCGTGACCTAAGTCGCCAACTTCTGGCAGCCTTATGGCCTGGATACACACGAGCTGTGCTCGAAACTGCGTGAAGTCACCTTCATGTCGTATTGTAATGCAGTCTCTGTTTAGGCCTACGAATCAGATCATTAAAGTACACCTAGTCATTAAAGTACAGGTGTTCAGCCATGTCAAAAGCTTCCAGGAGAATGACAAATTTATAAAAACTTCGAGGGCCGTATTCAATAGACATTTGAAAAGTCACGGAGGCTGTGAAATTATCTGCAGAAGGTTTTTCTGTTACTTAATAAGCGTTAAGTAAATTATTCAAATAAATTCAATTTGTCATCTCGTTTTTCAATTCTGTCAATAATAGTAATCAGTTTGGATAGTCAATGACATTATTGTTTAGAAAAAATACGCTCGTCTGCGCATCTGCTCACGACCCAGAAAGGTTTATGAATAGCATACAAATAAAATTATTAGAATAAGTGAAAATGTCGAGCATAAAACTTGAAATCGTTGAATGTAATTAAGACGCTCATTGAAAATTATGAAACTCGCTTGCGCTCGTTTCATAAACATTACTTGGATTTTTACTATCATTCAGACCATTGGCTGAACAGGTTTTAAACGAATCAGATCATGCTAGTTGCATAAAAATTATCAGGCCATCAGTCAAAAGTAGAAAAAATTTAAAATAATTATTAGACAGTGGATAGGGATGACTTATCGTTGAATCAGTGCACATTTCATCATTGATTTTTTTCATTCAGACCATTGCGTTGAACAGGTTTTAAACGTAAACAGATATATGTATCTCGTACAGTTGGAAAAGAAAAATAATACTGTAGTCTACCTTGCAAGTTCAGTCCTCGTTTTGATTGATTTTGCAGTAAACGACGATATATTCTCGTAAGTTGTCGAAGCTGAATCGTCTTCTTGCAGTTCATTTTTGATTGATTTTCAGAAAAGTCTGTAATATATATATATTAGGAATATTTATTTTTCAGTCACTGACTTTACTGCATTATATTTAAGGTACAAAACCATTACGTTACATGTTTTAAAAATCGTATGAACGTTTTACATGAGTACTTTTAACCATTTGATAACAAGGGCAGTCACAAGAATAACATTTGTATCCTATTTATGTTGGTTTTAGTATGTTTTTATTACTCTGATATTTAATATGTGTTGTAGTTGTAGAGACTAATGATATTGCTAGAATGAATGTCGTATCTGATGATGTTGGCATAGTCCAACGAAAACGTTCATACGATTTTTAAAACATGTAACGTAAAGGTTTTGTACCTGACATATAATGCAGTAAAGTCATGACTGAAATAGTAATATACGTTACAAGGCCGGTATGTTGACGTTTTCATGGTCGAGGAAAAGATTGAAAAAGCGAAACGTAGTTGAGCTTTTTTAATTTCCGAGAACATGAAAACAAACATACCGCTCGTGTATCGTACATTATTTTGTTCGAAGATCGTTTATTACATACCTCAAAGACGAATTTCTAATTAGTTGCAATGAAATCTCCATCTTTGTTTCTGTTTAATGACGGCAACTTCGGAACACCAAAATATCTTTCTTCAACATTGTTGCTATAAAATGTTTTCTGTGTTTACTATACTCCAGTAGGCCGTGATATACGTCTGTCTTTTTTTCCCCCCAGTCTATAAATGCGAACTTAAAACAAACGGTAAGGTTATGTAATGATTTATTTTTCATTTTAATATTTTAACAATATTATTTATATAACATATTGCAGTAATAACATCGGCATCTGGAATCTTGTTGACTTTTTCACGGCTTCCTTAATGTTACTTGTATCAGGAATGCAATAATTTCGTAGAGTAGTAGACTTTACTTAATTTTTGCAAATATTAAAAACTATAATTAACATTGCAATTTTGGTGAAATTGCAGTGATAAGTTTCAATTTATAATTATTACTCTGTTAAACGTCTCTAAAAGTAATAAGTTAAAAGCCTAAAGCAGTAAAATGAATGTCGCGCTTAAGCGGTGAGAAGAGGGAAATTGTTATGTGTGTTAGGTTGGGAATACTGAATGTGGTATTTCACACTTACCGCGTATTGGTTCTGTGCGGAAAACAAGCAAATACACACGATCTCCCACAAATAAATATTCCTAATATATGAATCGTCTTCGCCTATCGCTTAAACAGTTTTTATATCGAGAGAATTTCTGAAGAAAACCTCTAAAATGGGGATCACTCAATTCCTTTAGAGGAATATTTGTACTGAGCATCATGTTGCACGTGTCGTTAGACCCGCACAACTAAATGGTGATGATGATGATGATGATGATGATGATGATGATGTAGATGGTTCCTCAGATTTCATTTCAACGCATTTCCTGTGCGATGTACTGTTGCAATGTTCCTCTATAGCCTGAGTTGTTCTGGTTTTTATTTCAATTTTACATACATTACACACGATATTGTCTCCGTTAATACATAAAATGTCACTCTCATACTTCTTAATTGCATTTCGTATCTCTGAGCGAATTTAACGTTTTGCCGTCGACATTATGAATGGATCAGCACAACATATTCAACTCGTACTAAATACTTGAGCAGGATAACACAACTGCACAATTTGCGTTGCAATGTTACTACGAACGGACCTGGGTTCCTTCGTTCTGTACGCTGCTGTACTCGCCAGGTACACAAAAGACGGACGGCGCGGCACGTGCCATATACTCTGATACGAAACAACTTCACTTTTCCTTAAGTCATCCCGCATCCACTGTCTATTAATTATACTTCTTTAAAATGGGTTATTTTACGACTCTTTATCAATTGTTATAGTTACCTAGCGTCTGAGTGAGTTGAAGGTGAAAATTCCAGCGAAATGATCCCGGAGTACAGCACGGAAAGTTACCCAGCATTTTCTCTTAATGGATTGAGAGAAAACCCCGGAATAATCTTCTACCAGGTAACTTGTCCCAACACCAGGATTTCAAACCGAGCCCACTCGTTTCACGGTCAGACTTGTTAATCGTTAATCCACAACGATGGACATCCTGTGCCGTTAATGACCACAATTATTAATTGTCAATCTTTAAACCTTCTTTATAAAATTATTAACAATAAGTTGGATTGTGTTGATTTATTTTATTATATAACACTATATGCATCTAAGATTAATACAACATTTCGAAATTTATTTTACATACCAAGGGCAAATACTGAATCCCACAAAAATTCCCCAGTGTTCCAAATGTTACAGTTATACAATAAATTACATCCTCATCCGAATGTTGATATTTTCAATATGAATTTCTCTAGATTCGGAATTATTTGTTAGTATATTTTACAGAATATTGTTGTTAGTTAATTTGAACTACTTTCACACCTAATTTCAATTTTCTTTTTTCTTTCTCTTATTTCTATTATGTTTCAGTTTATCATAAGTGTATGTTTCCTTTTCCTTGTTTAGTTTTATCAATTAGTTTGTCAGTCTTGAACATTGTAATTGGGCTTTGCCTGTTATGTTCAACAAATAAATAAATAAATAAATAAATAAATAAATAAATAAATAAATAAATAAATAAATAAATAAATAAATAAATAAATAAATAGATAAATAAATACATAGATAGATAGATAGATAGATAGATAGATAGATAGATAGATAGATAGATAGATAGATAGATAGATAATAGAT
>JAJSOF020000001.1:8463524-8676024 GCA_025594305.2 Periplaneta americana
TTCGGCCCCATCTAGCAGTCTTCTAAAAGGTCTTCCTGGTCGACGATGTCCTCTAGGTTTATACTGCATCATAATTTTTGGGATTCTTGAATTTTCCATTATTCTTACATGATCTAGCCAATTTAATTTGTATCTGCTGATTTTTTCTTCTACTGACTCTACTTCTAATTGTTCTAAAATTTCTTCATTCCTTTTTCGATCTAAAAGAGTATATCCTGCTGTCCTCCTGAAAAATTTCATTTCCGTTGCTTTGATTCTGTTCATGTCTTTTTTCTTTAATGTCCAAATCTCGCTTCCGTATAAAAGGGAGGGTAATGCTAGTGTATTATATATTTTTATTCTTGTATATTTTTGTACTAATTTAGCTTTTAATGTATTGTTTATTATTCCTAGAATTTGTGTAAATTTGGTAATTTTCTTGTTCCACATCTTTTTCATTTTGATAAGATATTTCACAACCCAGATAGTTGAAATTTTGTACTTGTTCGAGGCATTGGTTATTGTGTATTATCTTACTTTTGACTGGGTCTTGTCCTAAAAATGCCATTACTTTTGATTTTTGTGCTGAAATTTCCATCCCAAAATCTTTTAATATTTTATGCTCCACCATGCCGAAATGTAGTAATTATACAACTGGTAGCAGCCCTTTAATGGACCTCATTAAAATACACCTATTCATTAAAGTTCAGGTGTTCCACCAATCAGAAAACGCCATTGTAGCAATATGAAAGCGCAAGTATCGATTATTTTCGGATATGCAATCGAAAGACAACTAGCGAAACGTCACGGAGGCTGGAAATCCAATACTGTCGCAGAAGGTTATGTTCTGTTACTATAATAATTAGCGTTAATTGTAAATAATATTCAAATAAATTCAATTTGTCATCTCGTTTTTCAATGTCTAAATCAATTTCAACGTTATATCAAGATTAATGTTCATTTTACTCTCTAGATTATATCAAGGTCAATGACATTTGTTCCTCGGAAAAATCAATACTTTCGCGTCTGCGTACATCTCACAATTTACGAGATATTACATATGGTCAGTTCCGTTCCCCAGCCACATAAGAATAACATGAATACTTATGAATAATTTCAAGTTATAAATATGGTCGAGCATAGAAAGTCGTATGAAACTTGCCTATAATGGTAATTAAGACGCTCGTATGAAAATTATGAAACGAGCTTGCGCTCGTTTCATAAACATACTCGCCTCTTAATTACTACCATTATAGGCTCGTTGCATAATGTACTATTATTTAATGTATATAATTCTCTTTGTAAATTATTATCCTCTAAATTGGATATTATGACTTGATCATCGGCATAGAGTAAGGCACTTAATATTAGAGCACTGGTTATTTTGATTCCTGATGTGTAGATTTGGTTCCATTTTAAAATAATTTCATTTATTCGTATTTGAGGTAAGTAATCCCTTTTGAGGCAATGTATTACGTCAGCCCAGACTTAGTTTCTCTACAAAAACTCCTCAAATAACGTGCAGTCGCTGAACACGTGACCCTGGGAACCTGTGAATAATTACCGGCAGTACATGGAAAGTCCGTGCGAAAATTGCAAGACTGTTAAGTTGTGTGTAAATATCCGTGTACCTGCACACCCGGTGTTTCACATGGCCTTGTAATCCGTGTTTGTGTTCACAGAGGTAAACTGAACGCCCAGTGCGGCAACATGGCAAATTAAAAACCGACACTTTGAAGTAAAAATATTATAATCTGCATTAAACGCTTAGTTCATGACATCACCACCCGTAGCGCCAGCTGCAACATGAGTCGTGTTGACTGCAGATGTCGAACTAGATGAATATGCATGTTGCCGTGGAAACAATTCGTGAGGAATCGGGTCTGATGTCATACCGCTAGTAACACCTATCAGTGTATGTACACTACTCTTGCTGTAATTCTATATGTAAGGTCTTATTAAAACAACAGACAAACTGATAGTTCTCACTTATCTGTTATAGACTATAGTTATAACGTCGTTTTCAAACTAAAGAAGAAGCAATGAGACGATTACAAATATCTATCCATCCATCCATCCATCCATCCATCCATCCATCCATCCATCCATCCATCCATCCATCCATCCATCCATGAACTTGTAATATAAAATTTGAACTTGGGAAAACGGCTGAACGGATTTTAATAAATGATCCCTCATTTTGAACTTTGGAACCCAAAGTTTCTCAGAAAAAATAGTAGTTTTTACTGAAATGTCAATTTTCCTACATCATTTTCCTATTTTCCAAAATCCATCTTTCGTCAGTTTTGAGAACTAATTAATTGCATTTTAGAATAAAACAAAACACACACTACAATAAACAATAGACTATTACACGAAGGCCATGACTACAGGATTGCTGACATACTTAGAGTTCAGATGGCTCAAATTCTTTCACATCATAATGCCAATATGTCGATCTTCATTTGTGTAATTTTTTGATAACATATAAAAATAATTTACAAGTCTGATTCTCTAGTCTGTAGATTTCCGAGTACAGCTGTATATTGATATTAAGAACTACAAAACTTAAGAATGTTTGGTGACATTATTACCATTAAAAATGAAATATTATTATAGCTAATGCAACACATAATGGTATACTGATGATATGAAAGTGAAATCTTTTGGGGCCTTAAGTAAGTAGACGCATAGAAAGAAGATTTTATATTAGATCTTCATTTCTATAATATACTGAAAACTATAAAACTTACGTAACAGCGTGGTCGATCGACAGATGTTGCGTCAACATTTGTTGAGACTATAAATTAGGAATGCCTATAACATCGACATCGATGTGAAGTTTCGATTTTATGCACGAGAACGTATAATCTCATAAACTTCTTTCCATCTGACTGTAGATAATTATTTGAAGAGAAGTAATATAATGATAACGAGATACTAAGGTTATTGTTATGAACTTAACACTACTTGTATTAAACTTGTAGGATATGTGGAAATCAAACCACAGTATAGAGAACATATCTCTATACTGTGATCAAACAGTGGTTTTCTTCCTGCTCACAAGGAAGTAATGCCATTGTTTAAAACTTCTGTCGTACGTAATTTTGACGTATAATGGATAAACAATTGATCCTCACTACGTTTCCCGCCAAGAGAGCACCTCCTTCTTCTAGCTATGCCTCCGTCTTTCAGTTGCTGACTATAGTAGTCGTGACAGCAGGTTGCAACTTACACGCTTGGCCAACTTATTATGAGATATAATTATTTGGAAGTGTACGTCAGATTTACGTATCAATAGTGTTAATAGAAAATTTTCTGTTAGTGCAGTTTATTTATTCCCTTGAGTTTTTATCTAACAAAGTAACACTGGATGAAAACTTACGTGGTGATCGACACTACTCTGCAGATCATAGATGAAAGTTGAGGTGATGGTGCTGATGAGGACGCTGAAGGCAATGTAGAGATTGAATATGAAACTTGTGACAATGACAAGGATCTAAGGTACAGTAGGAGAGATTGAGAATTACGTAGAAAGCAAGCGAAAGGAGAAAGGCAAAAACAAGAAAACAGGAAGAAAAGAAAAGGAAAAGAAAGAGAAGAGAAGAAGAGAAGAGAAGAAGAAAAAGAAGAGAAAGAAGAAAAAGAAAAGAGGAAAAAAGAGAGCAGGAGGGAGAGAGCAAGAGGGAAGCAGAAGAGCAAGAGGGAAGAAAGCATGAGGGCAGGGCAGATGGGAGGGAGAGGAGATGGCAGAGGAAAGGGCCAGGGCAGAGGGGGCAGCAAGAGGGCATTAGGGCACGAGAGCACGAGGGCACGAGCCGTTATAGCTGGTTTGCGAAACCGGATTGTCGCATTACGATGCTGAGTAGGAACCGGTCCCATAAACTGGCTGAAATTTCATGAGAAAATTTCTTCCCCCATGAGGACTCGAACTAGCGCGCATTCCGTAACGCGAATCCCAGGCAGGATGCCTTAGATCACGACGCCACGGCGCGGGACTAACCTTTTTATAGCAACTATAATGCAATGAAATTGTTTTGTCATGTATTATTAATAATTTATTTATTATTATTCGTAAATAGTCTTATTATTTATTCGCTCGTTTTCATACTCTCTCTCGCTATCATAATATTAATACTCGATCACAACGCGATAACACGCTAGAAATTCCACTTCACACATCATCTCTGTATTCCTCATCTTTCACTGTTACTACCTCTCGTCACTGGAACTCTCTGCCGAATGAAGTCAAGGGCTGCCGAACATTGAAATCTTTCAAATCCAAGTTGGAAAATTATCTTATGACGAGTTGCCAAACTAACTTACTATTATGACGAGTGTTGTATTGCATGTTTCCACGTATTCACATTTTTTTATGTTCTAGTGATATTTAACTTATTTTATATTTTTGTTTTCATATTTTCCGATAATGGTATATCTATAATGTGATAAGTTGAGCTATATATAATCATAATTTTCCTTACTGTGTGTACTTAAAAATATTGTATTCATTGTATGCTTTGTACCGTACTATTTTATTAATATTATTATTATTATTATTATTATTATTATTATTATTATCAATAATTGTCTTATTTTTTATACTTTGTATGTCTAATTTATTTTGACCTGCTGTTCACATTTTATTATGCTTTTTCCTTTCTTTCTGTAGGCCTATGTTATATATTATATCTGATTTCCACTTACTTGTTGTTTACATTTTATTATCATTATCTTATTCAGTTTTGTTTTGTTTTGTTTTTTTTTTCGTTGTTGGTAACTCTATAGCATCTATTAGAAGCTTTATGGTTGTGCTAACAGATGGAGTTACTTGTCAGCAATGTGACGCTGAAACGTGTGTTCAGGTTACTGCCCAGCGACAGTCCTGATGTATTTTATATTGTGATGATTGGTTAATTAATATTAACCCGGCACACTCACAATCACACTCACATTCATACAAATTTCCAAACTCTAGACGCCCAGGGAATTCCTCTTCTTCAAGAAAAATTCACCGAGAGCCTAGCCCGGGACCTCCTGATTTGGAAGCCAGCATGCTGACCAACAGACCACGGAGGCAGTCTATTCAGTTTTCTGTGTAAAATTGTAGTGTACTTTGTAAATTTGTAGTGTCTTTTGTAACGCAGTTTTACTCCTGGTTGAGTGTTAGAGAAGGCCATATGGCCTTAACTCTGCCAGGTTAAATAAATAAATAAATAAATTATTATTATTATTATTATTATTATTATTATTATTATTACTCTATGAATAATTAGGGAACTGTTGTGATATACATGTGATAATTTAATCAACGAAATGCATATCTTTAATAATTTAGATTAAGTTAAAATATAAAACGTTTTAACACCCTCGTCACCCAAAAATTTTGGGCAGGAGCCGCCACTGTTATTTCTCTAAGTATCGATGTCACGATAATACCACAGTCTACTATATACAGTCGCGAAGCTCAATATGTAGTAAAAATGCAAACATGGGTAGTTGCCCACCACTGGGATCGCTACTATCGCCTCATCATCGCAGATCTCTCTCCTAGCAGCCGACAAAATATGTTACACTTTCGTTGTGTTCTTTTGGAAAAATTAACACCTTCCTTCCATTATTGAAATATTAAATGCATAAAGTTAATTTATTATTTTAATGAAGTATATTAAATTCCACCATAAACTCGAAGATACCTGCAAGAAATAGGTTAATATTATTTTTGTTTGTGCAAAACGAACTGAAATTTACTATAATCGCTTCACTCATTCAAGATTATAGCGATAATTAACTATGAAACCAATAAATATTAATTTGCATTTCCCTTTACAACAATAATAATGGAAATATGAATTAATGGAGTAACTTACGTGTACCGGTACTTGTAGTGTATGCTTACGTAGTTAACAAAGTGGGATGAGGTTAAGCAATAATAATCATACGAGAATTGGAAATAAAACGTGATCAATAAATTTTATTGTAACAGACTTTTTCTACGTCTCTAGTAAAGTAACAAATAAAAATAACAACAAAATTAACAGCTATAATTAAAAACATATCCTTTGAAAAAAAAAAGTAGGCCTAAGCAATAATAATCCCACCAGAATTGAAAATAAAACGTGATCAATAAATTTCATTAAGACAAACTTAATTTGTCTACGTCTCTAGTAAAATATTATTATTCCAATTATTGTATTTTAGCCAGTAACATTTTCATTACAACCAATAACGAACATTTCACAAGCATCAATGTGAAATACGCAACGAGCTAGCACTCGATGGAAATACGACACAGTCCAAAGTTGACCGTGGACAGTCTATTGTTTCTAGTTGCTAACCGCTTGGAGCGCTTTATCACGAGATTTGCAAAAAATCACCTCAAGCTTCGCGACTGTATATAGTAGATTGTGATGATACAATGCAGGCAGCGAAAAAACGAAACTAGACCTTTGATTTTGTGGCGAGTTTTGCCCTTAGTAGGATTTTTTCTGTAAATCTTATGTTGCAGGCTGGCTTCCTCCAGCTCTGCACTGGTCTGCCCCACTGCACATCGCTCCATCCATCGCAGCTTGTCACACGCATTCATTGTTTCACCAAGATTTACTGCGCCCCCGGCTACGTGACGCTCCCGCCTGACATGGCGTCACCCCACCTTGCCTGTCTCCCTCTCATTGATTAACCAAATAGGACTCACGTCTTGATTCACAGCCTCGAAGGGATGTGCTCCGGACTCCCAAATCAGCCCCTATATGGTAATTATCGAGATCTGATTTTTAGGTTCTATAAAAATAACTTAAGCTCTGGTACCCATATTTTAGGATTTTTTTTACGATTTCATATCTTCCAGTTAGGAATTTATACGTTTTCAAAGGGGGAAAAATTAAACATAAGCAACACCCTACCACGGTTTTACTAATAAACCGCGTACAGTTTTTATACGAGACATGCTGGGATGGGACAGAAAACGTTACATGTAGCCTGAGTCGCCTTAAAAACTGATAATAATCACCGTAGTCTATTTGATAAGTTTATTTTAAAAAATGTTCAATCAATGTGATTTATCTATATTTTGTGCGAGATCGTGCGTATTTGCTTGTTTTCCGCACAGAACCAATACGCGGTAAGTGTGAAATACCACATTCAGTATTCCCAACGTAACACACATAACAATTTCCCTCTTCTTACCGCTTAAGCGCGACATTCATTTTACTGCTTTAGGCTTTTAACATATTATTTTTAGAGACGTTTAACATAATAATAATTATAAATTGGAAACTTACCATTGCAATTTCACCTAAATTGCACTGTTAATTATTGTTTTTAAATATTTGCAAACATTAAGTAAAGTCTAGGCGTACTACTCCACGAAACTTATTGCATTCCTGATAGCCTACAAGTAACATTAAGGAAGCCGTGAAAAAATGAACAAGATTCCAGATGCCGATGTTATTACTGCAATATGTTTTATAAATAATATTGTTAAATATTAAAATGAAAAATAAATCATTACACAACCTTACCGTTTGTTTTAAGTTCGCTTTTATAGACTGGGGGAAAAAAAAGACAGACGTATATCACGGCCTACTGGAGTATAGTAAACACGGAAAACATTTTATACCAACAATGTTGAAGAAAGATATTTTAGTTTTCCGAAGTTGCCGTCATTAAACGGAAACCAACATGGAGATTTCATTGCAACTAATTAGAAATTCGTCTTTCAGGAATGTAATAAACGATCTTCGCACAAAATAATGTACGATACATGAGCGGTATGTTTGTTTTCATGTTCTCGGAAATTAAAAAAGCTCAACTACGTTTCACTTTTTCAATCTTTTCCTCGACCATGAAAACGTCAACATACCGCTCTTGTAACGCATTTTAATATTGCAAATTTTGGTATTTGCTATGACATCTCAACTGGATATTAACACCAAACTATGCAAAAATCAAAATCAAAAGTATATTGTATTGGATTTATAGTTTGGCTTTAAACATGTCATAGACTGTCGGACATTGTCTAGTTTCAAAAATAAATTAAAATTGCACTTTTTGAATTAGATTCCTTTCAGTTATAAGCCCTTTTCTCTGCCATAGTTTTGTAAAAATATAGGCTATATATTTCTTTTTCCTTCCTTTCCCCTTTTTGTTCTCTTTATCAGCCGATGAATTTATTATCATAGCCTTTTTATCGTGAATGTTATTTAATTTTCGTATTTCTTTTCTTTTTTATTATTATTTTATTACATTCCATTTTGATATATTCTTCCTTACGTTTTTCCATAGTAACCATTTGTACTAAATGAGTTGCTTTCATTATATTCCAATGTATTTTACTTTCTTTTTTTCTATTATGGTATTATTTTCATGTTGTTTAGTGTCGATTTTATTATGCTATTATTATTATTTTTTTGTAATATGTTAGTATTCTGTTCTTTAACTTTTTGTTAAATTTTAACTGCTTGTATACTTTGTGACCTGGTAGAGTGTAAGAGAAGGCCCTATGGCCTTAACTTTGCCAGTATAAATAAAGAATTGTTATTATTACTATATTAAACGCTATTTAATCTGTTTTCACTCTCAATTTTAATTTTATTTTTGTCTGTATTGGAATCCCCTCCTGAGCACGAGTCTTACTCATTCAGGAGTGGGCTAGTTTATCTTTCATTGTGTTTATTAACTTGTATTCATTTCAAACTTACTAGCAATAAAAATAAATAAATAAAAAATAAATAAATAAAACCTTATCAGCCAAAAAAAAAAAAACTTCAGCTGAAACAACATGGATAAAAAACGAAATCAAATTCTTACATAAGAAAAAAGATCATATAAATGCAAAATTATATGAACTTCATCTACAAGGTTCGAAAAACATTAAGTACTGCATGGCCCATCATAGATCAAAATAAAAGAATAAAATAAAGATCCTAATGGAAAACAAATACAATACACTGAACAAAAAAATTAGACAATTTAATATCTAGTTCAACAAAACTATCATACAATACGACTCAAAAACCAAAAAATGCTAATAGGCTCATTAACTTAACAGATGTACAATTCTCAAATGAAGATGTTGATATATTATGCCAAAATGTTACACATGTGAAAAGAAATATATTGGCCAGACATAAAAACGAGAATGGATTAAGTTTAGATTTCGTCCTTTTAAAATATCTGATGATGCCGAAAAGGCGAAAACGTTAATACCCAGTTGAGATGTCATAGCAAATAACAAAATTTGCAAAATATAGATAAATCATATTGATTGAACATTTTTTTTTAAAGAAACTTATCAAATTGAATAGATTTATCTGAAACCAAAAATGAATTGTAAAAAAAAAAACCGTAGCCTGTTGTGAATGAAATGCAATGCAAGTATGCGGCATATATTACTATATTTGTTTATATTGGTTCGTATCTTTGGTGGGGTAGTGAGAATAGACTTAACTGTAGCGCTAAAAGAACTTTCATGAACAAAATAAAATAATAAACCCACGAAAATTATTATTATTATTATTATTATTATTATTATTATTATTATTATTATTACAAATCAGCTAAACAAAACCAACAAATTCTTTTCCGAAAACGCAATTTCAAATGCCTCTCAATAGATCGACACTTTTTATTATCCGGCTTACTTTGAGTGAAATTTAGGTCTTATAACTATTGCATCAAATTTGGAAAACTGACTAAAGTGTTATCAGAATTTATATCCTACACCGTGTACATAAAATAATGTAACAAAATAATATCAAAATATCTAATAACATGATCAGAATAATTGAATTATGTTCACTATAAGATTTTAACTAAAGTTGGGAAATTTTATTTATTGGCAATAGTCATTGTTGCTTGAGCCGTATGTCACTTTTTTGTGAAAATGGCGAATTTAAAACGGAAAGTTCGTTATGTAGAAGGCTAATTCAGACTAATTCAACAGTACAGGTTCAAAGAAAATATAGAAGAGTCTACAATACTCGTCATGGACCTTCTAGACGTGATATTTGGTTATAGTATGAGAAACTTATGCAAACTGGTAGCATAGGAAAGGCAAAACCTACAGGAGTGTACCTGAAGCTCAAATTGCAGCAATACATGAGGCTTTCCAACAAAGTCTATTCGTCTTGCATCACGAGAATTACAAATTCCACAATCAACTATCCACAAAGTCCTTCGGAAGCGTCTTAGGACGTTTCCTTACAAACTTTAAATTGTGCAGGCTGTTACAGAAGATGATGATAAGGTAAGAAGAATGAATTTTGCCGTGGATATGTTGCATAGAATAGATGAAGTTAATTTCTTGCAAAGAGTGCTGTTTTCTGTCGAAGGGACATTCCATACAAGGGACATACAACTCACAATGTTCGGATATGGAGATCTCAGCCTCCTGGTATAGAGAGGGAACATGAGAGAGAGAGAGAGAGAGAGAGAGAGAGAGAGAGATAGTCCTAAAGTGAATGTGTGGTGAGGACTTATGTGTGATCGAATAATCGGACCATTCTTTTGCGAAGAGAAAACTGTGACATCTGGCGTGTACTTATGTTACAAGAATTTTTACCACCTCAATTTACGCAACTACCAAGTATCTTGTTTCAACAAGATGGGACGCTCTCGCACTGGTCTCTCCAAGCAAGACACTTCCTTGATGACTCTTTTCCTGGACGATGGTTCGGTAGAGATGGTCCAATCCCTTGGCCTCCGAGGTCGCCAGATTTAACATCACTAGATTTCTTTATGTGGAGCTACGACAACGTCTATAGAACACCCGTAGCGAATCTCCAGATATTACGTGTAATAATAAGAGATGTCATTTCTACGATCACACCAGTTACGCTTAAAAAAACTTGGAATAAAATTGACTTTCGATTAGATATTGCAGGGGCAGAGGCGCTCATATAGAAACTGTGTAACAAATTTCCCAACATCTGTTAATCTCACAAAGCAAACAGAATAAAAATATGTACATTGGTTTCAAAGTTATTGCCTGTACCCTTGTTACATTATTTTATGTACTTACTTACTTAATGGCTTTTAAGGAACCCGGAGGTTCATTGCCGCCCTCACATAAGCCCGCCATTGGTCCCTATCCTGAGCAAGATTAATCCATTCTCTATCATCATATCCCACCTACCTCAAATCCATTTTAATATTATCTTCCCATCTACGTCTCGGCCTCCCTAAAGGTCTTTTTCCCTCCGGTCTCCCAACTTACACTCTATATGCATTTCTGGATTCGCCCATACGTGCTACATGCCCTGCCCATCTCAAACGTCTGGATTTAATGTTCCTAATTATGTCAGGTGAAGAATACAATACGTGCAATTCTGTGTTGTCTAACTTTCTCCATTCTCCTGTAACTTCATCCCTTTTAGCCCCAAATATTTTCCTAAGCACCTTATTCTCAAACACCCTTAACCTATGATCCTCTCTCAAAGTGAGAGTCCAAGTTTCACAACCATACAGAACAACTGGTAATATAACTGTTTTATAAATTCTAACTTTCAGATTTTTTTGACAGCAGACTGGATGATAAAAGTTTCTCAACTGAATAATAACAGGCATTTCCCATATTTATTCTGTGTTTAATTTCCTTCCGAGTATCATTTATATTTGTTACTGTTGCTCTCAGATATTTGAACTTCTCCACCTCTTCAAAAGATAAATTTCCAATTTTTATATTTCCATTTCGTACCATATTCTGGTCACGAGACATAATCATACACTCTGTCTTTTCGGGATTTACTTCCAAACCTATCTCTTTACTTGCTTGCAGTAAAATTCCCGTGTTTTCCCTAATCGTTTGTGGATTTTCTCCTAACATATTCACGTCATCCGCATAGACAAGCAGCTGATGTAACCCGTAATGTAATATTTTTTATTTTTTATGTACACGGTGTATAATAAATTGCTGGAGTAACGTATAGGTCTATTAGTTTTATGCGTAATTCATTCCGTTGGCAATATAGGTAGTGTTGGATCATCCCAGAGAGATTTAATACAATTATTATTAATGAAAAATGTACCACGTGGAATTAGGATTATCCTTGTAATACACGCCGAGTTAGAGCCGGTAACAGGTTCACATAAAAACCTAGTTAAAGCAATCGTGATTAGATTTTTAAGTGCTACATATATTGGTTAATTTGGCAAGAGCCATTCTGTGTGGAATTAAATAAATCGGCGGTGCTCAGCATCCAGTTGCAATCAGGTTTGCTTTGTAATTCCAGCCATTCAATTCTACAGGCACACAATGAAACCACACTGAGAGGCATTACGCAATGCTACAGAGCCCGGACCGCGCAGGGAACTCGCTTCAACTTGTTTTCTTTTCTTTTATACTTGTTCTCTACCTCTGAGCTGAAATTAGACGAAAGCATATTAAATTGGAGAGCATAATCATTGAGGAAACGCCACAGTTCAAATAATTAGGATGTGATATCTTGTACCGGGAGAAATGGACATAATATTGTATAAGAAATAAATTAATTCAGCTACGTCACACAAGAAGAAGATTTAAATATGAAACCCGCAAAGATTCCATAATAAAACTACAGTCTGATCCGTTTGGGTATGGATAATATTAATTTATGCTCGACCATGCCGAAATGTAGTAATTGTAAACTGGTAGCAGCCCTTTAATGGACCTCATTAAAATACACCTATTAATTAAAGTTCAGGTGTTCCACCAATCAGAAAAACAGCCGGAAGTATCGATTATTCTCGGACATGCAATCGAAAGACAACTAGCGAAACGTCACGGAGGCTGGAAATCCAATACTGTCGCAGAAGGTTATGTTCTGTTACTATAATAATTAGCGTTTTGTAAATAATATTAAAATAAATTCAATTTGTCATCTCGCTTTTAAATGTCTAAATCAATTTGAAGGTTATATCAATATTAATGTTCATTTTACTCTCTAGATTATATCAAGGTCAATGGCATTTGTTCCTCGAAAAAAATCAATGCACATCTGCGCACACAATTTACGAGGTATTGCACAAGGTCAGTTCCGCTCCCCAGTCAGATAAGAATAACATGAATACTTATGAATAATTTCAAGTTATAAATATGGTCGAGCATAAAAAGTCGTATGAAACTTGCCTGTAATGGTAATTAAGACGCTGGTATGAAAATTATGAAACGAGCGCAAGCGAGTTTCATAAAAATACTCGCGTCTTAATTACTACCATTAAAGGCTCGTTGCATAATGTACTATTATTGTTATGAAGCTATTATGATAGTAGGAAAATTTCTTGCTGCTTATATTATGATTAAAAGATGGGAGTTTCCATATATGACAATCAACAACACGTAATCTGAAAGGACAAATGAAAATCGTAGATTATTAAAATAGCTACTGCAAATCAACAGCGGGCACAATGTGTTGCTTAGTATGCTAAATTTGAGAGTGTTAAAACAGTTCAAAGGGAATTTCGACTTGAGTATGGTGTGCGTTATGTACATAAATACGATTCCATAATTTTGTGGTATCGAACATTTGTAGAAACAAGTTCTGTGTTAAAAAAACATGCAGAAGATCGCAGGCGAAACCCAGTACGAGAAGCAGCTATCTCTTGGCTTGCCCCCAAACTTCCCAGATCTTCGTGTGGGGTTTTGTTAAAGACATTGTCTATTCACAGAAACCCAGGAACATTCATGATCTGAGAGTAAAAATTACTCAAGCTTCAACAAATCACCCCTCTTATGTTACAATGGACATGGGCTGAATTGCATCACCGTTATGAGTTGTGCAGGGTGCCCAATGGGGGTCATGTTGAGCTCTGAGAAATCTCCCATCTTTCAGTGTTGTATGCACAAAGTTTGAACAAATAAAGTTCAGTAGTAAATGTTTTACGGTGTTTTTATTTTATGCATACCCAAACGGATAACTCTATATATAAATCTATGGCTGTATCGATTTTTAATTTATAACTCAAAAACCTGGACAACAGCAAAAAGTAATAACTCTAGAATACAGATGGCTGAAATGAAATTTTGAGAGCAATTGCTGGCTACACTAAATTTGGCAAGAAACAAAACTCCGAGATTGGACAAGAATTGAGAGATCAGGAAATAAACGTCACAATTAACATGACGTATAGGACAAAATGGAGACATTATGTGGATGGGATGGCAGAAATGATATATTTCCCAAGTTAGTTCTATAGTGCCAACCCAAAGGCAGACGGAATCATATTGAGGTGTGAATTGTTTCAACTGTGAATGAAATTTGATTGTTCTCTCAAGACTAGACTTGATGAAATAAGAGGCAAATACGTATGAAATAATTAATGAAAATTCTCCTCAGTCTTCTTAAATGAAAAGAAAATACGAAACACAAATGAAAGTATTCAATAAATGCGGACAGTACAAAGACAGAAATGGTTAATTTATTACACTCAATTCTTAATAATTGTGGGATTAATTTCCAAATGAATCGAATTCTCTGTAATGATATTATTATTATTATTATTATTATTATTATTATTATTATTATTATTCATTACAATAATTTGAAACAACTCACTGGCGTCATATTGATATGTGAATCGTTTCGACTATCAACTGCATTGTTGTCTGCAGACTAGGCCTCATGGAATGAGGAAGCGATTATGATGTAGTTAACGAGAAGGCTATGCCTTGTTACGTACGAAGACAGAAACGAAAAGAAATATGAAAGTTTTATATCATATCCCAAATATCCTTACACTGCAACGATGCTCACAATAACAATCACGAACAGCATAAATGTTGCACGGAATTGTAGGAAATCTATGGATTCCTCGTCACTTTTCTATTCATTTTTATTTTAAATCTTCAAAATTGAGATTCTTTATGACTGAACTTCACGAGACGCTATTGACAAATGAGATACATTAAAGTCTGTAAGGATATCTGCTTAAAGCGAGCTCTGTGCAATTGTTAACATAGCTCACCTGTACTTTTCTGTGACAGAATCTGAAACTGTCATAATTTTCAGTCCTATCGCTGGAACGAAATGCTCATTTTGAAAAGAATAAGACAAAGAGCCCGATCATTGAATGATGATGGTGATAAATAGGATTAGAATTTTGATGAAATTGCATCTTTATTCTAGTAAGTCAGAAACATAGCTGCTTTAGTATTTATATGCTATGTGATAAACTGCGTGTTTTAAGACATAATTTGTTAAAGATTTTTTTTTGCATTTTTTGCCTGTTTCAACTCATAAGAGAATTTTTTGTTTCATTCGGTCATTTTTTATGCATTTTCATTTAATTTTGGCCATAAATCCCCATTATTAATGTAAAATAATGTTTATTTCCTTTGATATTTTCTTTACATATTTTGTCCATTAATACCCATTTTTTGTATAATATTTTAATCGTTTTTCTACACAAATATTACCATTTTAACGTAGTACACCCCATGTAATGGATCAGTCCAACCATCTCTTCAATATAGACTCCTCTATACCTAGCATAAACCTGATAATCCAGTGGCCTTGTGGTGCCCAAGACTAGACATGGAAACTAAAAGTAAAGTAAATCCATGGTGCTACAGCCCATTTGAAGGGCCATGAAGGGCGAAGACCGACCAGCCGACTGCTGACCTCACGTCCACATACCGACGGAGAGGTGAACGATCATACATGGAAACTACATCAGGTAAAATAATTAATTTAAGTGTACTTACTTACTGGCTTTTAAGGAACACGGCCATTGGTCCCTATCCTGAGCAAGATTAATCCATTCTCTATCATCATATCCCA
Source organism: Periplaneta americana (assembly GCA_025594305.2). Classification (NCBI taxonomy): domain Eukaryota; kingdom Metazoa; phylum Arthropoda; class Insecta; order Blattodea; family Blattidae; genus Periplaneta; species Periplaneta americana. Next base: position 8,479,259 of record JAJSOF020000001.1, read on the forward strand.
CCTCCCTCAAATACATTTTAACATTATCTTCCCATCTACGTCTCGGCCTCCCTAAAGGTTTTTTTCCTCCGCCCTCCCAACTAACACTCTATATGCATTTCTGGATTCGCCCATACGTGCTACATGCCCTGCCCATCTCAAACGTCTGGATTTAATGTTCCTAATTATATCAGGTGAAGAATACAATGCGTGCAGTTCTGTGTTGTGTAACTTTCTCCACTCTCCTGTAACTTCATCCCTCTTAGCCCCAAATATTTTCCTAAGCACCTTATTCTCAAACATCCTTAATCTCTTCCTTCTCAAAGTGAGAGTCCAAGTTTCACAACCATAAAGAACAACCGGTAATATAACTGTTTTATAAATTCTAACTTTCAGATTTTTCGACAGCAGACTGGATGATAAAAGCTTCTCAACCGAATAATAACAGGCATTTCCCATATTTATTATGCGTTTGATTTCCTCCCGAGTATCATTTATATTTGTTACTATTGCTCCCAGATATTTGAACTTCTCCACCTCTTCAAAAGATAAATTTCCAATTTTTATATTTCCATTTCGTACAATATTCTCGTCACGAGACATAATCATACACTTTGTCTTTTCGGGATTTACTTCCAAACCTATCTCTTTACTTGCTTGCAGTAAAATTCCCGTGTTTTCCCTAATCGTTTGTGGATTTTCTCCTAACATATTCACGTCATCCGCTTAGACAAGAAGCTGATGTAACCCATATGTAAAATTTAATTTAATTACTAATCTAAATATTAAGTACTACAAAACCTCTTTTCCTACTAAGCCAATTATATAAGATCAATTTTGAGAGCATTTTTAAGGGAATTTTTGAAAAATTTTTAGGTCATAAATGTATTGTTTTTAGGACTTTTTTCATGATTTATAAGTCATCACAATCCTAGCCCTAGTGATAACAGTACTGGTGACTGATTTTAATCTATTCTACTTGAATATTGTAAGATGCGCAGTTGGGTGAAATACGTTCCTTATATTTCAGGACTAGCCCGACTCTCGTTGCCAGGGAGCTGGAATGCAGGTGCTTTGCTAATTGAATCACGGATGAGAAGAGATTGATGGACCTCCACTTCTTCCGCTTTATGTATGGCTGGAGGAGCTTACCTCACCTCGGGCGGAGTCTGCAAGTAAAGTGCTGAAATTTTTCACTTCAACATATGTAGAGAAATTGAAAGGGTCAAAAAGCTATTTTCTTGCAAGGCACTCACTACTTTTTGTGCTTTATCTTCACTTTTCAAGGATGTCGATGAATAGCGGCACACATTCTTTTTATTTATAGCCTAGTCGCTTTAACTCCTAGGTCATATCGCGACTGTTTATAATTTGCTAATTATTGGTAACCTGCTGCTGTACTGTGTCCATTATTTCGTGGCCCAATCCGGCATTAACTTTTATTTAACTGAAAATTAGTTATTAGTTTTATTCAGTAAAGGAAAACCACGGAAAAAATGTCGACCAGCTTAGTCAACAACTGGATCGAACCCGGCACCTCCCGAATGTAAGTCTATTACTCTATCACCGAGTCGCCTCACTCGGTACTCTTACCTTATTTGTCTACAAATAAACTGAGGTGTCAGGTTCTAAAATACTTCTTATCCACTTCCTAAGGTCTTTTTCCCTCCGGCCTCCTAACTAACACTCTATATGCATTTCTGGATTCGGTCATACGTACTACATGCCCTGCTCATCTCAAACGTCTGGATTTAATGTTCCTAATTATGTCAGGTGAAGAATACAATGCGTGCAGTTCTGTGTTGTGTAACTTTCTCCATTCTCCTGTAACGTCATCCCTTTCAGCCCCAAATATTTTCCTAAGCACCTTGTTCTCAAACACCCTTAACCTCTGTTCTCTCTCAAAGTGAGAGTCCAAGTTTCACAACCATACAGAACAACCGGTAATATAACTGTTTTATAAATTCTAACTTTAAGATTTTTGGACAACAGACTGGATGATAAAAGCTTCTCAACCGAATAATAACAGGCATTTCCCATATTTATTCTGTGTTTAATTTCCTCCCGAGTATCATTAGTCCTCAGTTGTTTAAAATTACGTTGCTTAGATATATTTTAAATGCAAAGAATTAGTTTTTAGGTATAATTTGTATTTATTATTAGTATTATTACTATTATTATTATTATTACTATTATTATTATTATTATTTTACTCAGTCATTACTTTATTTTTCCATTAACACTAATATGTAACACGTGCTGTGCTGATCATACTAATTCTACTATTCCTTTAGTTGTGAGATTATATTCATATGTATTATTTTTTTTTAATTAATACTGTATACTAGATGTATTTTCCTGTTTGTGATTATGTATTCAATCTCTTTTTTATTATATATATTTTTATTATTGTTATTTTAAATTAATACTGATTGTGTATATGTATTCAATCTCTCTTTTTACTTAATTATGTTTATTATTATTTTTAAGTTAATATTTGTATACCGGTATGTATTTTTTGTATGTAATTTGATCCTGGTTGAGTGGAAGAGAAGGCCTCATGGCCTTAACTCTGCCAGGGAAAATGAAACTATTATTATTATTATTATTATTATTATTATTATTATTATTATTATTATTATTATTTATATTTGTTACTGTTGCTCCAAGATATTTGAACTTCTCCACCTCTTCAAAAGATAAATTTCCAATTTTTATATTTCCATTTCGTACAATATTCTCGTCACGAGATATAATCATATACTTTGTCTTTTCGGGATTTACTTCCAAACCTATCTCTTTACTTGCTTCCAGTAAAATTGCCGTGTTTTCCCTAATCATTTGTGGGAATAAACATACGCACATACATAAAAAGCAAAGAAAAACAAGAACTTAACAAACATTAGGCCTAAATTTGAAATATGAAGGCTCAATATCATCCGGAATACTAAATAATGCTATTTTCCTTCTGCTGTGTGCCTGACTTAAGAATGCTTAATGCTGAAGCTACCAAATATCGCTAAGATTGTGATGTACTTCAAATCTTGAAGCAGGAAAGAGTTCGGTTAATGTGTTCAACAGTACAGCTCAGGTTAATGTAAGTGAATGAAATAAGTTTGCTGTACCTGAATGTCCACTGAAGCTGATATTATTATAGCATGCTTTATTTTGAACTATACAGCATTTCGTAATATCTAACCGTACTACATCACGTGAAAACACAACCTGCCTTGCATATTTATAACCTTCGAATCGAACCCATTGAAATTTCATGTTCTGTCGTACAAATATCGGTTAAAATAATGGAAAACTATCTCATGAAATAAACATTTAATGGAAATGAGATTCCCAAGCAAACAGGAGAAAAAAAAGTATATGTTTCAACTAATATGAATGTAGCACACACTTCGACATGCAACCATAAGAACTGGGAAGTCCTTCCTGCAGCATTTCTAGCTACAGACCTACAGGATGTGAAAATGTATTCCGTGATTTTCCTGTCCTGCATTTACGTGACAACGCGATGGTTCACAGACCTTTATGAATGCAAACGTGTCAAGGAAATTATTTGTTTCATGCTATCAAAGGCTGGACACATATATTCAAATTATCAGGAAACTGTAGTAGGAATTACTCGTACATTGAGAAATATGTTGTATGGAAAGAGAAAAACCAATAAAAATGTTAATTTAGGTATATAAAATAGAACATTGTTAAGGCAATTATTACACACGTAGATGAAACAATTTTGATTTCTAAAAAAAGAATGAATTAGAAATCAACACAGAAACTACACATTGTGATGCAAAAGGTTTCCTGAAATGCTAGGTGATAAACGATATGGCTAATAGAAGCAGAAAATATAAATAACTTTTATCCATGACCATAACGAAAAGCATGCCTTTACTAAATACTTTTTCGTTTGTAAAGTAGGCTTTTATTCAACATTACTTTATTTCACTAGTGAGATAAAGACTTTACCTCACAGTTTGAACTTTATCCCACAGTTCATTAGTATTTTGCTAGTACCCGGGCACACACGTAAGCTTATACTTTTCGATTCTAGTTACTAAATGCCACTACCTCTACTTCTTTATTAATCAATCTCCTTCTCTTTTCTCTATCTACTACGTCATAATTTCTGCATTGCATTCATATCTAATACGTATTTTTTTAAATCTGTAATAATTTACCTTTTGGGAGGCGAGGAGACTTGAACCTGCGAAGTTGTGTTTTGCGTTTATAGGATGTTATAACTACACGTGTTAGTCAACTGAGCTAAACAGACACGTTTTAATATTCCTCTTAAGTTTACAGAAATAAAATGTGAAATTATTTTAATCACATTAGTCCCGTGAACACTTCTAAATAATCCCTGAAACTTAAAAAGACGAAAATACACGTTTAAAATAAAAAAATATATATTAAAATTATATAATTAATTATAATTTGTTATTTATCCAACGCCTTAGATACCATTCTTCACTAATCATGGCCTCCTAAATTATAACCTATATAGGACACGTAGCCTTTCGATTCTAAAATCCATGCCATGATACGTGATTATATAAGGACTTATTTTCAACATATTTTCTTCCATAAAACATAATTTTTCGTTATGGTCATGGATAAAATTACGTATGATACTTGTGAGCGTGATCTTTATTGCACTCGGCTGACGCCTCGTGCTTAAATCTTTCCACTCGTGCAATAAAGATGCACTTACCTCACAAGTACCATAAATAACTATTTTTAATGCGCATCGCTTCAGAGATACAATCTTTTGATGTGCAATTTGGGACACAGTGATATTAAGATGCCATTTCTATTACATTCATTCATAGTATTCTGCCCAAGGGCAGGTCTTTCAATGCAAACCCAGCATTCTCCAGTCTTTTCTATTTTCAGCCTTCCTCTTTGTCCTCTCATATGATCCATATATCTTAATGTCGTCTATCGTCTGATATCTTCTTATGCCCCGAACTCTTCTCCCGTTCACCATTCCTTCCAGTGCATCCTTCAGAAGGCAGTGACCCAGCCAATTCCTTTTTTCGGTTGTTATTACTTCATTAGAATTGTATCAATAACATGGGACAACATTAATACTAGGGCATTCAAAAGTAATGACAACATAGTCTCACACTAAATTTATTTAGGTTGCTATTGACATTACATACTTCAAATATAGTCTCCTGTCATGTCAACAATACGTTGCCAAATTCTTGGAAGACGGCGGACTCCATCTGCAGCAGCATTTCTGGATATCTCCTCACTGATCAGTCTAAAGCTCTTCGGATGTCAACTCTTGATTGGAAGCCAATGACTCGCTTCCACACAACTTGCAATAGTTCAGTATGGTAGGACTTCACTCCACAGGCTTCTAGTAATGCCGTAAAGCACTGAGTTGCATGTTTTTCTCTTGCAACTTGGATTTTTATGAAGCACCTTTATTCGTACATTTAGAGCTGTATTGTTTACTACAAATCAGAAACAGACACTATATTTTCAAAATATGGCTACTTCGAGACTTCTAATATTGTACATATATGAAACAATCGCGCCCACACCTGTGGAGTAACGGTCAGCGCGTCTGGCCGCGAAACCAGGTGGCCCGGGTTCGAATCCCGGTCAGGGCAAGTTACCAGGTTGAGGTTTTTCCGGGGTTTTCCCTCAACCCAATACGAGCAAATGCTGGGTAACTTTCGGTGCTGAACCCCGGACTCATTTCACCGGCATTATCACCTTCATTTCATTCAGATGCTAGAAAACCTAGATGTTGATACAGCGTCGTAAAATAACCCAATAAAACAAAATAAAAAAATGAAACAATCGCTGCTCTATTACGTAGTAGAAGATTTAAATGGTCACAGCTAGGAGCACTGATTTACAGCATTGTTACTTACCGAATGCCCTAGTGTATCATGAAATATTTTATTATTGTTAGAAAATACTCGTTCGTATCAGCAGTATTGTATCAACATTTATTGTACTACGGAACCTTACGTTTGTTTGCAAGATCTGTTCAAAATGTCCAAAATGTAACACCATTTCGACATTCACATAGTACAACTGATTCTGTAGAACATATCATTCATATGATGATACAGACGAAACACAGTTCACATAAAAACTCATAGTGGGAGTCTGTGTAGAGTCGTGAATAGTTTGAAGAATATTGTTGATTTACATTAATATTTTAGGTTCTGAACAAAGTGAGGTGTTCTGTTATTATTGTATTATTTACGTAATTTGAAAATTATGCACGATTCCAAAATGTAAACTCATTTGTTATTAAATAATTATGCAAACAGTAGTGTATAACACGTTTATTTCTTCCCGGATTATTCTTCGTTAAATGTTGACGTCTCGCCTGCTATGCATTCGGTTGCATTACAGCCCAACTTCAACATCGGAATTACAATACGAACTTCCTAGCTGCCATTACAATAGAAACGAAAAATTTTCTTTAAAGCAATTATGAGTTTAATATTATGTGCCACATACTAGATACACTATTAGATTCACCTGATGATAGTAAGATATACTGCATCATATTTCAGATTTGCTCCAGTAACGTCTTGTGACGTAGAAAGAATATCTTCAGAGTACAAATATTGTCTTTTTTTCTGAATATTAAAAGAGTATTTATTTCTTTTGATAAAATGAAAATGTTCATTGTTATTTGTTATAATGAGGTTAGAATCATAATTGCACTTGTGGCTTGTGCAGCAAATGCTAAGTAAGTTCATTAGAAGTTCAAATTAAATGTTTCAAATTTATTTTTCAATGATGAATACCAGACATTTTGGAAATTACTTGCTTCCATAATAATGAAACATACGCCTACACCTCTGAATGGTTTTCTTCATGCTAAATATTTTATTTAACCTATACATCTTCAGTTCTTGAGTTCCAATGCGAAAACGCAAGTGACAATGTCAGAACGATCAGTCTGTTCTACATGTGGGAGTGAAGCGATAGCTAATTCAGATTATTGTGAATTGTAGGTTAGTTATGAAAATATCCCCGTGCCCTCGTGCCCTCGTGCCTCGTGCCCTCGTGGACCTCTGGACCTCTGGCCCTCTTCTCTTCTCTTCTCTTCTCTTCTCTTCTCTTCTCTTCTCTTCTCTTCTCTTCTCTTCTCTTCTCTTTCTCTTCTCTTCTCTTCTCTTCTCTTCTCTTCTCTTCTCTTCTCTTCTCTTCTCTTCCTGCCTTCTTTCTCCATTCGCTTGCTTTCTACGTGATTCTCAATCTCTCCTACTGTATCTTAGATCCTTATCATTGTCACATGTTTCATATTCAATCTCTACATTGCCTTTAGCGTCATCATCAGCATCATCATCTGAACTTTCATCTATGATCTGCAGAGTAGTGTCGATCACCACGTAAGTTTTCATCCAGTGTTACTTTGTTAGATAAAACACACTTAAGGGAATAAATAAACTGCACGAACAGAAAATTTTCTATTAATACTATTGATACGTAAATCTGACGTACACTTCCAAATAATTATATCTCATAATAAGTTGGCCAAGCGTGTAAGTTGCAACCTGCTGTCACGACTACTATAGTCAGCAACTGAAAGACGGAGGCATAGCTAGAAGAAGGAGGTGCTCTCTTGGCGGGAAAAGTAGTGAGGAACAATTGTTTATCCATTATACGTCAAAATTACGTACGGCAGAAGTTTTAAACAATGGCATTAGTTCCTTGTGAGCAGGAAGAAAACAAGTGTTTGATCACAGTATAGAGATATGTTGCCTATACTGTGGTTTGATTTCCACATATCCTACAAGTTTAATACAAGTAGTGTTAAGTTCATAACAATAACCTTAGTATCTCGTTATCATTATATTACTTCTCTTCAAATAATTATCTACAGTCAGATGGAAAGAAGTTTATGAGATTATACGTTCTCGTGCATAAAATCGAAACTTCACGTTGATGTCGATGTTATAGGCATTCCTAATTTATAGTCTCAACAAATGTTGACGCAACATCCGTCGATCGACCACGCTGTTACGTAAGTTTTATAGTTTTCAGTAATATATAGCCGTTACTCAGTATATTATAGAAATGAAGATCTAATATAAAATCTTCTTTCTATGCGTCTACTTACTTAAGGCCCCAAAAGATTTCACTTTCATATCATCAATATACATTATGTAATGCATTAACTATAATAATATTTCATTTTTAATGGTAATAATGTCACCAAACATTCTTAAGTTTTGTAGTTCTTAATATCGAATACACAGCTGTACTCGGAAAACTACAGACCAGAGAATCAGACTTGTAAATTATTTTTATACGTTATCAAAAAATTACACAAATGAAGATCGACATATTGGCATTATGATGTGAAAGAATCTGACCCATCTGAACTCTAAGTATGTCAGCAATCCTGTAGGTCATGGCCTTCGTGTAATAGTCTATTGTTTATTGTAGTGTGTGTTTTGTTTTATTGTGAAATGCAATTAATTAGTTCTCAAAACTGACGAAAGATGGATTTTGGAAAATAGGAAAATGATGTAGGAAAATTGACATTTCACTGAGAACTACTATTTTTCTGAAAAACTTTGGGTTCAAGATTCAAAATGAAATGAAATGAAATGAAATGAAATAGCCTTTGGATTTCCATTTATGGCCTTAAAAAGGGGAAGATCATGCGGTGAGCTTCAGATTCAGTTGTATATAAGTTTTGTTCATCGTTCGTGTGTGTACATTTGCACTTACTCGATAGTTGCAAACTATAGCGATCTCCATTCTTCTCGGTTCTTGGCTGTTCTGGACCACAGGGGTCCAGCTAGATCTTGAAGAATCCGCCCATCTGGTCCCAGGTCTTCCTCGGTTTCGCCTATGCGTGGGTCCCACGTGGTGGAAATATGCGCCCATCTGCAGCCTTGAAGTCTCGACGTGGCCTCCCCATTTCCAGTATGCCCTGTCTCTGGTGTTTGTCATAGTCTGGTGTTGGAAATCTTGTCTCTGAGGGAGATAGATTTTCGTCTCCATTTTGCGTTGGCAGATGGATCTGTGTCTTCTGGTTCATCAGTTTCAGGTCTGACAGCCGTAAAGTAAGGTTGGGAGGATACAGGATTGCAGCACCTCCAGCTTTAGTTTGCGGGATCTTGTCAAGAGTATAGTGACCAGAAAGCTCTCCATGCTGATGCAATTCTTCTTTTATTTCTCTCGTCATGATGAATCCGACCAATTGGCCCAGATAGATGATTCCTCCACGTACTGTAAGCGTTGACTTGGATTGGTTGTGGTTGGCTGTGGGTTTTTTCCAGGTGCGCTGCAATCGCTTAGTTCCTGTATCATCTCTTGTAGGTCGGTGGCGACGAAAAGTACGATGTCATCCGCGAATCTTAGTGAGCCGATATCCGTTTATATTGATTCCATGTCTTTTCTTCCACTTTAGCTTACGGAATAGAGGCTAGTAAATAGCTTTGGTGAGATGGGATCCCCTTGTCGGATTCTGAATGTTTGTCCTTCTCTTTCTGTCATCAGATAGAGAGTTAGGATGTTGATAGACTCCTGGTTGCTCAGATAGAGTGTTCTACCGAGTCAAATGCTTTCTTAGAAATCTATAAATGCGATAGAATAGATAGATGATTGTCTGTAGATGATGCTGTAATGGAAATTCAGATGTTGTCATCCAGTATGAGATTATCTTAGATAGATATTTGACATCATGATTGGAGAGTTGTTCAGGTCGTCCTTGGCAGATAGAATAATTTTGCTTGTCTTCCAGACGATTTGAGTATTTCGTTGAAGACGGTAAGCGGTATTGAGAAATGAGGGGTCATTTATTAAAAGTTCAGAGTTCAAATATATATATATATATATGTACAGATAGATAGATAGATAGATAGATAGATAGATAGATAGATAGATAGATAGATAGATAGATAGATAGATAGATAGATAGATAGATAGATAGATAGATAGATGGAGATGGATATGGATAGATAGACAGACAGACAGACAGACAGACAGACAGACAGCAGGCAGGACATGGAGATGGAGATGGAGAGAGATGGAGATGGAGAGATATGGATATAGATAGATAGATAGATATAGAGATAGACAGACAGACAGACAGAGACAGACAGACAGACAGACAGACAGATAGATAGATAGATAGATAGATAGATAGATAGATAGATAGATAGATAGATAGATAGATAGATAGATAGATAGATAGATAGATACTTTGTATGTTATTTTTATATGTATGGATAAATTAATTTAGTTTGGGAGTTACGAAGTTTATAATTACAAATTATTATTTTTTAACTATTTTCTTGTTCTAAGGCTGTGGACGATTGGAGCACATGTTTGGTTACCACCCGTCTGTACATGTTAGTCGTTCTGTTTCAATGACATTGAGAGATGCTCTATTACTTTTCACTGGGTAGAGATACAGTATAGTCCAAGTTCACACAACTTAAACAGTTTTGGTACCAACTTCCTAGCTCTAGTTATTATCCTACAGTGAAAGTATTTCTTAGGAGACATAGTGAAGGTTATAGCTAAACACAAGTAACAGCACATTAACTATAAATTTGTTAAAAAATGAAGATGGATGTTGGATTTTATATTGAATAAAATGTTTGAAAGTCGGTTAATTTTCTTTTTTTAAATTTAAATTGTTTTAAGTTTGCAAACTTTGTCCTTTTTAAACAGAGTGCAATGTTTTTGCATATAGTGCAAACATGACCAAATTTGGACAATTGAAACAATTAAAAGATGGCATACTTTGTAACTATAGGTAGTGAAAAAATACTTTTGAACTATTAAGTATAAAATTGCACAAAGATACCGTGTGCCTGTAAAATAAAGCAATGCTTACATGTGAAAAAAAATTGTAAGCAAAGTTGGAACTAAAACGTGTTCCAATTTCACATTCTTAGGAAATATTTCTGATACCGATGTCGGAATAAAACAAATGGAAACAGTAAGGAATATTTTATAACAGCAGTTGACCTGTATAATGTTATATCATTACAGTATTTTATTACAAGTACTTCTGAAATAAAATGGAAGTTCGGATTTTAAGTGGAGAGATTGTCGAGAATTGAAAGCAGTGCCTTCTGTAGAAGCTAAAAACCAATCTAAGATAGAAGAAACATACATGTACACAATACACATATATCTGTTTATGTTACACCTACATCTATACGTCTCTGAAGTTAAGGGTTTAGGCATAATTTTCGATAATAATTTAAAATGGAACCAACACATTAATTACCTTTGTAATAAATTACGTAAAATAGTATATTATTTTGTTTTATTGAGGAATTACTTGTCAATAAATTTATTACGCACAATATATTTAACTTTATTTCAATCGGTAATTATGTATGGAATTATAGGATGGGGTAGCTCATTTAAATCAAATTTTAATCCACTTTATTTATTACATAAGAAAATAATTAAAATATGTCTTCATAAACCTATTGATTTTCCATCTCAAAATTCATTTCAGACTTTAATGTACTTAACGTAAGACAAATTTATTATATTCTATTAATAAAATTCATACATAAAAATCTAAATAATTTTGAATTGTATTCTGATAGTTATGAAACAAAAGGTATGAATTCTTTAAGATTGTTTGAACCAAAATGCAACACTGTTACAGTATTTAATCATAGTAGTAATTTAGGCCCAAGAATATATAACAAATTTATATTTAAATATCCTAATCTTGTCAATTCTAATAGTTCTAGTATTAAATTAAAAAAGTGATGTATGGATTTTATAAAAATTGAAAAATTATAAATTTAAATTTATATAAGCCTACTATAATTGCACAGTAGACATAAGACAAATTGTATTGTATAATTATTAATTTCAATTCAGGAATCCGCCCCTGAGCACGAGTTCTACTCTTTCAGGGGCGAGCTAAAGTTTTTCTGTATATATTATATTTTATGTTGCAATTATTAGCAAAATAATAAATAAATAAAATAAATAAATAATTTCTTACAGTGTAAACATCCCTTACTAATATCACCGTCCTGGTATCACTTTGTTGACGATAATGGGTAATTGGTAATGCGGGGTAACAGTTACCAAGTCTTCAAGCTAGCTGCACTCACACGTAGCTATCGATTTCTATGAAGCCAGTGTGTACTTCAGCACAGCCTGGAAGTCAAGACCTTGGGCTCAAACGCTACCCATGAACGTCTCTCCGTTGTCAATATGATGTCCTGTTTTGTTTTAGGTGGAAGTTTGGCCCTACGCCATTCCTACCAAAAAATGTGTCAGCTTTAGAACATATCCTGATATGGACTTGAGCCAAGATCCGACATCAGCTAAAGGAGATTCTGCTTTAAGGGGCTTCGAGAAATGTCTGCAAGCAGTACAGAGGTGGGTAATGCGAGTGTTACCAAATAGAGAGCGGAGTACTTCAACATGATGATGGAAAGCTGTTAAACAATGGGTGGTAAGAATAAACATGAGTATATAATATATACTGGACTTTTTTTTAGTAAATACTCTTGTTAGTAAGAATAAAAACATTTGAGTACCTACTCATTTTTGATTACATACTCATAACATGGAAGCATTGTAGAATATACTCAAGCAACCATCTTGTACAGAATATATACTCATGCTTGATAAGAATAAAAGCTAGCATATTCTCATTTTTATAAGTTCGTTGTCGTGTTATTCTGAGTATGGTTTGTAGCAGGCTCAATTCTGAGTATTTGCTGATTTGTGTTCAGTTTAAAGTTAAATTAAAAAGAAATGGCATAATTTATGAACGATGTAGTACCTCATGGAAAAATATAGAAAAAGACGTGAACTTCAGAAGCCTTTAACGCTTCACAAAAGTGAATGTGAAATTGGTTAAACACGTATTTGTTCTTCATAAAAACATAACCTATAAAAATATTAATGGCTATCAAATTATAAGGTTACATTGTATTGTTACATGTAATTAACAATTACAGCTTATTTTGTAAAATTTGAATTGCAAATGCAATTACTTGTAACTTTAAAATTATATACAACTGCTCCATAATAAAAAAAATAGAATTAGCATAACTGGAATTCTAGAAATGGATTGTAATCTCCATCCAACATCCCGTAATGACGATTTCCCAGTAGTATTTTCTTGTTTCCTGCTTTATTAACGTCACTTATCTGATTCACTCTCTCTTTCATATTTATTTACTTATTTATTTATTCATTTATTTAATTTATTTATTTTATTGTATTTATTTATTTATCTCTTTATTTATTTAATTAACTTATTTATTTCATTTATTTAATTTATTTACTTATTTATTTATTTGCTTAATTAATTTATTTTATTAATTTAATTTATTTATTTACTTAATTATTTAATTAATTTATTTAATTGCATATATACTTATTTTATTTATTTATTTTATTTATTTATTTTATATTTATTTAATTAATCAATTTAATTAAGGTTAAGGGTGTTTGAGAATAAGGTGCTTAGGAAAATATTTGGGGCTAAGAGGGATGAAGTTACAGGAGACTGGAGAAAGTTACACAACACAGAACTGCACGCATTGTTTTCTTCACCTGACATAATTAGGAACATTAAATCCAGACGTTTGAGATGGGCAGGGCATGTAGCACGTATGGGCGAATCCAGAAATGCATATAGAGTGTTAGTTGGGAGACCGGAGGGAAAAAGATCTTTAGGGAGGCCGAGACGTAGATGGGAGGATAATATTAAAATGGATTTGAGGAAGGTGGGATATGATGATAGAGACTGGATTAATCTTGCACAGGATAGGGACCAATGGCGGCCTTATGTGAGGGCGGCAATGAACCTTTGGGTTCCTTAAAAGCCATTTGTAAGTAAGTAAGTAAGTAAGTAATCAATTTAATTTATTTAATTATTTAATTTATTTATTTTATTATTTATTTTATTTATTTACCTATTTAATTAATTATTTATTTATTTATCCCTTATTAAAATTTACAAAAAGCGAAAAACAAACCACTACAACATCCAGATAGCATGTGAAAGTCTATTAAAAAACTGAGCATCACGGTGCAATGTGGTCAAAGAGGATAGGTAACATGAGTATACAGGGTGTTTCAAAAATACGAGGCATAATTTCAGGTATGTATTTCCCACATGTAGACAATCAAAATAGTTCATTACAACATGTGTCCGGAAATGCTTTATTTCCGAGTTATGGCCTTCACAACATTGAAATTCACCGGAACGTTTTTCTTTCCGCAGGTCGTTGCCGTCAAAGGAGACATTAAGAGGGCACTCTGACAGTTCATTCCGAGGCGAAGGTTACATTCAGTGTTGTGTAGGCGTTACACTGTGCGACATGTATTCAAATCAAGAGCTGGGAGATACACTTCATGTACGGTAAGGCGGACGGCAATGCTGCGCTGGCTCGTCGTTTGTACCAGGAGAGGTACCCACAGCGACAATGTCCAGATCGGAAGACATTTGTACGTCTCCATTACCGTCTGTGCGAGTATGGAAAATTTAACTCGATGGATAGGTAGAGGTGGCCCAATTGCTTGGCCTCCACGCTCACCTGATCTGAACCCTCTCGATTTCTACTTGTGGGGCCATTTAAAATCATTGGTTTATTCGTCTCCGGTGCCTGATTTGGAATCCCTTCGGAATCGAATTGTGGCATGTTCTGAGGACATACACAATACTCCTGGAGTTTGGGATCGTGTTCGGAGGTCAATGAGACATCGATGTGAGGTCTGTATTCAAGCAGGAGGTGGACATTTTGAACATCTTCTGTAATGACAACTACCTGCGGAAAGAAAAACGTTCCGGTGAATTTCAATGTTGTGAAGACCATAACTTGGAAATGAAGCATTTCCGGACACATGTTGTAATGAACTATTTTGATTGTCTACATGCGGGAAATACATACCTGAAATTATGCCCCGTATTTTTGAAACACCCTGTATACTAACTTTTAAACGATCAAGAAGGCTATAGAGATGAGTATATATTCGCGTTAGGTAGAATGTCTTTATTCTTAGGAATATGAGTATGTTCTAGTGGTTACGAGTATATAATCATAGGAAGTGCTCGTACTCATAAGTATGAACCTTGAGAAAGTACTTAAGCTTTATTCTTACTACCCAATGGTAGGCTGATGATCGGCCGGAAGATGGATTATGAGTTGCAGTCAACCATCCGGAGAAAACTTTAAGTGAGTTTCATCTAAAATGTATCTTAAAATGCTAAGATAGCATAATCGTTCTAGAAGACGAAGAACGTAATAATGATTGATTATTCAAAACAAGTTGAAAGTGTACTGTTCACATTAGTGGCGAACAAAGTTAAAAATAGGGCTAAAGGTCTAATAACCTGGTAGCAAGTGTGGGCAAAACACCGTCAAAAAGCATTCAATTTTATAACATTGTGATTGTTGTATTTCCTACATCCAGATTTTAATACTTTGGAAATTGTCATTACAGTGCAAGATTTGAAGTAAAATAATTTCTTTACACAACCACTATGTAGCCTACTGGTTATTATGAAGCAATCTTTAAGGGAGAATAGTGTATTTTATTAGGGAATATGTAGCTAATCGGCGATGTATGCAATGGAGGAGGAAAGGAATTGACTACCCTACCCCATTATCTTCTGGCCTAGTTGCTTCATAAGTGGTGCCTTGTTGGTATCACTTATGGGGTTCAAACCTGTCTTCAGACGGTTGACTAAACAACAACAATCTAAATATATAATTTGAACTGGTAATGGAAAGTACGGGAAAACGGCTGAACGGATTTTAATAAATGACTCCTCATTTTGAAGCTTGGAACCCAAAGTTTTTCAGAGAAATAGTAGTTTTCAGTGAAATGTCAATTTTCCTACATCATTTTCCTATTTTACAAAATCCATCTCTCGTCAGTTTTGAGAAATATGGCTTTTTCAGAATAAAACAAAACACACACTACAATAAACAATATTACACGAAGGCCATGATCTGCAGGATTGCTGACATATTTAGAGTTCAGATGGCGTATAAAAATAATTTACAGGTCTGATTCTCTGGTCTGTAGTTTTTCGAGTACAGCTGTGTATTGGATATTAAGAACTACAAAACTTAAAAATGTTTGATGAGATTATTACAATTAAAAAAGAAATATTATTATAGTTAATGCAATATTATGTGAGTAAACCTATTTGTCACTAATTACACACATTAATGCTATATTGATGATATGAAAGTGAAACCTTTCGTTGGTTTTATATAAGTAGACGCAGAGAAAGAATATTTTAAATTAGATCTTTATTTCTATAATTTACTGAGTAACAGCTATATATATTGTTACTGAAAACTATAAAACTTACGTAAGGTAACAATATTGTTATTAAAAATGAAATATTTTTATAGTTATTAGTCAAGTGATGTGGTTTTTTCATGTATTTAATGGCAGTGTGATGTAGATATTTATATGTGAGATTCTCTAATTTCCTAGGTAGTAATGAGTCATGCTTCCTATTTTAGCTGCGTCTTAAAACTAAATCAAAATTAATTTCATATTTCTTTGGTTTAATCGAACTTGAAATTTTCTTAACTCTCACCTATAATCCGCATGACCTGAAATAGCTACTGCATTACTCCCACATTAAAAAAATTTCCTGATCGTTCCTAACATTGTTACTTGCGTTTTCTCATTGAAACTCAAGAACTGAAGATGGATAGGTTCAAGGAAATGTATTTGGCATAAAAAGCATTCAGAGGGAGTATGTTTCACTATTACGGAAGCAAATAACTTTCAAAATGTCTGCTATTCTTCATTGGAAATAAATTTAAAAAATTTTAATTTGAGCTTCTAATGAACGTAGCTGCACAAGCCACTAGTATCTTTTAATGAAAGGAAAACCGGTTTGTGCATTTATTTTTCATCTTCTAACTCTGTACTGGATTTTGCGGATAATGTGATGTCGCCAACAAAAGGCGGTTGGAAGGCTTTCTTCCGTTAATATTAATTGCATATTTCTTTTTTCAATTCAGTTTCCTAAAAATCAATTCTAGTAAGCTTGTAAATATTTTGGCAGAAATTGAATCGCTTTGTTTTACCCGATTTTTCTTGTTTTATTCGTTTCCCGTCGATTTCAGTTCTAACCATGGAGTAACTGTTCAGATAATATATTTTTCCAATTATTCTACCGTATTTTATCTTCAACCTCTGTTACTTTCAGTGCCTCCAGCACTTCGCTGTGGTTCATGAAATCAAAGGCCTTAGTTCAAGAAAATAAACTGTAAACTGTGATGACATTCTCAACACGTAAACCTACTTCAATCGCTGAGAAACATGTAAAAAGAAGAGCGAGATTCCTGCAGAGATGGTACAAGAAATAACAACAAAGTTCCTTGTAGAGTCACGTCTAGTCGCTCTCTTCGTTGGTATCTTAACACCGGAAGCTAATTGGCACAGCTTAGAGTCGGGCTGTTTAATGGAAGTTAAGTAATCTTCATGGCGGCGGTCCCGTGACTGGATTTAGTGGACCCCCTAGGAACATAAGCCAAGGCGATGTGGCAATACGGGGAGATACCAGAGAATTGTACTCAGATCCCCAGACCTCCAGGGAAGCAGCAGACAAAGTTCGCCTCACCTTCCCTTCAAATTCACTTGTCAGCCCGGGAGCTACGCAACTGATATCAGGCAAGATGTCGACCCAAGAGAGTCTGTGCTCTTCAATTTTAATTCCTATCTGGTTAAGGGATGCTGTCCGGAGTTCAGTTGTTTTAATTTCTTCACACGCATACAGTTGCAAATACAAGAACACTGTTTCTATTCAGAAAAATTCGTTTTGTGTTGATATCATGGAGTTGTCATGGTAACAGTCAATGATCACGTACATATATACCTATACGGCTTTCTCTCTATTTCAGGTAGCAATTCAATATATACTTATATATGGAATTCTTGTTTCGAGTAATGACCCGAATCTCAAAAAAGTTTTTAATACTAAAAAAGAGCAAAGAGATTATGGTGTAACATCTGTCAAGAACTTGTTAATTAGAAATTGTTGTTAGAATATTAATGAATATTATGGATTACTTAAGAATTGTTATTATTTTTTTAAGAATATAGTTTCGATCTTTTCACGACGCACGACTCATTTGACTCTTTTATACATTGTATGTATGTATGTATGTATGTATGTATGTATGTATGTATGTATGTATGTATGTATGTATGTATGTATGTATGTGTGTGTGTATGTATGTGTGTATGTATGTATGTATGTATGTATGTATGCACGTATGTATGTGTGTATGTATGTATGCATGCATGTATGTATGTATGTATGTATGTATGTATGTGTGTGTATGTATGTATGCATGTATGTATGTATGTATGTATGCACGTATGTGTGTGTGTGTATGTATGTATGCATGCAAGTATGTATGTATGTATGTATGTATGTATGTATGTGTATGTAGGTATGTATGTATGCACGTATGTATGTGTGTAGGTATGTATGTATATATATGTATGTATGTATGTATGTATGTATGTATGTATGTGTGTATGTATGCACGTATGTATGTGTGTATGTATGTATGTATGTATGTATGCACGTATGTATGTATGTGTATGTATGTATGTGTATGTATGTATGTATGTATGTATGTATGCATGTATATATGTATGTGTGTATGTATGTATGTAGGTATGTGTGTATGTATGTATGAACGTATGTATGTGTATGTATGTATGTATGTATGCATGTATGTATGTATGTATGTATGTATGTATGTATGTATGCATGTATGTATGTATGTATGTATGTATGTGTGTATGTATGCACATATGTATGTGTATGTATGTATGTATGTATGTATGGGTATGTATGTATGTGTGTATGTATGTATGTATGCATGCATGTATGTATGTATGTGTGTGTATGTATGTATGTATGTATGTATGCACGTATGTATGGGTATGTGTGTATGTATGTATGTATGTATGTATGCATGCATGTATGTATGTATGTATGTGTATGTATGCACATATGTATGTGTATGTATGTATGTATGCACGTATGTATGGGTATGTGTGTATGTATGTATGTATGTATGTATGTATGTATGTATGTATGTATGTATGTATGTATGCATGTATGTATGTATGTGTGTATGTATGCACATATGTATGTATGTATGTATGTATGTATGTGTGTATGCATGTATGTAGTATGTATGTGTGTATGTATGTATGTGTGTATGTATGTATGTATGTATGTATGTATGTATGTATGTATGTATGTATGTATGTATGCATGTATGTGTGTATGTATGCACATATGTATGTATGTATGTATGTATGTATGCACGTATGTATGGGTATGTATGTATGTGTGTATGTATGTATGTATGTATGTATGTATGTATGTATGGTATGTATGTATGTATGTGTGTATGTATGTATGTATGTAAGTAGGTATGTATGCATGCACGTATGTATGTGTGTGTATGTATGTATGTATGTTTGTAAATTGCTGTTATGCAAGATGGATCCAGCAATCAGTTTTCCTTTCATCCCTTCTCTGATAAGCCAGCTTGAAAAGTTTCATATTTATTTCAACTATGACAAATTCAAAATAACTAAATTCTCGCAGGACGTTGAACACTTAGGGCGGTATTCATAGACATTCTTAGCGCGGGCTTTCGGTAGATGATCAGCGAACTAACGTTTTTCGTATTCATAAACCAGTGTTAGCGATATGATATGATATGAATCCTGTTTAGCACGCTCGTAGCCCGGGCTAGCGAAATGTCTATGAATAGCACCCTTAAAGTTGATGATAACGCTACAAGATGACTGTGAATGTGGCGGTGATGTCCGACGTGTGACGATGTATCATTTTATACTGATGGTAGTTGAGCTGAAGAGGCAAGCAGAATGTCTGAGAAGAACGGCGCTTGGCCCACTTTAGCTCTGACCCCGCCGCTGCGAAGACACTAGAACGTTCCACTAAACGCAATCACAGCTTTCCTGCACACGGGCACAAGGCGCGCAGTTTTATCAACGTTTATTTCATGTTTACTGCTGCCACTTCCCAAGTATAAAGTGAATGAAGAAGAAGGCGTACCCCAGACTGGGGCATCCCCCCCGTCACCGCGCCGAGTTTACTACGGTGCCACGGAAATTGCATTCTGGTTCAGCCCGAACCGCTGAATTCCCCGAGACTGATCTGTCAATGCATGAATGGCATTAGCAGCTAAAGCTGAGGCAATACAACTGAGCAGTGTTCAGTATATTGTCGCTGTACTTCCGGAAGGTCTTTCTTGTGTCGGAGCCCACGTTTTATTTGACGTCACATGTTTTGCTTACCCCATTACATGGGTTGGATAAAAAGTAATGGCAACAGTTCGATATTTCTGACATGGCTTTATTCACAGGGGTACAAGATTTACGTACCTTCTATATAGTCGTCCCCTTATTTATTACCTTTTGCCAAATGATTGAAGGCGTCGTACACCATCAGCGCGTCCATCTTTGTTGATGTTCCGTATTGACCGCCCTATAGCACGGATAAGAATGACACTCGGGAGGAAATTAAACACAGAATAAATATGGGAAATGCCTGTTGTTATTCGGTTGAGAAGCTCTTATCATCCAGTCTGCTGTCAAAAATCTGAAAGTTAGTATTTATAAAACAGTTATATTACCGATTGTTCTGTATGGTTGTGAAACTTGGACTCTCACTCTGAGAGACGAACATAGGTTAAGGGTGTTTGAGAATAAGGTGCTTAGGAAAATATTTGGGGCTAAGCGGGATGAAGTTACAGGAGAATGGAGAAAGTTACACAACGCAGAACTGCACGCATTGTATTCTTCACCTGACATAGTTAGGAACTTAAAATCCAGACGTTTGAGATGGGCAGGGCATGTTAGCACGTATGGGCTGAATCCAGAAATGCATATAGAATGTTAGTTGGGAGACCGGAGGGAAAAAGACCTTTAGGGAGGCCGAGACGTAGATGGGAGGATAATATTAAAATGGATTTGAGGGAGGTGGGGTATGATGATAGAGACTGGATTAATCTTGCACAGGATAGGGACCGATGACGGGCTTATGTGAGATCGGGGCAATGAACCTTCGGGTTCCTTAAAAACCATTTGTAAAGTAAAATTAAGTAAGTATAGCACGGATAAGTTCATCTCTGGTATTGTACCGGGTCCTCGCAGTGGTTCTTTCACTTTGGTGAAAAGATCGTAATCGCATGGTCATATCGGGTGAGTACGGAGGATGTTCCAGAATCTCCCATTGCCAGCGACGCAAGAGGTGCAAAAATTGACAGCAGCAGCGGTGTGACTCCTTGCATTATCATGAAGAATGATGGGGTTCTGAAAAACCCCCAAGTGTCGTCGTTTTCTCCTGAGGGCTGGACGAAGGTGGTGCTGCAGGAACCTGCAGTAGTAGTCCGCGTTTACCAACTGCCTTGGAGGTACAGCGTGGTGCATTATTACCCCATCAATGTCATACGCCACAATGAACATCACTTTCACATTTGCCTTCCCGGAACGCTTTAACCCATCCTGCCATGCGATATGGCAACGCTGCATGCTTCACGCAGTCCCTGAAAACATTCTTTTGCACTACGACCTTGTCACTTCAATTTTGATCCAGGAACGTTGCTCTAGTTTTGTAAACGTGGTCTTAGGGCGCTCGCACTATCCCTATGAAAGTCAACGTTCTACACACTGCAGTAGATTGATGGAGTACTGTCGCCGCTGGCTGCACTAACTCATCTAACAGTCCTTGTTCATGTCCATACAGCTGGCAACTCTCAACGCACCATCGTCACGTGACAGCAGTGTTGCCATTACTTTTATCCAACCTATGTACTTCCTGGCCTAGTTGCCTCATAAGTGATGCACTATTGATATCACTTGACAGGTTCAGACCTGTTTTGGGACAATTGACTAAACAACAAAAACTTTCATATAACCAAGTGAAAGGAACCTGCATATCTTGTAAATACAGGGTGTTTTCGGTCTAGTGTTACAAATTTTCAGGGATGATGGCGAAGGGCACATGTATCAATTTGAGATAAGAAACCATGATCCGGAAATGACCGAGTCGAAACTTACAAGCAAAAATAGTTCTGTGGAAATTAAATAATTTTATTCCTCTGTACACCTTATTTATGTTTATTTATCTGTACATCTTACGTATACTGTATTCATGTGACGTTGTTTACGTTGTCTACTTACAGTATTCCATTCAGTGCGCTGTCTGAGGGGTGGGGACAGGAAACTACACTAAAGCAATGCAGATAGCGTAATGTGTAACGGACATGGTCGGTCCTGATATGCACGTCTGTAGACAGCAGTGTATGTGTACAAGTTGCAGTGTCCAGTCGATGAGTCCTAGTGAAATGGAGGAGTACACGAGAGCGGAATAAGCAGACCTGATTTTTGAATACGGATGAGGCAATGGGAACAGTAGACAAGCTCACAGATTTTATCGGGACAAGTACCCACTTGGAGACATCCGGCCCATACCATCTTTCATACGACTGTTCCAAAAGTTAAGGGAACGAGGTCACGTGATGCCAAATTACAATTTCGTTTCCACACAATTATTTTTGCTTATAACTTTCGACTCAGTCATTTCCGGACCAGGGTTCCTTATCTCAAATTGATACATGTGCCCTTCGCCATCATCCCTGAAAGGTTTAACACCACCTCGGAAACACTCTGTATACTTACTTACTTACTGGCTTTTAAGGAACCCAGAGGTTCATTGCCGCCCTCACATAAGCCCGCCATTGGTCCCAATCCTGAGCAAGATTAATCCATTCTTTATCATCATATCCCACCTCCCTCAAATCCATTTTAATATTATCTTCCCATCTACGTCTCGGCCTCCCTAAAGGTCTTTTTCCCTCCGGCCTCCCAACTAACACTCTATATACATTTCTGGATTCGCTCATACGTGCTACATGCCTGCCCATCTCAAATGTCTTGATTTAATGTTCCTAATTATGTCAGGTGAAAAATACAATGCGTGCAGTTGTGTTGTGTAACTTTCTCCATTCTCCTGTAACTTCATCCCTCTTAGCCCCAAATATTTTCCTAATCACCTTATTCTCAAACACCTTAACCTATGTTCCTCTCTCAAAGTGAGAGTCCAAGTTTCACAACCATACAGAACAACCGGTAATATAACTGTTTTATAAATTCTAACTTTCAGATTTTTTGACAGCAGACGGGATGATAAAAGCTTCTCAACCGAATAATAACAAGCATTTCCCATAGTTATTCTGTGTTTAATTTCCTCCCGAGTATCATTTATATTTTCGTTACTGTTGCTCCAAGATATTTGAACTTCTCCACCTCTTCAAAAGATAAATTTCCAATTTTTATATTTCCATTTCGTACAATATTCTCGTTACGACACATAATCATATACTTTGTCTTTTCGGAATTAGTTCCAAACCTATCTATTTACTTGCTTCCAGTAAAATTCTTGTGTTTTTCCTAATCGTTTGTGGATTTTCTCCTAACATATTCACGTCATCCACATAGACAAGCAGCTGATGTAACCCGTTCAATTCCAAACCCTCTCTGTTATCCTGGACTTTCCTAATGGCATACTCTAGAGCAAAGTTAAAAAGTAAAGATGATAGTGCATCTCCTTCCTTTAGCCCACAGTGAATTGGAAATGCATCTGAAGAAACTGACCTATACGAACTCTGCTGTACGTTTCACTGAGACACATTTTAATTAATCGAACTAGTTTCTTGGGAATACCAAATTCAATAAGAATATCATATAAAACATGCCTCTTATATGCCTTTTTGAAATCTATGAATAATTGATGCACTGTACACTTATACACACTCTGTATAACATTTTGAAAATTTTGTATTATTTCTGTAATATTGACTAGAAGTTTTCTGAATGGTGACGAAACAATATGTACGAATTTCTCAATGAAGAAAGTTTTGTGGTAATGGTAATTAAAATATCGTGACGAAAATGTAATGAATGAAAATCAGACGCGTGACGACTGACCTGGGTTCCAGAGTTTGAAGTCCTAAAATCTCCTTTTAGATTTGATCTCTGTGAAACTCCAGGGGCTCAAACCCGTTACTTCAGTCTGGGAATTCTGCAGAACAAGAAATTCAATGAACATGTCTGTCTGCAGTGGCATGAAGATCCCCAGTCCTAGGCGCGAGGATGTCCAGATATTCGCTCATGCTGTCTGTTGTAAATTTCCATCAGCAGTAAAACCTTGTTTCGTTTCCTGGCCGCCGAGATCGCGTCGACAAACGACGCCATTCTCGCGGGCGGCCACAAACAACTGCCTCCACAGTTTTTTCATCTCGCGAGGCAAACTTTTTCCTTCCCGCGTGTATTGTGTTGCCCGTGAAACGACTCTTCCTCCCCCACTATAATCCCAAAACAAAGAAGGAAACACAGAGGATTCACCAGCCACAATCAAGATATTCCGACACGTTCAAGTTCAGATTAAGAAACATCGCCTTCGGTACAGGCGTGGCGTAACATAACCGTACTTTATTTACACGCTTTATAGCATAGATGGGCATCGTGCCTCACTTGACAATTAGTGCCTCACTGACCTTCACAGAGCTTATCGCTCTGAGTGACATCATCTTCACAGTCCCCGTTCCTCCCTCACGTAGCTCCTAGGCGTGGGCAGGTTCTATATCAGTTTCATAAGCAATATCAGTGGTGGCATAATGGCATTATCAAAGCAGTGTGTACGCGTTAGAAAACGATTATTTCATAAGAAATGGGAGGAAGAGTTTTTTTGCTGTTTAGAAGGGGAGAACATACGATGTATGTTATGCTCGAAAATCCTATTAGGCATTAAAAAATTTAATATACAACGACATTACTCCTTATGTCATAAAGAACATGCTGAATTAGAAGGTAAGACAAATTAAATGTTATTTTTCGTACTATTCCGAAGAAAATTTATGATCTTAACATTTGCATAGTATACTAAATAAGACATTATACCTTAAACACGCTGCATTAAAAGGTAGCCTACGAGGAATTAAATGTTGTTTGTATATTATTTCCAAAAGAAGTTTATAAAAAATATCAAATGTGCGTAGAAAATGAAATATGATTTTCTGAAATTATTTTAGGTCGAGAACGTGCAAATCTATTAAGTAATCTTGATAAACGCCAGAATATTCAATAAAATAAACGTAGAAAACGTGATGGAATATTATTGGCTAGTTACGCAATTTCTCGCCTGTGATTTAAATCAATTCAATGATGGAGAAATAGTAAACAGGTTTATGATTAAAGCTGCCGAATTAATTTGCCAAATTGAATAAAAGTTTTCGAGTCTCTCACGTTAAACAAGCGCTTTCCTAATAATTCGCCACTGACCGCCTTAGCGATTACGATAAGGTGACGCAGGTCACAGCAGTTTATATTTCCCATCCTACTCTGCAGTCTCCTCTCCTAGTAAATAAACTATTTCAAATCGAGTGCCTCACGTAACCGAAAATTGTGCCCATGTATGCTTTATAGTATTAAGGGAATATCTTATCAAAATGAAAAGATGTGAACAAGAAAATTACCAAATTTACACAAATTCTAGGAATAATAAACAATACATTAAAAGCTAAATTAGTAAAAAAAACTATAAGAATAAAAATATATAATACACTAGCATTACCCTCCCTTTTATACGGAAGCGAGATTTGGACATTAAAGAAAAAAAGACATGAACAGAATCAAAGCAACGGAAATGAAATTTTTCAGGAGGACAGCAGGATATACTCTTTTAGACCGAAAAAGGAATGAAGAAATTTTAGAACAATTAGAAGTAGAGTCAGTAGAAGAAAAAATCAGCAGATACAAATTAAAATGGCTAGATCATGTAAGAAGAATGGAAAATTCAAGAATCCCAAAAATTATGATGCAGTATAAACCTAGAGGACATCGTCGACCAGGAAGACCTTTAAGAAGACTGCTAGATGGGGCCGAAACAGGTTTACAGAGGTCTAATTCGTGAAGGATGATGATGATGATAATGAAGATGATGATGATGATGATTATGATGATGATGATGTTGATAGTATTAAGGGATGACTCCACTGAAAATCATGAACATTTAAAAATATATATTTTTGGCTATTTCACATCTTTAGATTGTAAATTGTCATACCTCGAATGGATTTAGTTCAATTCTGATTACAATTTTGTTAAATTCTTTTTTAATTAAGGCTGTAAGGAAGTTGGCATTTAAAGAGCTGTCAAAATTATTTTTCATCAAGGCATTCGTTTTTTTTTCCTTTACAAATTTCCTGATCATAAATGTAGTATCTTTTTATTCTAAAGTTGGTTCCTGAAGTTACTAGACGAATGTAGTGGAGGAGAATTTTAATAGGTATGTGTTTCATAAATTTTTATTTTAGTAGGTTATTTTACGACGCTTTATCAACATCTTAGGCTATTTAGCGTCTGAATGAGATGGTGATAATGCCGGTGAAATGAGTCCGGGGTCCAACACCGAAAGACCCAGGATTTGCTCATATTGGGTTGAGGGAAAACCCCGGAAAAAACCTCAACCAGATAACTTTCCCCGACCGGGATTCGAACCCGGGTCACCTGGTTGTGTTTCATAAATGTTCAGTTTACTTTCAAATCAATTTTTTCGTAAGTTTATTTTTCTTGATTCTACACCAACTTTTCTATGCCAAATATTAATCAATGTAATTTTTACTGCAAGTATTTATGAGGTAGCAGGTTTCTATGCACTTATTTTGTAAGAAATACTGCTACTTAATTTTACTGATTTTTTTTCATGAATTGTATGTATGTATGTATTTATTTATTAACACTACAATTGGGTATACACCCGGTGGTAGTGATATATAATATACAATAATTACAATTACGAGACAATAATTAAATACGAAAATAAAATAAAATAAACGTAAATGTATAAATAGTAGATGCAATAAACCTAGGACTCTAAATAAAAACTATTCTATAATAACGCCTACGATAAGCAAAAGTAAATCTAACTCATAAGTAAAATGATAGAAAACACAACATTTTCAACATTTAAAAAGAACACTGAAAGTGAAAATGAGATATTTCATAAAATTAATGTATTATATAAATGTTTCTCTATGCCTTCTGAATATAACAAAAAAAAGTTAGCTTAAAAATTGAGATATTTTACTAAAAACTTAGGTTTGAAAATATTTCTGAAAAGAATAGAAAAATCAAATGCCAAAAACATTTGGGACATCCAAATTTGGATCTTGTTAGTCCTTTACATAGTAAACATGCCCTAAAAATTTTGTGTAAAATGATTACGAAAAAGTTGTCATTTTTTAGTGGAGTGCCGCCTTAAAACATATTGCATTATATACCCATCATGATATTCAGTACTTACGTATCTAGATTTTATAAAGTTGTTTTATTTGGTCAACTGTACTGTCCGAAGACAGGTCTGAACCTCACAAGTGGTACGAACATGGCACCACTTATGATGTATTTCTTGAACAAAAACAAGACATTGATATTAAACACTGTGCTCTATATTCTTTAACGAATATCATCATCATCATCATCATCATCATCATCATCATCATCCTTCACGAATTAGGCCTCTGTAGACCTGTTTCGGCCCCATCTAGCAGTCTTCTTAAAGGTCTTCCTGGTCGACGATGTCCTTTAGGTTTATACTGCATCATAATTTTGGGATTCTTGAATTTTCCATTCTTCTTACATGATCTAGCCAATTGAATTTGTATCTGCTGATTTTTTCTTCTACTGACTCTACTTCTAATTGTTCTAAAATTTCTTCATTCCTTTTTCGGTCCAAAAGAGTATATCCTGCTGTCCTGAAAAATTTCATTTCCGTTGCTTTGTTTCTGTTCATGTCTTTTTCTTTAATGTCCAAATCTCGCTTCCGTATAAAAGCGAGGGTGATGCTAGTGTATTATATATTTTTATTCTTGTAGATTTTTGTACTAATTTAGCTTTTAATGTATTGTTTATTATTCCTAGAATTTGTGTAAATTTGGTAATTTTCTTGTTCACATCTTTTTCATTTTTATAAGATATTTCACAACCCAGATAATTGAAATTTTGCACTTGTTCGAGGCATTGGTTATTGTGTATTATCTTTCTTCTGACTGGGTCTTGTCCTAAAAATGCCATTACTTTTGATTTTTGTGCTGAAATTTCCATCCCAGAATATTTTAATATTTTATTTAATGTATACAATCCTCTTTGTAAATTATCCTCTGAATTGGAAATTATGACTTGATCATCGGCATAGAGTAAGGATTTTAATTTTAGAGCACTGGTTATTTTGATTCCTGATGTGTAGATTTGGTTCCATTTTAAAATAATTTCATTTATATAAATATTAAATAAAGTTGGTGATAGTGGACAACCTTGTCGAACTCCATTATTAACTAATTTTCTTTCGGATATACAGTTATTTATTTTGACACTTATTTTGCTGTCTGTGTAGATTTCTATTATATTCTGTAATAGCAAATTTGGAATATTTTTATCTTGTAATATGTCGAATAAAAGGTCTCTTTGGACTTTATCAAAAGCTTTCACAAGGAATATCACAAATCATAATAATGAGAGTATTTTGGATTTCAGGATTCTTTCCAATACGTTTTTCCAGCACCGCCTGCTCGAACGTATCCGATGGCTGCTTATACTGCCTGCTCATCATTTTAACAATGCTTTCCACTGGAATAGGATATTTTCAAATTCTAACGGTAGGTGCAGCACCAATCAGCTCATCTGTAGGTCTGTTTCTACCTATTTTGTGCCAGTGTGACATAGTAAAGTGTGTTACGAACAATAATCATCAGGAAACTCTTGTGGATAAATTGTGAAATATCTACTTAGTAATGTAAGGAAGTTCCATACAGAAAAAGTTTTCCAGTTTTATTGTTCGGAGAAACCATCGGAAGTAATGAATCTGTAAGTTCCTGGGGCATTAATTCATTCTTTTATTTATTTGTCCAGTTACAAAAGTCCCTACCTAAAAAGTTCATATATTTTTTGCAAACATAAAAAATTGGTGCCTATGTACAGATAATGTTTTTTTAAAGAATAAAATAATTAATTAACCTTACCAGTTCTATAAAATGTCCTGTTAGTAGTTAATGTTAGAGCAATTTTAACTTGAAAACTGTTTTTAATTCTGTCACATAGATTTGTAACTGAACAACTCATTGGCTTTCATATTTTTCAAGACCAAAAATTATATTGGATTAATAAAGCTATTAGAGTCGCGAAATTTATTTATTTATTTATTTTTATTGCTAGTAAGTCTGAGATGAATACAAATTAATAAATACAATGAAAGATAAACTAGCCCACTCCTGAGTGAGTAAGACTCGTGCTCAGGAGGGGATTCCAATACAGACAAAAATAAAATTAAAATTGAGAGTGAATACAGATTAAAAAGTGTTTAATATGTTTAAACCCAAACTATAAACCCAATACAATTTTTTTTTATTAATTTGGAGAGGGTTCGTGGTTAAAATAATATTGGAATAAAATTTGTTTAATAATCTGGGACCTTGACTCATGCTATGATAAAAAGCTGCATTGGTTTTACATTTTGGATCAGACAAACGCAGAGAATTCATATTTTTTGTTCTATATTTATGTGTATTTCTTTCAAAGTTATTAAAATTTCTATGCAAATATTTTAATAAAATAAAATAATACATTTGTTTAATGTTGAAAACTTTGAAATGTTTAAACAACAATTCAGTTGGGTAATCTTTCTGCTTTTTTAAACAAATTTTAATACTTTTTTCTGTAGTAAAATTAACGGATAAAGATTGGATTTATAAGTTCCACCCCAACCTATGACACCATACATAAATATAGATTGAAATAATGCTAAATAAATTGTACATAAACAGTTAATTGACAAAATACTTCTTAGAATAACAAAGTAACATAATGTTTTACGTAATTTATTACAAATATAACGAATATGATTATTCCATTCTAAATGTTTATCAATAATTATACCTAAGTATTTAACCTCATTAACTTCTTCAATAACTGAACAATTGCAATTTATATCGGAACAATTAGAATTATGCATTATAATTTGTAGTATAGATGAAATTGGTTTATTACCTTTATTATTTAAAGAAAATGGGATAGCTATTGTTTTACCTTTATTAATTACTAGCCGTACCCGTGCGCTCCGCTGCACCTATTAGAAATAAATATAAAGTAATTACATAATTAAAATAGGACGTTTGATCCAGGGAACATTCGTGTTTGATAGAAGGATAAATCGTTTAATATGTTACTTAATTTAAATTGCAACCAAATAATTAAAATGCGATCATTTTGGTCCAGAGACACTCATTTGGTGCAATGACAATTCCTTTAACCTGTTTCTTAATTTTTATTACATGCAACCATAGTTTAATGAAGATTGACATCATTTAGATTTAATGTGTATATTTTATTTTACTTGTTATAGGTTTCCATTGAATTGTGGTAATAACTTAATTTTAACCCTTGCTTTCTACGTATTCAGTAAATGGCGCTTGGCCCACTATGGTTGTGAACCCTTCAAATAACTTAAATTATATTATATAATATTACATATCATATTATATTATATTATATCAGAAGTTACTGTAATAACATTATAACATTATGTACATCTAGAGAAACTACACTTTCCAATGGTGAAATAATAATTAATTATACAAATCGGTTAATTTAGCTTCCGATATTACTTCATACAAACACAGAAACATTCTCTGTAGACTATCTTTCATAGCTTTCGATTGTTGCTGTCCAAGGCCCTTTACAGACGAAGTCATTTGTTTTTTAATTCATTACACGGCCTTAGATGGCAGTTATTTTAATTTTAAAACTCATTTATCTCATTAAATATCAGTCCTATCAAAATTTTTAAAGGAATAAAACTTATCGAAAATTATTTTTAAAGAAACGTTTGTTGTGTAACATTTTTCACAAAAATCAATAATAAGCGAGATATTTCGATTTATTTAATTCAGGCCCCCTTATAACCCCCCTTTTAAATAATGTATTTTGAATGCCATATAGCCTAAAATCTAAGTTACTACGAACTTAATTTATATTCCAATTTTCATCGAAATCCGTTCAGTCATTATCGCGTGAAAAGGTAACAAACATACAGACAGACAAACAAAAATTTCAAAAAAGCGATTTTCGGTTTCAGGGTGGTTAATTATATATTATGTTAAGACCAATTATTTTTTGGAAAATCGAACATTACCAGAAAAATTTCGGCTACAGATTTATTATTAGTATAATTTACGAGTGAATTTACATCGAAACAATGTATAATATTTTAATCACATGACTAGGTGTGAAAAAAACAAAATAATACTAGTATTTGATGTGTTTTATTTGTGTAGAAAGTTATTTGCGATAAGAATTCGAAGTTTAATTTTCATTTATCTCAAAACTAGTTTTTATGACTTATCTCCCTTAACCGAAACATCATGGTATTTCCTATGAAATTACGCATTTCTGTATAACTTTATTTCATTAATAAAATTTCGAGTTTTTCATTCCGGAACCTGACAATCAATATTTTAATCAGATTAGAAAATCTTTAACTACTCGTATGAGCAAAAAGTGCATAGACAAATTAATACTAGATTGAAAATAATAGTAGTAGTAAGTCTGATAATGATGATGATAGTAATAATAATAACAATAGTAAAAAGTGATAATGGTAATAGTAATAATAATAATAATAATAATAATAATAATAATAATCCCGGTTGTCTTTTCTTTCCGAGAACCATCTAAAAACGCGTGTGACGTCGGAGAACTCATTCAACTCCGTAGACATAGCTACGCCGTGTTTTTACGCTGCGTTGTTGTCTGCTTGTATTGTTGTCTGCATTCTATTGTTCATTAATCTTGTATCCAATACCAGAGGTGGTTGATGAGAGATGCAGGAAGGCGCAATCCGATAACCGAAACTAGCGCGGGCAGCTTTCTTCGTTAAGCCAACGACCGTTTCGTATCGATCGAAATCCGAGCCTGGGAGGTTTACAAGGTCAGCAGGGGAATTGTGTTAAATTCGAGATTATTGAAAATGAAACATCGCCTTCCTCTGATTTTCTAAACAGGGGTGGAGACAATGTCATATGCATTCTAGGGCGTTCACTACTTCTTATATGCGTAGGAAGAGCCAAAACAGTATTCTACAAATGCTGTGCGATGCGTACAAAGTAGCCTAATCTGGAAGGGGCAAGTGTAGGCGTACTCTAGAGTTGGAAATGTGCTCTTAGCACAATGCATTCTAACTTTTGAGTATCAGTGATCGCCAAAACCCCTGCCTCTACTCAACCTAACAATGGTATCCCCCCTCTCCCCCTTTCTTACCCCCTTTACTTTGTTAGAAGTAAGCAGACAGAATATCAGCTTGTGTAGGATCATTCATTCATTCATTCATTCATTCATTCATTCATTCATTCAGAATATGTATGATAAGAACTTTCTTGTGTTAAATTTTAACGTACCTTGTTAAGATGTTTCAACCTATTTTCGATCATCTTCGGAACTGGTCGTTGTTGGTCTTGGCGCCTCTTGTTTCCTGTGTGGGTGCGTTCGTAGTGTAGAGTCAAAGAGTGTATGTGTTTTGAAATTGAGTGCCATAACAAAATTACAAAACACCTCCACATATGCAGAACACATCACAAATGCCAACCACACCTACAGAGACATCAACACAGACATGGAAATACTGCACATCCAACCAAAAAGCCAGAAACTCAACACACTAGAACAATATGAAATATACAGACACACGAAAACACACCCCAACGATATTGTTAACACACAACTCAATTTCAAAACACATACACTCTTTGACTCTACACTACGAACGCACCCACACAGGAAGCAAGAGGCGCCAAGACCAACAACGACCAGTTCCGAAGATGACCGAAAATAGGTCGAAACATGTTAACAAGGTACGTTAAAATTTAACAGAAGAAAGTTCTTATCATACATATTCCGAAGTGATACAGTGTTAAATGTTGTGTAATCAAGATGTATCATTCATTCATTCACTCATTCATTCATTCATTCAAAATTTCTGCCCAAGAACAGGTTTTTCACTGCAAACCCAGCATTATCCATTTTTTTCCTATTTGGAGTGAGGTTGACGTCATGTTTTCCCCTTCAACTGAGTTCGCCATCCCTGGTCTTGAGCATATTTGAATATTTTTATAATTTAAACATTTATTTTTATTCCGTTCAATGGGATGTAGGTCGGGATAATATTAATATATTTCAATAAATCTAATAAGGTAGCATTATTCGTCTGGTAAGATAGTCTGAAATTTTCATAAGCCTACCTCAAATAGTTTTCCTGCGTAAGGGTGATAATGACTTGGAAAGTGTAGGTTTGGGTAAACAGCATTCGATGCTAATAGTAATACACGTCACAAGAGCGGTATGTTGACGTTTTCATGTTCGAGGAAAAGATTGAAAAAGCGAAACGTAGTTGAGCTTTTTTAATTTCCGAGAACATGAAAACAAACATACCGCTCGTGTTTCGTACATTATTTTGTGCGAAGATCGTTCATTACATACCTGAAAGACGAATTTCTAATTAGTTGCAATGAAATCTCCATGTTGGTTTCTGTTTAATGACGGTAACTTCGGAAAACCAAAATATCTTTCTTCAACATTGTTGGTATAAAATGTTTTCTGTATTTACTATACTCCAGCAGGCCGTGATATACGTCTGTCTTTTTCTTCCCCCAGTCTATAAATGCGAACTTAAAACAAACGGTAAGGTTATGTAATGATTTATTTTTCATTTTAATATTTTAACAATATTATCTATATAACATATTGCAGTAATAACATCCGCATCTGGAATCTTGTTGATTTTTTCGCGGCTTCCTTAATGTTACTTGTATCAGGAATGTAATAACTTTCGTGGAGTAGTAGACTTTATTTAATTTTTGCAAATATTTCAAACAATAATTAACAGTGCAATTTAGGTGAAATGCAGTGGTAAGTTTCCAATTTATAATTATTACTATGTTAAACGTCTCTAAAAATAATATGTTAAAAGCCTAAAGCGGTAGCCTAAATTGAATGAATCTGAATGTGGTATTTCACACTTAAGTTCTGTAAGAAGAGGGAAATTGTTATGTGTGTTACGTTGGGAATAGATAGATAGATAGATAGATAGATAGATAGATAGATAGATAGATAGATAGATAGATAGATAGATAGATAGATAGATAGATAGATAGATAGATAGATAGGTAGGTAGGTAGGTAGGTAGGTAGGTAGGTAGGTAGAGAGATAGATAGATAGATAGCTAGATAGATAGATAGATAGATAGATAGATAGATAGATAGATAGATAGATAGATAGATAGATAGATAGATAAGATCTCCCATTCGAGGACATGTGCACCAGAGTGCTGCATTGGAGTTAAATCGCTCGCTTGAACTCGGTCGAATGTCGCACGCTCGAGTGAGATAAGATCGGTCGTGATACGCTCGTAATAAATAGAACCACAGTACAAGGTCATCTCACCGACATGTCTTATCTTGTATGGAAGGCGACAGATAAGATACACATATGTTTTGCTCACACGGTAAAAATAAGGCTTTATTTTCTGCGTTTATGACAAACGTTTAATGGAACAGTCAATGGAACGTACCAAAACAGGAACATGAAGTTATAAATAAAATAGTATGAAAAACTTCGATATACAGTTATTATTGCTGATTAATAATTATTCAATATTTGATTTACCACATATATAATATGATAGGTCCATACATAGTGTTCCGCCTATATACTGCGACAATGTACTGTAGAAACGTTTTACAAAATATTATTGATATAGCAGTAGATTAATAACAATATTAGTACAGAGATAACGTCACAGAAAATATAATAAAACGAATAATCATGCTGCACAACTGTTACAGACGCAAAGATTGATACATTATTTATTAGAGATTATTATTATTATTATTATTATTATTATTCTTATTATTATTACTAGAAAACTTGATACGGTTCTTGCATTATCGTGATTGTGTTCTCCGTTTATAATAATTACATTTACATCCAATAACATCTATCAGATGTGGCAAAAAGAAAATCACTCCTGTGTGGAGGGGGGGGGGCATTTACCTACAACATTTATATTACATTTTAAAGCAAGTTTTGTAGTTGTACTATGGAGAGGTTAGTTAAACACTGCAAAGTTTTTAAATGATAAACGTCTATGATGTTACTACACAGTTCATCACTGTAACAAGAACGAATGTCTAACGCTCGGCTTATACCGTTCGAGGATTTATCGCTCGCGACAATTTTACCCATCATGCATGTGCGCTACCTATCGGATTATGCTATGAACTACTTGGCGCTCGACGAAAACGTCCGATGCAGACCTCTGATGTGCACAGTATTGTATCTGAAAATTTAACAAAATTGTTACCGATATTTGATATGTTAAATAGTTGATTTTGCATGTTTTTGCATATTCCTGG
The DNA here is from genome assembly GCA_025594305.2 of Periplaneta americana. Taxonomy (NCBI): domain Eukaryota; kingdom Metazoa; phylum Arthropoda; class Insecta; order Blattodea; family Blattidae; genus Periplaneta; species Periplaneta americana. The sequence continues at coordinate 8,514,796 of JAJSOF020000001.1, forward strand.
TTTGATTTTGCATATATCAGTCTTTTTTTGTGCATATAAATCCTGGCTCTAGTCATTTATTATCAATTTAAATAATAATAATAATAATAATAATAATAATAATAATAATAATAATAATAATCTTAAATAGCGTGATGTATAGCCCGCAGTTAACCACCGGGATTCTGCCAAACCTGATAATAAGCCTTCTACCGTATTTGCTTTCCTGCTAAAAGGTCAGAACTGACCAGTAAGGGCACCTCCACATTATGTTTAGGTCCATGTTTTTATGAAGGAATACACGGACAAATTTTATTACTCTACTGCCACCTCCAACGGACTCGTAACGAATATTCACACGTTTATCACTGGGATTGTGGCGCATGGAAATCAATTTAGAACACTTTTATCTCAGCCACGACACATTTCAATTTTTATTGTACAATATAAATGCAATTGAGTTTACACAAGTAAGGTCAAATTCAACAGTGTTCATAAATGATATATTAAGCATAAAGAGAAATGATTTATTACAGTTGTATCAACACTTTTTTGATAATTAAGTTAAAATTAATATAATCATTTAAAAACCAGACAGGTTTCGGAGGAATGCTCTTCCATCTTCAGTGGCAATACCACGACGCTGGTTCAGAGGAGACTCCTTTAAGCCACGATACGCGGTCGAACATCTGAACCAGCGTCGTGGTATTGCCACTGAAGATGGAGGAGCATTCCTCCGAAACATGTCTGGTTTTTAACTGATTATATTAATTTTAATTTAATTATCAAAAAAGTGTTCATACAACTGTAATAAATTATTTCTCTGTATCCTTAATAAATGCAATTATCAATACAATGACACAATAATTCTTGCAGATAACACAGAATCTACTTAGGAAACGTAATTAACAGAGTCGCAGTTTCACTTCACTTCCACTAGATGACTCTTGAGTAGCAGGGATGCCAATATCGGCAAACGAAATGAAACTCTGAGGAATGTTACAACAGGTGTGCTACACGTTTGGAATGTTACAATAGGTGTGTAGCACGTTAGGTTAGGTTAGGTTAGGTTAGATTAGGTTAGATTAGGTTTTGTTAGGTGTGTAAGATAATATGAATGATTACCACAGTTGGCGACACTGCAATCATTCTCCCACTCCACCTCAAATAACGTCACAACGACGGAATATGGCCGCCTTCTTCCTTCAAGTACGACGATTTTCCTATATAAGTAAGGAACCTATTTAGGGCGCGTTGGATGGGACCACAGCTCTCCCAGTGATCACATCGAGTTTCTACTACTCCACACTACAAAACTAAGGTATTTTCAGTGATGTTTTTAATTTCCTATAGTGATAGTACCGCAATAAAAATTCACCGAATACACATCTAATTCAGTAGCCAGTATTATCAGATCACTCTATAAATAACTGATGGCCTAAACAATTGAAACCGCGACCCTCAAACTCGTTAACCTGATTGCGCGCGCACCAGCAGTCCTGATATCTCGACTGCGCGACAGACAAACTTTAAGCGGGACTTGTTAGCCATAACAAGGTTACTGGCAGCTATACGAGTCAATCTATCGTGATCCGATAACCTGTTACCCTAATCCGACGGGTAACTCAATCTCTGGTCGTAAATTCCACGATTTAACAACACAACTCAAATTAAAAGAATTGCCTATTTTGATCGCCTAACCGATTTGCTAGCCCCACTAAATTGTTTCTCTTCCATTCTCTACACTGATTTCCACATTTCATGGTGTACGACCTAACACGGAAGGGACATTTGTACAGGTTTCTAAGTACCTTTAATACAAAAAAGTGGCTCTTGGCATGGCGTGCACAGGTCTACATATAACAAATACGGCGATTTTCCTTGAATTACTGAACGCCTTTTTCCTCATAATTAACCAAGATACACTTAATCATTTTAGTGAAAGGTAATATTTACATTTTCTTAGTTGGAGGAATGACAAGAGATGGTGGTATACACAGAACCATTGCGTTTTCTTTTTAACCATTTTATTACATTAAATACAACGGAGAATGAAATGAAATTGACAGTAAGTCTCCAATACATACAGGGTGTCTCAGAAGGAATGTCAAATACTTCAGGATAATGTAGTTTGAATTAATCTACATCGATTTAACCTGATATAACTTGAGGTGAGTTCGACAACCTTTGAGTGAAGAAGTGCGCTCTTGGGCTGATTCTTGAGTGACGTCAATATTGTATTCTGCATACGGGCTATTCCATATGAAATCGTTCAGTAAAAAACCTCGCATTTTTTTAATACTCTAATTTTTTCCCTATTTATACAAAGTGCTGAGGACAGTGCATTTTAAAAAATATACTATCGAAAGTCAAACGGTTTTCGTACTATTGAGCGACAAATTTAGCGTATTTTAGAAAAACAAGCCTCTTTCAGCGCTCAGAACTCTGGAACCATTTACTGCAGAACATTGAACGGGAGCTCATTTTGAAGCTGACATTTGGTAGGTTATGATAAGAAGTAATCCTTGTTTTCATTTTATACAGAGAGACAGATAATCTGATTTTACTTACTTTTAGGCTATTTGCCCATTTGTAAAAATGTAAAAAAAATAAAAAATAGAAAAAAACCTTGCATTATTAAGAGGGATTCGGCATTGTTTGCTTAGTGGTACGGCAATAAGTTTCGAGGGTATTAAATAGATTATTTTCACACGCCTAGACTTGAACGGCGCAGTACCGCACGCACTGGCCGAGAGCTGAAGATAAGCGAGCGTTTGGCGTCATTTTACTCCTGTGTTTATGAAAACTTGTGATAAAGCTAGCCCAGCTGTGCGCTACTAGACGAAACATCACGTATTTATGTCTCCTGGCGTTGCTTGTCTCGGCTAGATCCCGTCTCACAGTCAGCTGGTTACTTCACGCGCGTACTATTTATTTTCTTTATTTGATATTTTCAATACTTTATCAACGGTGCACCAGTAAAAAATATGTGTTTATTTGTACTTTCAATGCGGAATCTAACCATATATTTTAAAAATATTTTTTCGTGGGCAAAGACGTCTTAATGAAGAAAAATCTAAATTTATCCATTTCCATAAAAAGTAAGAAAGACTGTTTACATGTCAATATAAACTTTAATTTCTCAGCATTAAAATAAACCATGATTTTGATCATTGGGTGAAAGGGTTTCGGAGCCACAACAGTTTAAAGTTGCTAATTTTATGAAAATAAGATAAATTTAAATATTTTTAATTTAAACACTATGAAGTCTGATGCCTCAAACTTTGCACAAAGCATTGTATCACAGTTGTCAACGGACAGAAAAAGTTACATTGTATTTAAAAATTGCAAGGTCAATTTTCTCTATATTTCGATCGATTTGAGATGGAATAGGCCGTGTATATAAATGCAGAAGGTGTGTGAATGCAAAAACAAAAGATCCTGAGACAAAAATCTTCTCTTATCACTGTGTGTGCATACATCCGTTTTAATGGACATTATTGGGATTCTGTTGAAAGTAAAGTTAAACTGGATACCCCTGTAAAAGCAAGGTTAAAGGCAGAACATTCGCAGAAAATATTAGAAACACAAGAAAGTGTGTCGCATCAAGCCACTCGCGCATTCCTCGCCATTACCCGCCGCTGCGTCTTAACTTACGCTTTATGACGCGACACGAGCTGTGCCACATTAACACGAGGACTTAAAAATGCGGGGAGAGACGGAGGTGCTAATGGCGGGATTAAAATCGCTAAATGAAAGCCATGCGAGCAGGGATGTCTTTATAGTAATCCCAGCAACTACACTGGAATTAATTTTAATTACGCGCCTGATTTCATCACAGAAATTGGCGACTACGTGGAGAAGTGTTAACTGGTTGGGCCCCTTTCTGCTGAACTGAAACGAAGGGAGATGGATACGGTTTATTTGTGATTTTATATTTTTGTAGTGCTCACTTACATGATCTACTGAGATTTTTTCTACACGATTGTTGTTGTTTAGTCAACTGTCCCGAGACAGGTTTGATCCTCTTACCTCTCCTTTATACACGATTAGTATTACTATTTCTCAAAGCAAAATTAAAAGCGTCATACAGATCCATCCACTTATACAGGGACATCATTTTATTTTTACTTCAATTTTTATTGTACCTGAGTTTTTGAATGTACTTCACTCCCACCCCTTCTACTAAGGAAGTTCCAACTCCACACAGAACCAAGACCGCAGATAGTAAGCAGTACTGAGTTACTGAGTATAGTACGTTCCAGAAATATGTTCGCGTTTTCCAGTGACGAAAGAGCTGTCAATATTGAATCATATTTTCACACAGGTACTGTCATCCGTTTGCCTACGTCGCATCCCGATTTCCCCCACCTGCTTCTGCTCGCCCCTCTGTAATACCTGGGCTGTCTTAGCTCTTTTCTGAAAACATTAATTTCTCTTAGGAATTGGAAGTTTACGTAATATTATACAGCTGTTTAATTTAACTTAAATAAAAGGGCCTCGTTAAGTAATTAACTGTCACGTGATTTCCTCCCTTTCTACAATCCTGCGGCATAACCACTTGGACGGACAGTAGATAGCATGTCTGAGTAATTTTATATTTTCGGGTCGGAGAAGTGAAGATTGAATTTACAGTACGTAGAGTAGGTACAGAATTATTTCAACATGAGTTACTAATACGAAGGACGAAACTGGCAATTGGAATCAGATGCAATAGTCTATAGTGCGATAATATGCACAAAAGAACTGAAGCCTGTATCGAAATGAACGGCCACCATTTTCAAAATTGTGTTTAAATATTCATATTATGATTATTTTTCAATTTAACTTCTTTCTCTAAATTGTACGCTAATGTGCTGTAGACAGTATAATATACACTGCATAATGAATACGTTCGCATGGATAACTCACTTCGTGAGTAAAAACACTCATTGTTAATACTGTACTGTACTTTGATTAAAGAAAAACCTAATGAAAATTATCAAACTCAAAATCGCGATATTTCCTAGTTTACGTAAATGGATGAACTACTTTTCTTCCTTCCTATACCTAGTAGAGTGATTTGTGTTTTACGCCAGTATCATCGAACTCCAGTCTTGGAGGGGGAGCAAGCGGTGTTTCCGGTTCTCTAAAGGTATAGATAGGTTAATATTAAAAATGTTAGTAAAAATAAAATGATATCCCTGTATAAATTGAGGGAAAGAAGGCAGAGGACGGACACTGGAAAGTTTTCTTTTCTCAATCGTACTATCAGGGACTGGAATGCTTTACCTGCAGACTTACTAAAGGCTTTACCAACAACCATAAATGTATTTAAAAATAGGCTTAAGGACTTTACTAATAGACGATAATTATACACAGTATTTAAAGGGTGTATGAGATATTTTGTTATTGAAGTGTTGTATCAGTGAAGAATTATGCTGTGTCAGTGAAGTGTGCTGTGTAAGTGAAACGTGTTCCTGTCAGTGAAGCTTTATAGTTAATAGTGGCAGTGCAAAGTATTTGAACAGTGAAATGTTTTTGAAGTGTTAGTGAAATCAGCATAGTATCAGTGAAATGTGTCGTAGTTCCAGTGCAGTGAGTGAGTTGACAGCGAAATGAGTGTAATGTTGAAAGGTACTTGTGCAGATATGAACATATCATACTCGTGGGTTTTAGTTCGAACTTAGGTTTAAGATACAAATTAGATTAATTTTAAATGTTATTTTAAGTGATCGTGCTTCATTTAATTTAGGATATTCACTGTTATTGTTAGTATTAATTATTAGTATTATTATTAATCGTATTTTTAATTAAAAAGTTTATTATTGTCATTATTGAGTGTAATTAGTTACCACTGTCACCGGGTATATACCCATTGCAGTGTGAATAAATACATACATACAACTCACTTCATATTAACATGGCGGTAAATAATTTAATCAACGCCATCTGTTATCAAACCTCAGAATTTGATCTATAGCAATATTAATCAAATACAGATTCAAGAAAATAAAGAAGTTTATACAGGGCTTTCATTTCAAAACTTCCCAATCTAAATAACTAATTATTGAAGTTGAAATCAATAAAAAACACGTCAATTTAGATATTGAGGGGAAGGTCTGAAAGCAGGATTAATTGCATTTTAGATTTCACCCCTCGCCCCCCAGCCTACCTCACTTTGAAATTTCAAATGGCACCCATATATTTTTATACTTAAATATGAAAGAGCATTCAGTTGGTTATACACCTCATTCATTTGCTTTCTGTCGTTGCCTGGCAACCTGAATTGTTGTTATTGTTGACTAGAGCTGAAGAGAATAAAGCTACAAGAACGTATTGAGCATTTCATGTAATAGTTGTGTTTGTGTATTAAATTATTATTTTAAAATGGTGTGTACCCTTCAAGAGAGAACAGAAATCATCCTTATTGATTAAATTTAGGGAATTACATAAAATAAACTGTGCTTTCATCCTACAATCAACTGATAATAACAAGAATACGGACATTGGCTTTTATTAGACTCAGAAAGGAGGTTAAAAAGGATGAAGGAAAACACTCCTGCATTATTCGGTAACAGCTAAAAATACCGCGTTGTAAATTGACTGCAATAGTTATTTGATGGACGTTCGATCTATTGCAATATCTTTTCGTGGCAACAATGCATTGCACTGAGGTGTAAAAGTAAATTTCGTGAAATAAATTGGAGATAGCAGCACCAACATCTCTATTGTGATATTGGCGGCACTTAATTTATATATCGAGAAATACAACCACAATACAAATCGATTAGTATCTCATTGTTAAGGTTATTACATATTATACTCGTACACTAATGTTAAATTGTTTCTAAATACTTTTTTTCTTTAGTTGTAAGTGTAAAGAATATTACAAATAGAGAATGAACTATTAAGAAGTATTATTTATTTAATTGACTAATGTTGTGAAGATAAAAATGTGTTGTCAATTGCTTTGTATAGATTTTGGTTTTCAATTTTTAACTAAAAATGACATCATTCTGATGCACTTTTCTAAAAAATTGTTACAAATCATACAACTTTAGGAACATGATTCTTTACAGTTTAATTATGGATCCTAATGTACAGTCTTGAAGAATTTACAAGAATGGCGTGATTTGTAACAATTGTTGTGATAAGTTCGTAAGAAATTGTAATTTTGTAGTTCAAAATCGAAAAAAAAAAAAAAAAAAAAAAATGTACGAAGCAACTATGGAATTCACGACACATTTTTAGCTCCAGAATATCAATTAAAGAAATTATACTCCTGAATAGTTATTTCTTTATTTGTAATATTCTTTTACCCTTAAAACTTAAGAATAGGGGAGAGTCGGGTAGTATCGGACATCGGGTAATGTCGGACAGTGCGTTTCTTTCATCTACCACCATATGGTAGTACCTGAATGACATGGTTACGTTTCTCTATGCGACATCACAGAAACGTAACCATGTCAATCAGGTACTATCATCGTGTGGTAGATGAAAAAAAACTCACTGTCCGATATTACCCGAAGTCCGATACTACCCGACTCTCCCCTAATGGTATTTCACAAACAACTTCAAATTAGCGTAACTATGAAACTATTGAGATTAGGACAAATGTTTATATGACATATTTTACTCAGAATGTTTTCGGAATTAAGCTCCGTAAGGGACGGTAAATCCTCGTGAATCACCCTGTACATATTGCTCTTAAAGGGAGAGGACGGTATTTTTTGGTGAAAAATGAGTAAATTAAAAAAAAAATCCTTAAAATACTCTGTGATATGTGTGGAATACATAGCATAGCATTTTGTGGGTATTTGTGCACTTGTCGGGTGTTGAAACGCCATTTTAAAACTTCCTGCGTTGTGGATTTTTAAATCACACGCCACCTTTGATCGGTTTTCGGTAACATCGTTTTTTTTGCTACATTGCCAGACAAAAATGGATATAATTTCTGAACTATTAAAGATACATGCATGAAATTTAGAACACACATTCTTTAGACTGTTAGGAAACGTTTCTCTGTATCAGAATTTTGTTACTTGATTTCATTTTAAAAATAGTCCGTTTGTTTCCAAGAAAGGAAATCAGAAAACTGTTATCAAATTTTAATTGTTTATTTTACAAACGTAGGGACTAATATCAAAATTCTGTTACAGACAGTTTGTAGAACATGCTTTTGCAAATACATTGCAAAAAATTGTTGAATCTATCTTTGAAAACGGTTTAGATATATCGGTTTTAGTACAATCCTGCATTGGGTATATTTTTTTCAAATTTGGGCAAACAAATATTTTTTTTTTTCGTTGAGTTGACACAGCTATGAGCTCTCTACATACAAAAAATTAATATTTTACACCAAATAGGAAAAAAGTTAAAAAAAATACCATCCTCTCCCCTTAAAAAATTAGGTATATTTTTTCATAAAGTTGTATATTTCAATTTGAAGATGTTCAGTTTTGATAAAAACTCACCAAATTCAATGCTATTTTCTGAGCTCTTGAACTAAATAGTTGATATAAGATGTAATTATCATAATAATTCAACTTGGAATATTTAAATATTGCGTATATTTTAATTTTTGTTTAAATGTTAAGGGAAGAATATAAACAATAAAATGTGTTTCCTGAAAATTTTAGATTTTGATGATTTTAGTTTTGGAAAAACGCTCCCCAATTGTTGTCAAAAATTGCTTAAGAAAATGTAATTTTGTAGTTAAAAATCGAAAAAAAAAAATGTACGAAGCAGCTATGGAATTCACAACACATTTTTATCTTCAGAATACTATCTAATTAAAGAAATGATACTTATGAATAGTTCATTCTTTATCTGTAATATTCTTTTACCCTTAAAACTAAAAAATAATGGTATTTTACAAACAATTTAAAATTAGTGTAACTCTGAAAATATTGAAATTAGGACAAATGTTTATATTATGACACATTTTGTCCAGAATGTCTTCGGAATTAAGCTCCGCAAGGGACGGTAAATCCTCGTGAATCACCCTATATATATTGCTCTTAAAATAGAGATAAGGTCTTATATTCAAGGGGGTCCAATAAGCGAATAAATAAGATATTGCATAAATATGGCGGTTATAGATGTCATAGCTAAATAAGTTACAAGAAAGATGTTTCGGGAAGTGATGCACCAACCATAGATGTAGCTTGATGCCGAGTTAACGAATTCAGAACAACGAAGCCCTCAGTGAAGCTATTCCCTGGACAGATCATTGCCGGTTGAAGGCAGAGGCCTATGTAATTATAGCTTCCCGTGCCCCCAAATAGCGACAATTACCCTAATGGCACAAATGTAATTTGTTGATGTGATATGTGGACCGTGCGTGGCACTTAACGGCGCGATGGCGCTGGTTCGATTCCACGCAAGACCACTCTATGACGCACACGTGCTGATGGGCTGTCGTTGTCGCAGAGACTCGCTGGGCGCGCTGCCTGCACTCGTCTCTTTATTGCTCTGCGTGGAAGCCCCTACCTCGATCCATCCTGTGGCTATTGTACTTCATTCTAATGTAATCAATGTCTTGGGGTTTGGCAGCCTGCGCGGAGATATATTAAAGATCAACATTCACATTCGATCCCTTTTAGTAACAGCTTAAATTCTGACATTCTAATGACGTTTACACAACGGATAACATCTGCTGCGGATCATAGCGACCGCACGCATATATCAAAGACAACCTGCGCCTTCCCCTATTTGAGGTATAGCCAGGCCTGCAGAACTCGTGAGGGGAAATATGACGTCAGCCTCACTCCACTTCTATTGGTGATGATCAGGGAACGGATTTATATGGACTAAAAATATATGAAATATGTAAATATATATGTAGTTATTTTTACCAAAATATGGAATTAAATATGGATTTTTACCAAAATATGGAATTAAATATGGACTTAAAATTATAAAAAAATGACTATGTACGTTAAATATTGGTACATTTTAATCAAACTAAACAAAAAATATAATGGACGTACCTTATCTTCCAATGTAGTTTCAACAAAACACAATTTTTATTGTCTGTTACCATAACAATAGGTTACAAACATTTCTTTCAAGTGCTGAAAAGTGAATCTTCTTCTATTGTCTCTGAGGATAGATTTATACTGACTAAAAGAGCGTTCGACGTCACAAGAAGTAACTGGTACATAATTCAATTTCACAATGTCTGCTGGGGATAAGTCCAAGTTAATCTTCACTGTTGATTCACCACTCATCACAGCAACAACCTTTTGTAGTTCTTCATATCCAGGGTTTTTGAAAGTACAGTGTCCACCTTAGCTCTTACTGCATCTGCAACTTTACCTCTACCACGATTCAGTTGTTCCACAGTACTATTTATAATTTCAAAACTTTCAGATAGTGAAAGGTGCCTATTTTGGAGACTTTTGAGCGTTTTTATGATGCATGAAAATGTATGCTGAATGTGAGCTAAGTCATTCTTCACACTTATGTCACAGGTAACTGTTTTCGCAGTATCAATTGAGACTGCATCTTCAGAGTCCAATGCAAGGAGAACATTGTTAATAGAGTCTATATGTTCGGCATAATATTCAACTGCTTCTAGCCATGTACCCCATCTAGTTAAAATTGGCTTTGGTGGCAATGGAATTTCAGGGTACATTTCTTTCAACACGTTAACTCTGCTGGGAGCTTTGAGAAATACTTTTTCACTGATGAAATCAACAAATCTACTTTAGGAAATTGTCTCTGACCACTTCTGCCACACGATGAAATGCATGCGCCACACAAGTAAAATGAGTCAATTTAGGATATACAACAGATAATGCTTGTCCAGCTTTGACCATATAAGGGCAGCATCGCTAATAAAGAATAACACATTATCGTACATAATACCCTTTGGCCACAGGATACCCATAGCTTCGTTGAACAGTTTAACTATAGTTTTGTTATTGCACTTTTCTAGAACATCACAATGTAAAAGAATTCGTTCAGAATATTGTTCACTTAACAAACCGATAACTACATTACCAACAAGTCTACCTTCTTTGTCGGGAGTCTCATCAATGGAAACCCAAATTGAACTATCTTTAATTTCATCTCTTATCTTCTGTATTGTCTCATCGTAGATGGATGGAGCATACGTCTTCCTAAGTGTTGACTCATCCGGGATTGTATGTTGAGTATATTTTTCAAGGAATTCCCTGAAGACCTTATTCTTTAGTTTGTAGAGAGGAATATCAGCAGAGATGAGAGAACGGCACAGGTCGATGTTAAACTCAGATCTTACATTCGATGTTGTTGGTTGTGTTAAAAACAATTGTCTCTGCTTGGAATTTAGTTGTTTGTTGGCCTGATGTTTACTAGTTGTAATGTGTTGTTGCACCAGGAACTTTTGTGTAGATGATACTGCACACTGACACAAATTACAAAATAATATTTTATTGTCAGTTGATAAACCATCTTCTTTAAATTCTGAAATGTAACTTGTTAGTTTTGATTTTAAATTTACTGAATGACGTACTTTTGGCATATTTACCGTCTTTATAGTATGATTTACAAAACTGAACCTATGTGTACTCTGACTGGCATTTAACTGTTGAGCTGCACAACTGAAGTCTGTTAAAAATTTTAAATTAAATTAATACAGTTTTGTAACTTACTTTCCCATTGTTGATAGGACTGCTAATTTTCAAATAACTCTGATGTTAAAGGGATTACTGAACATGTGTTTAAATCTCTATTGTTGAAATGTATTTTTAAAAGTTAATGGAATTTTGTTTTGTTTTATTGTTAAACCTAATATAATATGGACTGTTTTATATGAAATATGGAAAATATATGGAAATTAACGAAAATATGTACTAAACTCTAAAATATGGAAAAATATGGAAAATAAAAGTAGGATTTTTCAACCCTACACATTGTGAAACATAAAGATAATGCAAAATATAAATTATATTAGCTTTATAAGTAAATATGTATTTACATATAAATCCTTTCCCTGGTGATGATCGACCTCCGCGTAGAGTTGTTTACCTTCCCTTGTCGTCAAAGGTCCATAAGTGGCGGCGTGTAATTTTAAAAAAGGATTGTAATAAATTCATTGTATTAATAATGCGTTATCTCGTTTCAAGGTTTACAATTATGCTAGATTTCCTGTCGGTAGTTTCTTTGAGATTTCTTTCACTTAGCCTGTTTTAGATTTTCGAAAACTTTCCTCCTATCATCAGCAACGGAAACATAAATTTATAGCATTTCAGTAATGAACCTTGAAAGTCACTATTAATTTCAATTCAAAATGAACACAACGAGTGGCGTCCTTAATTTTACACTATACAGCTAAATACTGAGAAGCTCTTATCATCCAGTCTGCTGTCCAAAAGTCTGAAAGTTAGAATTTATAAAACAGTTATATTACCGGTTCTTTTGTATGGTTGTGAAACTTGGACTCTCACTCTGAGAGAGGAACATAGGTTAAGGGTGTTTGAGAATAAGATGCTTAGGAAAATATTTGGGGCTAAGCGGGATGAAGTTACAGGAGAATGGAGAAAGTTACACAACACAGAACTGCACGCATTGTATTCTTCACCTAACATAATTAGGAACTTAAAATCCAGACGTTTGAGATGGGCAGGACATGTAGCACGTATGGGCGAATCCAAAAATGCATATAGAGTGTTAGTTGGGAGACCGGAGGGAAAAAGACCTTTAGGGAGGCCGAGACGTAGATGGGAGGATAATATTAAAATGGATTTGAGGGAGGTGGGGTGTGATGATAGAGACTGGATTAATCTTACACAGGATAGGGACCGATGGCGGGCTTATGTGAGGGCGGCAATGAACCTTCGGGTTCCTTAAAAGCCATTTGTATATGTATGTATATAGCTAAATAAATAATAATCAATATACAGTTCGTAATAATGAACTTACCCGAAAGTTTGTGCATTCCATAATTCTTAATATGGACTTTGTTGAAATGTGGTTCAATATTGAAATGACGAGTGGAAATAAATTGGATGGGACACAGTAAACAAGCAATTCTTTCGTCTTCAACAACAAAATAATCATATTCCCATTTCCTTTGGAAGTAGTATTCCTTCACGGGTTTAGAGTTTGCCATGTTCCAGTTCTCTTTAAACTGCAGTACGCGTGTTATTTCTTTGTTTCTTTGTTTCTTTGTTTGTTTACTTATTTACTTACTTACGAGTATTTAGACCTATTTATTTACTTACTTATGTACTTTTTTACTTATTTATTTATTTACTTATTTACTTACTTATATACTTATGTATATATTTGGCTGGAGTGCGTTACAATGTTGAATGACAGCATTGACATCCGGTCATATAGCTATCACTTACTTATCAACGTACAATTTATTTATCGTCCTATTACTAGTAAAACCAGTTAAGACCAGTAATTCAAGTTTTGTAAAACAGGAATTAAAACTGTATTAATAGACGAAAAATCATAATAAATTCTTCAAATAAAGTAATTGGTTTGTTGCCTGCATGCAACATTTCGAACTTATTTCGTTTTAGTAGAATACAGAGCACGGAAAGACATGTCAGGGACTGTACTTAACTTATTTTACACAAAAAGTGGATTTAATCGGCTTTATTAGTAATAGTAGGATCTATACATAGGGAGACCTTTTTACATTATATGCACACATACATTTTAAAATTTATTTTACATGTCTTTTAATTTTTTTTATTTCCCTCATTCATTTTTCTCTTATTTTCTAAAGGTATGTTCCTAAGGATGTTATTATCTGTTCATTTGTAATTATTGATAGCGTATTGTATGCCTGCCGCCGCCAATGAATGTTAATGCAGCCGAGCGTAACTAGTACGTCATGACCGCTCTGGTAGAGAAGGTGGGTGGGGTAAGAAAGGGGAGTATAGCAGTCATTCTCAAGAGTTACAGTTCTGCAGGCCTTGGTATAGCGGTAGTACACAGGGCTGTAAGAAGAAAATGCCGATACGAAATTATATCGTTTTCCGAGATGCAAACATGACGAGATAGAAAACTATTTTTCTGAGATAAGTGTTTTAAAAACATGTAAATACGACTTTTATAACATGTTCAAGTTACTATTTAATATTAGGGGAAGTCGGGGCAAGTTAGGCACGTTACGCTGAACAATCACATAAGTACAACAAAAATGGAATTTATTTTCATAATTTTAATGATGAATCCACTTGGAGTATTTATATTACGTATATGGATTAAAATTTACAAAAAGTGAGGCATTGAATTAAACACATGCTACAATTGCCCCACATTCTGGGGCAACTTCTTCAGTGTTTTATCCTCAACAAAAAACGATATTTTCAAGTTCAGATTTGATTTGCAATATAACGAACTATCATAGGGCTAAATTTAATGTAGCGAGTAGCCAGACTAGTAGCTATGTTGGTAGCTAGGCGAGTAGCTGAGCTGGTAGCTACTAGGGTAGGTAGGTAGCAAAGTATGGAAATAGGTAGGTACCTAGGTAAATAGCTAGGTAGGTGGGTAGCCAGGTAGATAGATAGATAGATAGATAGATAGATAGATAGATAGATAGATAGATAGATAGATAGATAGATAGATAGATAGATAGATAGATAGATAGATAGATAGATAGATAGATAGATAGATAGACAGATAGATAGACAGATAGATAGACAGATAGATAGATAGATAGATAGATAGATAGATAGATAGATAGATAGATACATAGATAGACAGATAGATACATAGATAGATAGATAGATAGATAGATAGATAGATAGATAGATAGATAGATAGGTAGATAGATAGATAGTAGATAGATAGATAGGTAGATAGATAGATAGATAGATAGATAGATAGATAGATAGATAGATAGATAGATAGATAGATAGATAGATAGATAGATAGATAGATAGATAGATAGATAGATAGATAGATAGATAGATAGATAGACAGACAGATAGACAGATAGACAGATAGACAGATAGATAGATAGACAGATAGATAGATAGACAGATAGATAGATAGACAGATAGATAGATACATAGATAGATAGATAGATAGATAGATAGACAGATAGACAGATGGACAGATGGATAGATGGATAGATGGATAGATAGATAGATAGATAGATAGATAGATAGATAGATAGATAGATAGATAGATAGATAGATAGATAGATAGATAGATAGATAGATAGATAGATAGATAGATAGATAGATAGATAGATAGATAGATAGATAGATAGCTTTTGTCATGTAGTCTGCTGTCAAAAAATCTGAAAGTTAGAATTTATAAAACAGTTATATTACCGGCTGTTCTGTATGGCTGTGAAACTTGGACTCTCACTTTGAGAGAGGAACAGAGATTGAGGGTTTTGAGAATAAGGTTCTTAGGAAAATATTTGGGGCTAAGAGGGATGAAGTTACAGGAGAATGGAGAAAGTTACACAACGCAGAGCTGCACGCATTGTATCCTTCACCTGACATAATTAGGAACATTAAATCCAAACGTTTGAGATGGGCAGGGCATGTAGCACGTATGGGCGAATCCAGAAATGCATATAGAGTGTTAGTTGGGAGGCCGGAGGGAAGAAGACCTTTGGGGAGGCCGAGACGTAGATGGGTAGATAATATTAAAATGGATTTGAGGGAGGTGGGATATGATGGTAGAGACTGGATTAATCTTGCTCAGGATAGGGACCAATGGCGGGCTTATGTGAGGGCGGCAATGAACCTCCGGGTTCCTTAAAAGCCAGTAAGTAAGTAAGTAAGGCATAAGACAAATTGTATTGTATAATTATTAATTTCAATTCAGGAATCCGCCCCTGAGCACGAGTTCTACTCTTTCAGGGGCTAGCTAAAGTTTTTCTGTATATATTATATTTTATGTTACAATTATTAGCAAAATTTTAAATAAACAAATAAGTAAATAAATAAATAAGTAAATAAATAAATAAATATAAATAACTTATTTCATGGCAATACTCGGCGTAATCTCACTGGCCATTAATTCCGTCATCAGCAGCTTCCTGTCATGCAAATATCAGAGCTTTCCGTTCGTTCGGAGCCCCGCCTGGCACATAGGAAGCGATAGAACTTCGCACAAGACGTTTTCCTTAACGCCGACCTTGTGTCACTTTGCAGCTGAGCGGCTTACTTACGATCCCCGGCCAGCATAACCGGGACATGTTCCATTATGTATTCCTACTATTATCGCTATAGCCTTCAGCGTTGAGCCTGTTGCACATATCGGAAGGATTCGTGCTTCCCCGGCCGCAGGAGTACGTAACAGCAACAACAGACTCGTGGTTTAATAATTAGTTGGCAAATTACTTAATACCAAGGAAGGTCTAGTAACTTGGTAACTTATTAATGACATCAGGACGGGAGGGGATGCGACGCCACCCCCACTTATGATAATAAACTCAACACAAAGTGGAACTAAACTTGGGCAATTTGTTTCTAAGACATTCTTGTTTACAAGAGTGACGTAAGACACTGAAGATCTTGAAACACTTTCCTCGTACGCAGGAAGTTTCTCTCCTGCCTTCAGATATTAAATTCTCTCTTTCTTACGTAAATTGGAAATATAAATCTAGTGATGCAGAAATTGCTTTTGAAGCGAGTACATTAAAAGATCTACAAGGACATCATCTTATTTTCACTTCAATTTTTATTGTACATAAAATTTACTTAGTCATACGTTAAAAGTGTTAAAATTGTTAAAAAAAAGTTATATACCTTCGACAGACGGTCCGTTTCGACGCTATGTCACGTCTCTTGAACCACTGGTGATCTTGACTGTGCGATGTGCAGTTGTCGATGGTAGGGGTGAGGGTGTGTTGCTCCTATGGTAGGGGTTGGCTGTTTGTATGTTATGATGTATTATGACGTCGAATAATGTGTGCGTATCGAACTGCAATTATGAGTTAAGTGAATACTGGGTGTTCATTTCAAAGTGTGTCATGACGTCACTGTTGTGAGTCAGCGATTTGAAGCGAGTTTCAGTTTTTATGTCAGAGAAGTTGCCTATTAATCAAGGCGTTCAATCTGAACTTGAGAACGTGTACGGTATAACTTGAACGTCGTAGCAACAGATGGCGGTCTGTACGGTCTGTGTGCTACCATAACCTCTTTCGAACTGTGTTTTGCGCCGGCAAGTCGTACGCAGGGTATTTGTTATCATCCGTTGCATACCGCAACATTCCACAACACAAATCAAATGCTCCGTGTCCATGTTGACACTCGAAGTTAATGTCAACAAATACGTAAGTAATCGTCTTAACCCTCTCGCCATATCCCGACAGTAAGAAAAAAAACTCACCTCAGTACATGTTTCCAAACAGTTCACATTCCTGCCACTACCGGCGTTACCACACGTATCGGTACGTACTTTGACTCTGCGTACTTCAGAATGAACGCCGTACTTGCTAGGCAACTTCTCTCGCACTTAGGTAATACGCCTCTGTGGAAGTAGGGAGATTGAATTCTCTAGGCTCATCGGCTAGCCACATGACGGCATACAACGAGCCATGACACACTTTGAACTGAACACGCAGTGTTGTGGGTATGCTGTTGTATTCTTATATATTTCGTACTGTTCTAGGATGTTTAACTGTGAACTTTTTGGTGTGATGTGTAAAATTTTCATATCTGTTTCTATATTATTGTAGTCATGATTATTGTTGATAATGTGATCTGCATAATTTGATGTGATGTAGGGTTTGGTTATAGCTTTAATATGTTCATTATATCTTGTGTGAAAGGATCTTCCTGTCTGTCCTATGTAAAAATGTGGGCAACTATTGCATTTTAATTTGTATTGTACCTGTGTTTTTGAAAGTACTTCACTCCCACCCTTCTACTAATGAAGTTCCAACTGTCTTCCAGACAGAATCAAGGCCGCATGTAGTAAACAGCACTGAGTTAGTGAGTATAGTACGTTCCAGAAACATGTTCGCGTTTTCCAGTGACGAAAGAGCTTTCAATATTGAATCATATTTTCGCACAGGTACTGCCCGTTTGCCTACGTAGCATCCCGATTTCCCCCACCTGCTTCTGCACGCCCTCTGTAAAAGCTCTTTTCTGAAAACATTAATTTCTGTTAGGAATTGGACGTTTACGTAATATTATACAACTATTTAAAATAACTTAAATAAAAGGGCCTCGTTAAGTAATTAACTGTCACGTGATTTCCCCCCTTTCTACGATCCTGCGGCATAACCACTTGGACGGACAGTAGATAGCATGTCTGAGTAATTTTATCTGTGCGAGTCGGGCAGAAGTGAAGATTGAATTTACAGTACGTAAGGCACTCTTTTATAGAGTAGGTACAGAATTATTTTAACATGAGTTACTAGTACGAAGGACGAAACTGGCAACTGGAATTAGATGCAATAGTCTATAGTGCGATAATATGCACATTAGAACTGAAGCCTGTATCGAAAAGAACGGCCACCATTTGCAAATATATATTTAAATATCCATATTATAATTATTTTTTCAATTTAACTTCATTCTCTATAGGCCTATTGTACGCTAATGTGCTGTAGACAGTATAATATACACTACATAATGAATACGTCCGCATGGATAACTCAGTTCGTGAGTAAAAACACTGATTGTTAATACTGTACTGCATTTTGATTAAACAAAAACCTAATGAAAATTAACGAACTCAAAATCGCGATATTTCCTAGTTTACGTAAATGGATTAAGTACTTTTCTTCCCTCCTATACCTAGTAAAGTGATTTGTTTGTGTTTTACGCCAGTATCATCGAACTCCAGCCGTGGAAGGTGGTAGCGAACGGTGTTTCCGGTTCTCTAAAGGTATAGCCAGGTTAATATTAAAAATGTTGATAAAAATAAAATGATATCCCTGTACAACTCAATGTAAGCGATCCAATGACTATTGAATTTATAAGTTAATGTTACTGCCAGTGATGGCAAAAATCTGAACCACATCTCGCATTATACAGCGCGATCGGTATTGCAGGTATCGATCATACCAACAGCAAAGCGTTTGACACTGTAAATATCGAATTACTGACGAGAAAATTACGATCACTCCAACTATCAGAAAGCACAGTTTCTTGGTTCTCGTCTTTTCTCAGCGAACGTCAGCAGTGGGTTTGCATTGGAAGTGGAACTTGCTCTTGGCGTATCACTGATACTTGAGTCCCACAGGGATCTGTCCTATCACCACTACTATTCACTATTTACGTAAATGACATCCCCTCCACTCTACAGCACTCTAAGCATCATCTTTACGCAGACGATTTACAAATCTATATCCATACAACCCCTGACTCACTCAATGACGCAATACGGAATCTTAATAAGGACCTTGAATCTATATCTGCATGGGCCAGAAAGTTTGGTTTGACTCTCAATGCAAGAAAATCACAAGCAATCCTAGTGGGACATCAACGTCTATTATGCAACATTACTCCTGCTCTTCCAGTCAAGTTAAACGACACAATAATCCCTTTTGCTTCCTGTGTTAAAAACCTTGGAGTTTACTTCGATACGCATTTAAACTGGAATAAGCAAGTAACTCATATTACCAATAAAATGCTTTCCATACTACATCCCTTAAACAGCATTCGAAATTCCTCCCGCTATCACTCAAGAAAATACTAGTGGAAACACTAGTAATGCCCCACTTCGATTATTGTGATTTTCTACTGACTGACCTCAATGTCAACCAGTCGCAAAAATTACGTGTTCATAATTTTTGTGTTCGCTTCGTCTGCGATGTCCGTCGCGCTGACCACATTACCCCAACTTTCAAAACTCTAAACTGGCTACGGCTTAACGAACGTAGAAATTTTCATTGTTTAGTTCTCCTTTTCCAAGTCCTTCACACTTCTACACTTACCTACCTACCTACATACATAGTGTTCTGCTCAAGGGCAGGTCTTTCACTACAAACCCAGAATTCTCCAATCTTCCCTACTTTCTGCCTTCCTCTATGTCTCCTCATATGATCCATATATATATATACATATATCGTCTATCATCTGATAGACTTGTTCACTATTCTTTCCAGTGCATCCTTCAGCAGTTTCTTCTCAGCCAGTGACCCATCCAATTTCTTTTTCGTTTTCTGATCAGTTTCAGCATTATTCTTTCTTCACCCAATCTTTCTAACACAGCTTCATTTCTTATTCTGTCTGTCCATTTCACACGCTCCATTCTTCCCCATATCCACAATTCAAATGCTTCTATTCTCTTCACTTTGTCGTAATTCATTGTAGCGAAATATGCCACGCATATCTCTATTATTCTTCTCTCTAATCCGTTGCTATGAAACATGATTCTTATGGTTTTATACTGTAGTTCAAACTTTAAATACTCCCTTCTGAAAAACTGTAGGAAGTGACATCACATTTTGCCTTGCAGCCACCAAATTTTATTACAAGAACTTGAAAACTATTCGTGTACACTCGTCCGTCAACTTGAAGCTTCATAACGTATTTTATTTTCAATACAACGGCTTGGAATCTCAAGTCATTACTCCACAACGGGTTGCAGCCGTTGGTGTATCAGATGTCAAATAGTTTAATGCAGTTTCCTATAACCTAACCTAACCTCTAGTCCTCTGTTATCCAGTTCCAAGTGTACCTTGGCTTCAGATAATTTAGACTGACAAATTCCTATGTTGCATAATTGGAATCGTGGACGGTTATGGATAATATATAAACATTCCATTCACAGAACATATCGAAATATTTGTACGAAATACAAATATATGTAACGCATAATTATATTAATTTATCGGTGTGTAGCACTGAATCCAATACTCCCCAAATTTAAGGCGATAGCTTGAGACAGGCATAATGGATTTTATTTTATTGGGTTATTTTACAACGTTGTATCAACATCTTAGGTTATTTAGCGTCTGAATGAAATGAAGGTGATAATGCCGGTGAAATGAGTCCGGGGTCCAGCACCGAAAGGCGTAATGGATGAAACATTAAAGTCCAGTCTTCTTCCTTTATTCGCTAAGGCTAAGACCTAATTATTTCGCCTTATTGCTAAATATGCTAGTGGATTATAGTGATTTTATGGTTGTAAGATTGATTTTTTTTGCCTATTTTTGTTTTTGGATTTCAGCACTGATGAATACTACAAGTGACAGTTACTTTCTGACTATTATGTTGGCAGCATCGTTTGCCTTTGAAAAAGCTGCCAATACTCATGTAACGAAAGTTACTAGTGAGTGTTATTTCAAATTCGAATGTCCATTACGTCTGCATCACGGTGTATACAGAGTGAGTAAAAAGTATAGAAGACTAATTGAAGAGTCCACAGCAAGAATGATGGATGTCATTTGGAATACATTTTGCAGGAGAAGCAATTGAAAGTTTGAAATGCTTAGCGCTCAAAGCTTAACTGTGATTTTCCGATCATTACTGGACAATGACTATCAGTGTTAATGCCATATAACTCTGTATGTACATTCTATATGTCTTAAGCTATGCATTGACAGTCTTGGTTCATTTTCGACAAGAAAGTGACATCCATCATTCTTGCAGTGGACTCTTCACTTGTAACTTTCTTATTTTTAATTTTATGAAGAAACTATTTATACAAAAGAAGGAATATTTTGAACATATTTTCAAATACTATGCTTTTCATTTATAAAGATGTACCAAGGAGTCTGTTTTTTTAATAACACCATATACTTATTTCCCAATTTTTGGATTCTTCAAGTCTCAGAACGTACAAAATCTTATTTTTGTCATTTATAAACTATTATTTAAAAAAAATTACCTCTTTTGTTGACAATGTATGTGTACTGAATAAAAGGAAATTTTAATGCTTCAGTAAGTAAATTTCAGGAGGCTTTGGATTACACAATTACAGACAGAAGCTAATAGAAACAAGTGAATTCATTCATTCATTCATTCATTCATTCATTCATTCATTCATTCATTCATTCATTCATTCATTTTCATTCATTCATTCATTCATTTCATTCATTTATTTTATTCAATAGATCTTACATGAGCAATGAAGCTTTAAGATGTGGAACAAGTCAGAATTTTACAATATTACAATTACAATTCTTACAAATTTTTATAGTTTTACAATTTAGTAATTTTCTACAATTTTTACAATTTTGTGCAATTTTTTACAATATTTTGGCGAGATGTAGTGAGATGAGGTGAGGTCCGAGGATTCGCCAAAAAATTACCCGGCATTTGCCTTTTGGTTGGGGAAAACCTCGGAAAAACCCAACCAGGTAATAAAATCAAAGGGGGGTAATCTAATCAAAGGGGTTGATGCCAAGGACTCGTCATACACCATCCGGCTTCAGTCCAACGGCAATAAAGCTAATAAAACAATTGAATAACAATATTAATATTATTTAAATTTATAATTTAAAAAAGACACATTATAGGATATGCACCATTGAAATTTAACTGCAATTTTAATGCAATGTAAATCATTAAAACCAAAATTAGCATTGTTGTGTTCTATCATATGTTGATTTCAGTTTAAAAAAGGTGCTCAAAATGGTTCCCATTTACTACCAAAAATGCAAAAATCTGTCTTTGAAATTGTTCAATATTTAACCATGGTTATTCAACTGTTTTTTATTAGCTTTATATAATCATGGAAATTTTTATTCCACTCTGAACAGTAAGAGTCTAGAAATATTAAACTAAACCTTAGTACCGAAATTCCTTTAATCGCACAGGCATCAACACCCACTTCCCTTAAGGGGAGAGGATAGTATTATTTGGTGAAAAATGAGTAAATTTAAAAAAAAATTTCTTTAAAATAATCTGTGATATGTGTGGAATGCATAGCATAACATTTTGTTCGTATTTGTGCCCTTATCGCATGTTTAGTCGCCATTTTTAAACTTCCTGCGTTATGGATTTTTAAATCACTCGCCCACTTTTATCGGTTTCCAGTAACTTAATTTTTTTTGCTACATTGCCAAACAAAAATGGATATAATTTCTGAACTATTAAAGATACATGCATGAAATTTAGAACACACATTCTTTAGACTATTAGGAAACTTTTCTCTGTAACAGAATTTTGTTAATTGATTCATTTCAAAATTACGTCCGTTTGTTTGCAAGAAAGGAAATCAGAAAATTGTTATTAAATTTTAATTGCTTCTTTTACAACCGTAGGGACTAATAACAAAATTCTGTTAGACATTTTGTAGAACGTGCTTTTGAAAATACATTGCAAAAAACCGTTTGAATCTATCTTTAAAAACGGTTTAGATATATCTGTTTCAGTACAATTATGCATTGGGTATATTTTTTTTCAAATCTGGGCACCCAAATAATTTTTTTTTCACAATATTTTTATTTGGTTGAGTTGCTACAGCTATGAGGTCTATACATACAAAAAATTAATATTTTACACCAAATAGGAAAAAAGTTAAAAAAAAATACCATCCTCTCCTCTTAAAGAAATTTGGAGATATGTCATAAAATAAGGAAGTTTCGTCTATGTTAAGGCAGTGGGCTTACCTGTTATTTAGGAGCTTATGACTGAGACACGTGTTTCTAGCGATGTTGCGACCACTATAAAATATGCTACTTTGAAAATACTAATTAAAAATCGTTGCATAAATTCTAATGGAAAAAGTATTTAGCTCATAATCAGAGATATTGATCGATATCGATCTCTCTTGAGTATCGAGGTATCTGAGTATAGGAAACCCTTGCCTATGTCTGGTTGAAGAGGTTCGCCGTAGGCACGCTTAAGAAGGTCGCGTTTACATTAGTTTGCAGGAGCAATGTTTAGCGTAAGACGGGCGGGGAAAGTGATTCCAAGTCTGGCTTAATTAAAGCAGGATAACCCGGCAAGTAAGGCGATGTGATTGAGTGGTGCTCGAGCTGCTGCCGGTGACAGCCATATCAGAACCAAGTCCTCCTCTGCACCATAACCAAGCGTCTCACTTCATTACGAGCACAAAATATAAATACGTCATTATTTCGCCTAACTTAGCGACAATTTGCAAACTAAAGAAGTTGCTTAGCGGAGGCGTTGTAATAAGCTAACTAGCAGGGGAAAGCTGTAACGCATGTAAAGGTCTCAAATGTCTAAAATGGGAACCCGCTCTTTATTTTCTCCAGCCTTCTGTCTATCACTGCCTCTCTCCCGATTATTCTTTGAACCCTACATCAGTTCGTTATTCTAAATTTTTCTTGAATTTTTGCTTTCCCCTTTTTTATGCCTTCCCATCCTCTTATGATAATCTCATTGCTCTTCTCCTGGCATACTTCCTCTTCCTCTTCTGACATAACATCTTTCTCATATTCTAACTTTAATTCTAATGTTCTGAAATTCATCTTCATGTTGTGACATTCATACACCACATATATTCACTTCTAAATACTTCTTATGTTATGACAACAATAACCCTCATGCTCAGACATTCATCTTGCTCATATTCTACCAATGAACCATCTCATATTATGAGACTCATCTTCATGTTCTGACATTCATCTTCCTCATGTTCTAACATTCATCTTCATCATGTTCTGACATTCATCTTCTTCATGTTCTAACATTCATCTCCCTCAAGTTCTAATATTCATCTTCCTCATGTTCTAACATTCATCTTCCTCATGTTCTAATATTCATCTTCCTCATGTTTTTACATTCATCTTTCTCATGTTCTGACATTCATATTCCTCATGTTCTAACATTCATCTTCTTCGTGTTCTAACATTCATCTTCTTCATGTACTAACATTCATCTTCTTCATTTTATAACATTTATCTTCCTCATGTTCTAACATTCATCTTCTTCATGTTCTAACACTCATCTTCTTCATGTTCTAACATTCATCTTCTTCATGTTCTAACATTCATCTTCTTCATCTTCTAACATTCATCTTCCTCATGTTCTAACATTCATCTTCTTCATGTTCTAACATTCATCTTCTTCATGTTCTAACATTCATCTTCTTCATGTACTAACATTCATCTTCCTCATTTACTAACATTCATCTTCTTCATGTTCTAACATTCATCTTCTTCATGTACTAACATTCATCTTCTTCATTTTATAACATTCATCTTCCTCATGTTCTAACATTCATCTTCCTCATGTTCTGACAATCATCTTCCTCATGTTCTAACATTCATCTTCTTCATGTTCTAACATTCATCTTCCTCATGTTCTAACATTCATCTTCTTCATGTTCTAACATTCATCTTCTTCATTTTATAACATTCATCTTCCTCATGTTCTAACATTCATCTTCCACATGTTCTAACATTCATCTTCCTCATGTTCTAACATTCATCTTCTTCATGTTCTAACATTCATCTTCTTCATCTTCTAACATTCATCTTCCTCATGTTCTAACATTCATCTTCCTCATGTTCTGACATTCATCTTCTTCATGTTCTAACATTCATCTTCCTCATGTTCTGACAATCATCTTCCTCATGTTCTAACATTCATCTTCCTCATGTACTAACATTCATCTTCTTCATGTTCTAACATTCATCTTCTTCATGTACTAACATTCATCTTCTTCATTTTATAACATTCATCTTCCTCATGTTCTAACATTCATCTTCTTCATGTTCTAACATTCATCTTCTTCATGTTCTAACATTCATCTTCCTCATGCTCTAACATTCATCTTCCTCATATTCTAACATTCATCTTCTTCATATTCTAACACTCATCTTCTTCATGTTCTAACATTCATCTTCTTCATGTTCTAACATTCATCTTCCTCATGTTCTGACATGATCTTCTTCATGTACTAACATTCATCTTCTTCATGTTCTAACATTCATCTTCTTCATGTACTAACATTCATCTTCTTCATTTTATAACATTCATCTTCCTCATGTTCTAACATTCATCTTCTTCATGTTCTATCATTCATCTTCCTCATGTTCTAACATTCATCTTCATCATGCTCTAACACTCATCTTCTTCATGTTCTAACGCTTACCTTCTTCAAGATCTAACACTCATTTTCTTCATGTTCTAAAATTCATCTTCCTCATGTTCTAACATTCATCTTCATCATGTTCTAACACTCATCTTCTTCATGTTCTAACATTCATCTTCTTCATCTTCTAACATTCATCTTCTTCATGTTCTAACATTCATCTTCATCTTGTTCTAACATTCATCTTCATCATGTTCTAACACTCATCTTCTTCATGTTCTAACATTCGTCTTCCTCGTGTTCTAACATTCATCTTCTTCATGTTCTAACATTCATCTTCTTCATGTTCTAACATTCATCTTCTTCATGTTCTAACATTCATCTTCCTCATGTACTAACATTCATCTTCATCATGTTCTAACACTCACATTCTTCATGTTCTAACACTCATCTTCTTCATGTTCTAACATTCATCTTCTTCATGTTCTAACATTCATCTTCCTCATGTTCTGACATGATCTTCTTCATGTACTAACATTCATCTTCTTCATGTTCTAACATTCATCTTCTTCATGTACTAACATTCATCTTCTTCATTTTATAACATTCATCTTCCTCATGTTCTAACATTCATCTTCTTCATGTTCTATCATTCATCTTCCTCATGTTCTAACATTCATCTTCATCATGCTCTAACACTCATCTTCTTCATGTTCTAACGCTTACCTTCTTCAAGATCTAACACTCATTTTCTTCATATTCTAACATTCATCTTCCTCATGTTCTAACATTCATCTTCATCATGTTCTAACATTCATCTTCTTCATGTTCTAACATTCATCTTCTTCATGTTCTAACATTCATCTTCATCATGTTCTAACATTCATCTTCATCATGTTCTAACACTCATCTTCTTCATGTTCTAACATTCGTCTTCCTCGTGTTCTAACATTCATCTTCTTCATGTTCTAACATTCATCTTCTTCATGTTCTAACATTCATCTTCTTCATGTTCTAACATTCATCTTCCTCATGTTCTAACATTCATCTTCCTCATGTTCTAACATTCATCTTCCTCATGTTCTAACATTCATCTTCATCATGTTCTAACATTCATCTTCTTCATGTTCTAACATTAATCTTCCTCATGTTCTGACATTCATATTCCTCATGTTCTAACATTCATCTTCCTCATGTTCTAACATTCATCTTCTTCATGTTCTAACACTCATCTTCTTCATGTTCTAACATTCATCTTCCTCATATTGTAACATTCATCTTCCTCATGTTCTAACATTCATCTTCCTCATGCTCTGACATTCATCTTCCTCATGCTCTGACATTCATCTTCCTCATGCTCTGACATTCATCTTCCTCATGTTCTGACATTCATCTTCCTCATGTTCTAACATTCATCTTCCTCATATTGTAACATTCATCTTCCTCAAGTTCTAACATTCATCTTCCTCATGTTCTAACACTCATCTTCATGTTCTAACACTCACCTTCTCCATGTTCTGACATTAATCTTCCTCATGTTCTGACATTCATCTTCCCCAAGCTGACATTCATCTTCCTCATGTTCTGACATTCATCTTCCTCATGTTCTGACATTCATCTTCCTCATGTTCTGACATTCATCTTCCTCATGTTCTGACATTCATCTTCCTCATGTTCTAACATTCATCTTCCTCATGTTCTGACATTCATCTTCCTCATGTTCTGACATTCATCTTCCTCATGTTCTAACATTCATCTTCCTCATGTTCTGACATTAATCTTCCTCATGTTCTGACATTCATCTTCCCCATGCTCTGACATTCATCTTCCTCATGTTCTGACATTCATCTTCCTCATGTTCTGACATTCATCTTCCTCATGTTCTGACATTCATCTTCCTCATGTTTTGACATCTTCCTCATGTTCTAACATTCATCTTCCTCATGTTCTAACATTAATCTTCTTCATGTTCTGACATTCATCTGCCTCATGTTCTGACATTCATCTTCCTCATGTTCTGACATTCATCTGCCTCATGTTCTGACATTCATCTTCCTCATGTTCTGACATTCATCTGCCTCATGTTCTGACATTCATCTTCCTCATGTTCTGACGTTCATCTTCCACATGCTCGGACAATCATTTTCCTCATGTTCTGACATTCAACATCTTTGTTGCGTAGTTCACGCTTCTCTCGGTAGAGCTGCACATGCAAAACAAATTGTATCTGTAGTCAAAACTTCAAACTATATCTCGGTGAAATGTCAACATCTCAGCCGCAATACTAACGCAGAAAAAAATTATTGTATGTTACTTTCCTATCCATCTCCGTATCTTATATTCTGATCTCATTTGTACTTAGTTCTGAGTTGTACGTGATTGAAACAATTCCCCTTCAATTACGTACAACCCAAGTTTATTGTATTCACGCACTTAGTACAGAAATGAGTTACTAGTACCTACGTATTTAATTGCGATATTTTATGTATCACTCCCATTATTCGGATAGGGTTTAGTGACAATAAATTGTTGCAATCACAACTAAATTACAGCGTTCTGAAATAACTGTAGGCAGATTTGTTACCAGTGAAATTATTGTTCACGTGCTAGACTAACATCAAACGCATTTATTAATAATTACGTTGCGTGGAAAATGCGTGCGCCTCGCCTCGGGCAAACCCTCGGATTCATCTGCTGGGAGTGAAGATTGAAGTTAATTTATTTTGTCTTGTAAACATGACCACTCCGGGGCAAAAACTTGTTTTGTCGTTTGACACTAGAAATAGTTTCCTCCCTGTCAGATCAAACACGCGATTAAATGTTCTGACACTAATAGTATTGTGGCTTTTGAGCAGAGGCGACTGGTGTTCGAACCAGGCAAAGCTCTCTAAGATATATTATGTAAAGTTGGCTGTTTACAACCACTTCGATTTCTCCAATATTTTCATTTTAACACTGATATTAGTGTAACTTTTTCTCTACACATAATTGCTGCATTTAAAACCATATACAGATAACATAGTAAGACGTTCAACTCAATGAAGGAAATCGGCAAATAGGGTTTGAATTGAAACACTATGAAAACTATGAATGATTGAAATGAATCACATAATTACACAAATATACTCTATTATTTTGTGAATAAAATGGCGCTTTCATTTTAACGTAGACATTGGAAAGGAAATTGCAACGATCTCAAAGGTGTTCTGTCTTTTGAATAATATCACCAATACCCCATTATCTCCTGGCTTATTTGCCGCATGATTGATGCCTTATTGGTATCATTTTTTGAGCTTTCGATGGCTCTTTTGACTGTCGATTAAATATAAATACATATAATAAATTACGTAAAATAATATACTATTTTGTTTTATTGAGGAATTACTTGTCAATAAGTTTATTACGCACAATATATTTAACTTTATTTCAATCCGTAATTATGTATGGAATTATAGGAAGCTACTTGTTTAAATCCAATTTTAATCCACTTTATTTATTACAGAAGAAAATAATTAAAATATGTCTTCATAAACCTCTTGATTTTCCATCTCAAAAATTGTTTTTAGACTTTAATGTTCTTAAAATAAGACATATTTTTTAGTTTATATTGCATTAATAAAATTCATACATAAAAATCGAAATAATTTTGAGTTGTATGCGCATAGTTATGAAATGAAAGGTATGAATTCTTTAAGATTGTTTGAACCAAAATTGTCATAGGGCCAAAACAAGCACAGACATAGAAAACTGAAACATTATTTTATTTTTTAGAGTTAAAACAAAATTTCTATTTTTTAATTGTGTTTTTACTTTTTTTTCACCGATTCATAGCCTAAATAGAAGAAGTAGTGGAAGATCAGAGTTCAGGTGTTCAGATCATTTCTAAACGTTCAATTTCGTAGTGAGATATTTGGTTCAGAGCTTGACTGTATGATATGGTGATGACAAGGGAGGGATGAAAGCTTTCATTAGAACTATATGTTGTAGTTTGACTCCAAAATGATCGGTCTATAATCTCAGACTGAAGGGAAAGAGTCCAGCTCGGCACACAGGATGCGCTACTGACTAATTCCGCGATGGATTTACCTCACGCTAATTAATCTCCCCCTTGGGCAATTTATAAAAGTATTCCGTGAGACTTGTCTCAACTAGCGCGCTCTCACGGGCTGCTGGAAATTTATGGTTTAATTGTTTAATTCTTCGCCACCATCGCGCCGTAGATTGAGCTCAATCTCGCTCGGCTAATGGATTTCATCCACAACGAATGTACGAGCGACAGCGCTACAGGGGGTCTGCAAACCCTCGATTTGTACATGAGATATCATCATCATCATCATGTTCTGTTGTTTAATGTAGTTCTGTTAGTTTAATGTAGTTCTGTTGTTTAATGTACGAATAGTTCTGTTTATAAATGAAGAGTCCACTGCAAGAATGATGGATGTCACTTTCTTGTCGAAAATGAACCAAGACTGTCAATGCATAGCTTAAGACATATAAAATGTACATACAGAGTTATATGGCATTAACACTGATAGTCATTGCCCAGTAATGATCGAAAAATCACAGTTAAGCTTTGAGCGCTAAGCATTTCAAATTTTCATTTGCTTCTCCTGAAAAATGTATTCCAAATGTGAAACTTTTTATGTAGACTACTGGACTGTACCTGAGCACGAGCATATGCTCATTTCGGGTATCTATTCATATGTATTCAATTCAAATGTAAACTGTAAAGAAATTTGAAATTTGAAAAAAATGACATCCATCATTCTTGCAGTGGACTCTTTAAGTATGAATAAGGATATAATTGTTTGTCTTATTTGAACTGTTGTATCAGTGAAGCGAAGTGAGTCAGTGAAGTTATGGTTTACAATGGCAGTGGATAGTTCCGATCAGTGATAATTTATAATGTGTTCTATAGTGTCAGTGAAATGTGTCATAGGGCCAGTGCAGTGAGTAAGATGAGAGTGAAGTGAAAGGTTATCAGTATCAATGTGAAACTTATGTAGGGCCTATACATATGTGGGTTGTAATAGAAAATTAGGTTCACCTATTAATTAGGTTATTTCACGTATTATTATTATTATTATTATTATTATTATTATTATTATTACTACTACTTACAGGCTTTTAAGGAACCCGGAGGTTCATTGCCGCCCTCATATAAGCCCGCCAGCGGTCCCTATCCTGAGCAAGATTAATCCAGTCTCTATCATCATATCTCACGTCCCTCAAATCCTTTTTAATATTATCTTCCCATCTACGTCTCGGCCTCCCTAAAGGTCTTTTTCCTCCGGCCTCCCAACTAACACTCTATATGCATTTCTGGATTCGCCCATACGTGCTACATGCCATGCCCATCTCAAACGTCTGGATTCAATATTCCTAATTATGTCAGGTGAAGAATACAATGCGTGCAGTTCTGTGTTGTGTAACTTTCTCCATTCTCCTGTAACTTCATCCCGCTTAGCCCCAAATATTTTCCTAAGAACCTTATTCTCAAACACCCTTAACCTATGTTCCTCTCTCAAAGTGAGAGTCCAAGTTTCACAACCATAAAGAACAACCGGTAATATAACTGTTTTATAAATTCTAACTTTCAGATTTTTTGACAGCAGACTGGATGATAAAAGTTTCTCAACCGAATAATAACAGGCATTGTCGATATTTATTCTGTGTTTAATTTCCTCCGAGTATCATTTATATTTGTTACTGTTGCTTCAAGATATTTGAACTTCTCCACCTTTTCAAAAGATAAATTTCCAATTTTTATATTTCCATTTCGTACAATATTCTCGTCACGAGAGATAAGCATATACTTTGTCTTTTCGGGATTTACTTCCAAACTTATCTCTTTACTTGCTTCATTATTATTATTATTATTATTATTATTATTATTATTATTATTATTATTATTATTGTGTATTATTTGTACTGTGTACTATTTTTTTGTGTATAATTAAGTTACCACTCTCACCGGGTGTTTGCCAACTTGCAGTGTAAATAAATACATATCATCATCATCATCATCATCATCATTATTCTCGTCATTTGCCATAATCCCAAAATTTACACTAGAGAAGGCCTAGTATGCGTTTTAATTATCAGTTAATGTTCAACAAACTTTTCACGGTTTCGCCGTCTTTGATAAAGAATAGAGGTGGTAGATTTTAGCAACTTAAGATTTAAAATTTAGCACTTTAAAAATATAAATTCTGATTTTCTAGGAGTTTTAATGCTAAAAATTTAGTATTTTGGAGCGTTTTTGGATAGAACATTTTTTACGGAGAATTTCTGTGATAGAAATTCAATCTCATCATTGTGTTAACAGATGCATTTTAAAGATTTTTCAATTTAAATTCTTGAAAATAACTAAAGCAACTTATAAAATTCATCTTCTATTGTCAAGTCATCTGGAACATTCCTTATCTCATATAACTCTTCTACAGATTTCGTCCATCTGTTCAGTATTCCTTGTTTGTCTGTTATTTCATTTCCGATTTCGTCCTCTGTTAAACACACGGATTTGCTTTTCTTATTTGTGAAGTTATGTTGTTGATGTAGGTCTTTAAAACATTCAGTAAAGGCAACATGCAAATATTTAATTAATTGTATATTTTATTATGTAAATGCTTTACGGTTGTAAAATGCATGCAAATTTGATTTTTATAGGTAATTATTAGCTATTATAATATTCTAAATAGTGTTTTGTAAAGTGTAATGTATGTATGTTAAGCAAGAAAATTTTTGTTCATTTAGTTTTTATAGTAGCCAATGGTGAACCCTCCTTGAACTTGAAAGGAAATTACTTCTAATATGCTAATAACGTTCATGCCAATTTCAAATATAGATTTTTCTAAATACTTAATAATTATTGGACAGGATTACAATGCAAGTAGGCCTACAGCTGGTGATTTGCCTAAACAAGTCAAGATTAATTCCATGTGTCATTCACCGTGTGTTTTTGCTCGATATAGGATAGTTGAATTTAACATTGCCTTAAGAAACCTACATATGTATAAAAACAATAAAGAAATAACTTAACCAGGGGGCCATGTTTAGAAATTAGCAGGCTTTGATAATTTGTAAAACAGGAGAACATCAGCTATGATTTAGTAACCATAAATTATGTTTTCTTATTTGAAAATTATTGTCAAATACTGTTAAGTTCTAAATGTTTAAACATTTTAAAGTTTTCAACATTAAACAAATGTATTTTTAAAATATTTTCATAGAAATTTTAATAACTTTGAAAGGTATATACATAAATATAGAACTAAAAATATGATTTCTCTGCGTTTGTCTGAAGCAAAATGTAAACCAATGCAGCTTTTTATCATAGCATGAGTCAAGGTCCCAGATTATTAAACAAATTTTATTCTAATAATATTTAAACCACGAATCCTCTCAAAATTAATAAAAAAAATTATATTGGATTTATAGTTTAGGTTTAAACATATTAAACACTATTTAATCTGTATTCACTCTCAATTTTATTTTTGTTTTTGAATCACCTCCTGAGCACGTCAATCCATTGTTGTGTGCTCTGACTGTACAATACTGAATATACTGAATATACTTACTCATTCAGGAGTGGGCTAGTTTATCTTTCATTGTATTTATTAATTTGTATTCATTTCAAACTTACTATAAATAAATGAATAAATAAATAAATAAATAAATAAATAAATAAATAAATAAATAAATAAATAAATAAATAAATAAATAAATAAATAAATAAATAAATAAATAAATAAATAAATAAATACCCCGGCCAATAACTGGATCCGGAATCACAAGGGTCTTTCCTGTACAGTAGTGAGTGGAGGGAAGCAATTAAGATGAATGCGAACGTATCAGCAGTGCGTAGTGTACCTGGCAGGTCTTCGGGCAGTAACCTCTGTCGACGTTGCGACAGGGAGGTTGAAACCCTTGCCCATGTCCTGGGGGCCTGTGAACTTCTACGAAATACGCGGCATCATACAGTAAGATCTATAATAGCAACAGCCTTAAGGAACAAAGGTTATTCAGTATATGAAGAAGTACACGGCATATCCAGTGAGGCAGAATCGAAGAATCGACATAATTGCATTTAAACCTCCCTCTCTTGAAGGTTACATCATAGACCCTACTGTGAGATTCGAATCGCACGAACACCAGCCAGAAGAAGTATGCGAGGAAAAAAAAATATGAACCTTCCATCAGTTTTTATAAGGCCAAATACCATCTAGAATCCATCGTCATTACGGGACTAATGATAGGATCCCGTGGGACCATACCCCGATTCCTGTATGTATGTCTTTATTCACACTGCAATGGGTATATACCCGGTGGCAGTGGTAACTAATTACACTCAATGACAATAATAAACTTATTAATTAAAAATACAATTAATAATAATACTAATAATTAATTAATAATTCAATAATAATAATAATAATAATAATAATAATAATAATATAATAATAATAATAATAATAATAATAATGACAGGAAATATCCTAAATTAAATGAAAACGATCACTTAAAATAACATTTAAAATAAATCTAATTTGTATCTTAAAACGTAAGATCGAACTAAAACTCACGAGTATGATATGTTCATATCTGCACAAGTACCTTTCAACATTACACTCATTTCGCTGTCAACTCACTCACTGCACTGGAACTACGACACATTTCACTGATACTATCCTGATTTCACTAACACTTCAAAAACATTTCACTGTTCAAATACGTTGCACTGCCACTATAAACTATAAAGCTTCACTGACAGGAACACGTTTCACA
This sequence comes from Periplaneta americana, assembly GCA_025594305.2. Classification (NCBI taxonomy): domain Eukaryota; kingdom Metazoa; phylum Arthropoda; class Insecta; order Blattodea; family Blattidae; genus Periplaneta; species Periplaneta americana. The sequence goes on from JAJSOF020000001.1 coordinate 8,549,419, forward strand.
GTACACTTCACTGACACAACATACTTCTTCACTGATACAACACACTTCACTGACACAACATAATTCTTCACTAATACAACACTTCAATAACAAAATATCATTTACACCCTTTATAATTACCTAAGGTCGATTTTTAAATCATTTTTGGTTTAAATACACTTTTGGCCTGCATAAAAATATTTTAAGAGATCTAATAATTGTAGCACTCAAAGGCTCAATAGCTATTTTCAGGCATCGTACATATGGACCATGACTAATTCGCATCTCCTTGACGTTACTTCGTTTAATATCATGTGTTTCAATATAATTCAAATTGTTATTTTTCACTCTAACAACAATTTATCACTAAGCCTCAAGGCATTTACTCGTAATGTATCATGGTACTCTTTGTCGATGGCAAACTGTAGTGGTTACAGGAAGAAATAAAATAAATAAATAAATAAATAAATAAATAAATAAATAAATAAATAAATAAATAAATAAATAAATAAATAAATAAATAAATAAATAAATAAATAAAGAAAAGTGTCTCAACACAAGAAATTCTGTCGTGTTTCTCAATGAGGGCAGATTCGTAAGCAAGGCCAGACTGTACCAAGGCAGTCTTCCGGAATCTGCCCCGGTATGTCTTGCATGCGACAGACTATGTTATGGAAATGCATGTATAATAGAAATTATCTTTCATGTGAGCTCCGTGGAATTCGAAAGTCATGCTAACTATACGAAATAGTATAGGCCTACCCCGCAAACAAAATTCCATTCCATTCTGAACTGGAATGCCGTGCACGCAACAGTTTTCATTTTAAGTTACTTGAATAATAATTTTATAGAGCCATAAACATAGATATTCTAGGTACATACAAGTGGCTTCCCGAAATGTGACGTTTTAACGATGTGCATATTTTAATAACTATATGATTGTAAAAAGTTGATGTGCATTTCTTGTGACCCGAAGCACATCGATATCGATATTTATGCAGATGAAATGTACGGCTTTCTAGTGATTTTAGTTGGAGATGCACTGAGGTAAACGTATTCTATGCAGTAAACTGTTTTTGTAGCGACTACAGTTTCCAGTGCAGTGCTGCCTATGTCTGATTTTCTGTAGCTAGTTCTAGTTCTAGCTTAGTTCTAGTAGCTGTAGCAGCAGTAATAGTAATGGCAGTATGTATGTATGTATGTATGTATGTATGTATGTATTTATGTATTATGTATGCAATGTATGATGTATGCAATGCATGTATGTATGTATGTATGTATGTATACATGTAATATAAACAATACACAATAAAAATGATGGGCAAGCAATACACAATAAATTTAAACAATACACAATAAAAAATTTAAATTTACAATACACAATACAATTATACAATACACAATACAATTTTATACACAATACAATAAGAATACACAATATAATTTAACACAATAATAATAAAACATAAATAAAATACCTAATTTTACATTACAACCTACATTATTATGTATAGGCCCTACATAAGTTTCAATAGTCTTTCACTTTACTCTCATCTCACTCCCTGTAGTGGCACTATGACGCATTTCACTGACACTCTGTAACACATTTCACTGACACTATAGAACACATTTCATTGACGCTATAAATTATCACTGATCGGAACTATTCACTGCACTGTAAAACCATAACTTCACTGACTCACCTCGCTTCACTGATACAACAGTTCAAATAAGTCAAATAATTACACCCTTATGCATACTTATAAACAGAACTACATTTAAACTAAACATTTCTAGTCTAAGGCCCTCTTACACGCTATTTTTTAATAATTTACAATTCAAACCAAGGAAGTAACTCGTCAGGGTAAATAAATATATGTCACCTTAAAAAATTAAATGTTAAATGTCACCTTAATTTTAATTTGCACTTGATACACAACTTTTTAAATTATTCTTGAAACTCCTTAAGGAAGGACAGCCCTCAAAGACCGCTGCAGGTAGGTCATTCCAATCATTTATAGTTCTATTTAAAAATGAGAATTTACCTACATCCGTTTTCTGTTTCCTACATTTGATTTTAAAATCATGATCGTTCCTACCACAGTATGTTGGCTTTTCTAACCGAGCCGTTATGTCTACCCATGCTTTCTGACCTAGATGTGCTCTATACAATGATGTTATTCTAGTTTTCCTACGTCTGTTTTCCAAAGTTTCCCATTTAAGTTCTTTTATCGTATCGTTTCCATCTTCTCTTTTACCTTTAACAAATTTCGTTGCCTTATACTGGATTCTTTCTAAGGAATTTATCTGATATATTCTATAGGGACCCCAACATGTAGTTCCGTATTCCATTAACGGTCGCACTAACGTTAGATATGCTATTTCACTCGATTTGGGGCTAGCCTTTCACAAGATTCTCATAATAAAGTGAAGTGCCCTCCATGCTTTACCCGTAACATTATCAACATGCTCTCCCCAAGAAAGTTTGGAGTTTAAATACACTCCTAGGTATTTACAATATTGTACTTGCGGAATTACAACACCACTGAATTCGTAATTAAGACTAGTTTCCTCTTGGGTTTTACAAAATGTTATAGATTTTCTTTTAGAACCATTTATTTTCATCCTATCAGTAGCAGTAGTAGTATCCATGTTCAATTTTAGAAGGGAGCTTCTGGCAATTCTTTCTATGTATCCATAAGATCATTACGGAGCGTGTTAAATCGTCAAGGAATAGACTAATGATGTAGGCCATGTCTGTTGTTGCCATTGGATATTGTTCTTTTGTTTTGTCTACAAATTAATACAGTCGTGTATTAAAACAAAAAATAACTGTCATCCATGTTATTATTAATATCAAAGTTAATTCATCTCTTAAATGTTTCTTAAGAGCGAAATGAATGTTGCAGCAGAGTAATAGAAATTTATTCTTAACACGAAGTTTTTGGACACCTTATATATTGAGTATGTTTCAATTTTTCAGGTTTTGTTTATTTCAACCGTCAATTTCCGGTATTTTTCGACTTTGATGGGATAATATGGTGGAGAATTATTACAATATATATTTAAAGTTTTATGAAAATGTAACTTTACTTCTTTTTAGAATAACTTCCACTTATCAGTAAACAACCCACTACAAAAATTGTAGTCTTTATCATTAAAAGGGAACATTAAATCAAAGAACATTGAAATACAATGTTAAAGGCATGTTGGTTTCGTTAAGTGCAGTGTTAATTTATAAATGAGTTCTTATTCAGTCAATACTTAACGTTCTTCCAATTTTTTGTAAGTATTGTTTTAGAAGATTAAATAATATTTAAATGCTTCTAAATATTCATTCATTCTATCCTTACAATTTACAGGATTTTTCCTGCCCTCCATAACGGCCACACGACCGACCTGTTCGTAGCATCTTCGAATCTATCTTGAAAACTGTATCTGCAATGACAGAAGAGTTTTGCTGTTTCCTTGGTTCACACACGCCTCTTTCAACACAGTGATTCTACACACATCGTGGTGGCTTTTTGCTATGTTCTATTCTCTGTTTTTAAGTGAATACAGTTTTAACTTTGGTTTTTAACGTCATATACCAAGTGTTCACTTATTATAACATGTTCTATTCGACATACACGACCTGAAGATGCCAATAAAAATTGGCGAAAACGTTTGTTTTTAAATCTATTTAAATGTTGTTATAACATGTTTTATTGTGCTTTTTGTTAAACATTGACTGAATAAGAACTCATTTATCAATTCAAATACAAGTTGTGAATCAGAGTCAATTTGAATTCTCTGTTTGTAGACTATAGCGTCTTAAAGTATACTGCAGAAAATTTTGGGGATAGAGGGCTTCAAGAGTGAGAGCGCTTGAAGCGAGTGGGGATTTTTAAGCAGTGCAGTCTGCCTGCTTTGGCAAAGGTGGTGCCATGATTCTTGGCTGTACCTCCCTCCAATGGCTAGGTGGAGACAGTTTTCTCTCATATGACTTAAAGTGGACTGAAGTTGGGAACAAGCGTTCTGTTGATTTGATCCAAGCAGAACTGTTCATCATTATGAACATTATTTTCTTACTTACTTACTGGCTTTTAAGGAACCCGGAGGTTCATTGCCGCCCTCACATAAGCCCGCCATTGGTCCCTGTCCTGAGCAAAATTAATCCATTCTTTATCATCATATCCCACCTCCCTTAAATCCATTTTAATATTATCTTCCCATCTAAGTCTCGGCCTCCCTAAAGGTCTTTTTCCCTCCGGCCTCCCAACTAACACTCTATACGCATTTCTGGATTCGCCCATACGTGCTACATGCCCTGCCCATCTCAAACGTCTGGATTTAATGTTCCTAATTATGTCACGTGATGAATACAATGCGTGCAGTTCTGTGTTGTGTAACTTTCTCCATTCTCCTGTAACTTCATCCCTCTTAGCCCCAAATATTTTCCTAAGCACCTTATTCTCAAACACCCTTAACCTATATTCCTCTCTCAAAGTGAGAGTCCAAGTTTCACAACCATAAAGAACAACCGGTAATATAACTGTTTTATAAATTCTAACTTTCAGATTTTTTGACAGGAGACAGGATGATAAAAGCTTCTCAACCGAATAATAACAGGCATTTCCCATATTTATTCTGTGTTTAATTTCCTCCCGAGTATCATTTATATTTGTTACTGTTGCTCCAGATATTTGAACTTCTCCACCTCATCAAAAGATAAACCTCCAATTTTTATATTTCCATTTCGTACAATATTCTGGTCACGAGACATAATCATATACTTTGTCTTTTCGGGATTTACTTCCAAACCTATCTCTTTACTTGCTTCCAGTAAAATTCCCGTGTTTTCCCTAGTCGTTTGTGGATTTTCTCCTAATATTATTTTCTATACATGTTAAAACATGAGAAACAGCTATCGAAATCTGCTAGCTGCAACAAAAATTATAACTAGAAGTTTTTTAAATGAATGTAATAGCAATGCGTCTCATAAAATTATTCTTTTACGCTACCTGATGTCTTCAGAAATATTTTGGATTTCTTGAATATGTGATGTATATATATATATATATATATATATATATATATATATATATAGAATCCTATTTCACCCGTAGGCATGTTAGGGTTATAAGTTTAACAATTTTGGTTATTGGGCTAGTACCGGTACATTACAATTTGGCAAATACACTATTTACAAAAGATGAAAAATGTCTACAGTCATACTTATTTACAAATATACAGTTAAGTGGTGCTGAATAGTGGAAGTTAATCTTATTTAAATATGACATGACTATGTACCTTTCACACAAGAATAAGGGGCAGTCGAACAGAAAATGTCGGACTGATTCTCTTCTTTACATTTACAATTTGTATTATTTAAAATAATGTGACAGCCACGTCCAGATTCGATCACGTGTCCCACAGAATAAACGATTGGGCAATAGCCAACAAAATGAAAATAAATTCTCTAAAGATCAAAGCCATCAGCTTTACAAGGAAAAGAAATAAAATAGTCGCATCGTATACGTTAGGGGGTGAAACCATTCCGGAAGTTAACAAATGTAAATACCTCGGAATAACATTTAGCAGCGATCTCGGCTGGGGGGAACACGTTACAGACACAGCGGGAAAAGCATGGAGAGCGTTACACTTTGTGATGAGGGTACTAAGAAAAGGTTCTGATAAATCCAAAGAGATTGCATATAAATCACTAGTACGTCCAGTAATGGAATATGGTGCTGCATGTTGGGATCCTTACAGATTAGAACATATTGAGACACTGGAAAAGATTCAAAAACGGGCTCTTAAGTGTTGTCGGAAAAATTCACCATCAAAATGGGACACACTCACGGACAGGAGAACGCGAATTCGATTATGCGCAATGTTCAAAACATACAGAGGTGAGCCTGCCTGGAGAGAAATAAAAATAGGTTGCAGGCCAAATTACTCTTCAAGGAACGACCACTCATATAAATTGAGGCAAAGAAGGCAGAGGACGGACGCTGGAAAGTTTTCTTTTCTCAATCGTACTATCAGGGACTGGAATGCTTTACCTACAGACTTACTAAAGGCTTTACCAACAACCAAAAATGCATTTAAAAATAGGCTTAAGGACCTTACTAACAGACGGTAATTATACACAGTAGTTAAAGGGTGTAAATGATATGTTGTTATTGAAGTGTTGTATCAGTGAAGAAGTATGTTGTGTCAGTGAAGTGTGTTGTGTCAGTGAAGAAGTATGGTCAGTGAAGTGTGCTGTGTAAGTGAAACGTGTTCCTGTCAGTGAAGCTTTATAGTTTATAGTGGCAGTGCAAAGAATTTGAACAGTGAAATGTTTTTGAAGTGTTAGTGAAATCAGGATAGAATCAGTGAAATGTGTCGTAGTTCCAGTGCAGTGAGTGAGTTGACAGCGAAATGAGTGTAATGTTGAAAGGTACTTGTGCAGATATGAACATATACTCGTGGGTTTCAGCTCGATCTTAGTTTAAGATACAAATTAGAATATTTCAAATGTTATTTTAAGTGACCGTTTCATTTAATTTAGTATATTCCTGTTGTTGTTGTTGTTATTATTATTATTATTATTATTATTATTATTAGTAGTAGTAGTAGTAGTAGTATTAATTATTAATATTAGTATTAATTGTATTTTTAATTAATAAGTTTACTATTGTCATTATTGAGTGCCACCGGGTATATACCCATTGCAGTGTGAATAAATACATACATACATACAGATGGCGGGGAGCGCGTGGAAGGATCGAGGCTGCAGCCACGCAAACTGGAAGGGACGGACGTAAGGGGAACGTCTGCATGGCGAGAGGGCAAGGGTGCGGCGCGAGGCAAAGGGGGACGCAAAGCTGTGGGTGCTTCGCTGTGCGAGGTGAAGGGGAGGAGACGAAACCTCCCGAACAGAATCGTGCAGAAACAGGTGGAAGACACTCGAAATCGTAATTTCTCGAAACTATGGTTTAGTGATAAATAGGAGACGCGAAGATGGAGCCAGCCAGTTGGTCAGCAAGCCAGTCAGTCCTGTGTAGCAGTGAAGCCAGCTTCGAGACCGGAGTTCGACTTGAGTGTGTCCGCAACTGTGGGAGCGTCCTGGCCAGTGCGGCGTATCCGGAGTCTTTGGTTCGAGTGCAGTGGACTTCAGTTGGGAGACCTGAATTCGAAGTTCAGTGGATTGACTCTTGTAAGTCCTGGGTTCGATATTCTGCGAACTCGAGTGACTGAGCTAGAAGAACTAACCAAGGCAAACGAACTGTGAACTGAGAACTGACAGTTTTGTGTTGTAAATAGTGCTTTGTGAACATTAGTTGAGATTAGCAGTACTTTGTTGTTCTCAATAATCCAAGTGAATTGTCATTGTCGTCTGTGGAGTGCAATAACGAATACTGTGTTGCTGTGTGGAGTGGAAATCCCAGTGTTTAAATTAAATTATAGAAAGTGATTATTGTTGAAAATAAAAGTTATAATATAAAATCTCTGAAGATATTCGCCAAATTTTCCATGTCCTTTGAAAAATTGTGTTAGAATAAAATTCAGTTGTAGGTACTTAGAAGATAATCATTGTCTTGAACTGTGGGGAAAAATATATCTCTTGCAGTACTTCCCTTTTTACTCTGTCGCCAATTTTTATTGCATTTTCCAAGAACATGTTTTCGTATTTAGTTCTTTACAAACGAAAAAGGGCTTAATGTATAACAAATATGGAGATTCGAGTAGCTATTTTGGATTATACCACATGAGTTATATTACTAAGATTAGGTTAATTGGTTTAGATGTGGTGTAGGCCTATAGTTATTATTATATTAACTGTAAGTTTTACTGCACTCAGACAAGATTAGTACTGTTATGTTACGTTTCATGTAGACAGCTATTCAAGGTTAGTAAACCTTAAACTTATGGGTAGGCCTACTATTTCGCTACTTCTGAAAATGATAGGTGGCAACCCTGATCTGAGCATATCGAACAAAATCAAGAGATCGATATTTTTCGACATGGCGACACTATCTATGTGACAATTATTGGCATAATAATAATAATAATAATAATAATAATAATAATAATAATAATAATAATAATAATAATTATTTAACCTGGCAGAGTTAAGGCCGTAAGGCCTTCTCTTACACTCAACCAGGATTAAAACTTGCTTACATAGTTGAAAATGAAACTGGATCAGAATTAAGTAATTACATAGTGATACAATGTAGGTACATAATGAGATCAAAAGAGGTAGTTACATAAAAATTTACCTCATAAAATAAAAATAAACACAGTGGAATACACATTAATGTTGTTAGAATCAAATACGAATCACATAAAAACAGAAGCCGATAATTCAATAAAAAAATGTACACAGAAAAAAATAAAAATAAACACATTAGTATACATATTAGTATTAGATTACAATGAAGTAGGATTTACATAATTAAACCAGAAACCGACAATTGAATAAAATGTACAAAAATAGATTAATAATAAAAAACAACACAGTGGGATACATATTGGCGTTAAGTGATAAACACGATTTACATGATTACACAATAAAAATAAGAAAAAAAAAAAAAAATACAATAAATACAGTGGAACACATTCCATTAAATATTTGCAACGCATTAGGTCTGGCAACTCATCATAAGATATTTGTCTAATTTACATTTAAAGGAAATTAAAGTTTGGCAGCCCTTGACTTCAGGCGGCAGGGAATTCCAGTGACGAGAAGTAGCAACAGTGAAAGATGAAGAATAAAGAGATGATGTGTGCAGTGGTATTTATAGCGTGTTATCATATTGTGACCGAGTATTTAAGTTATGATACCGAGAAAGACTGTGGAATCGGACAGATAAGTAAGAGGGAGTAGAGGTGTGCAAAATTCGGTATAAGAGAGAAAGGGAATGTAACTTTCTCCTCTCATTTAACCTGAGCCACAATAATTTATCGAAAGAAGGCGAAATGTGATCGTAGTAGCGGACATTACAAATGAAACGAACACACGTATTGTGAACACGTTGCAGTTTCTGGGATAAATCCACCTAGAGATCGCTGAATAAAGCGTCACAATAATCGAAATGAGGCATAATAAGAGTCTGTACAAGCGTCTGCTTTAATTTAGCTGGATAGTGGTACAATCTTTTTAATGAGTGAAGAGTGGAAAATATTTTCTTGCATGTGTTTGATATGCGTGTCCCAGGTAAGGTTAGATTCAAAATGAACTCCCAGGTTTTTTACAGTTGAACTGAATGGAATGATCGCTTCATTCAGAGTCACAGGCGGAAGGTTCAGCTTATTAATATCGGGGATTAATCTTTTATTCGAAAATAAGATAGCCTGTGATTTATCTGTATTTAAGTTAAGTCCGAATTGTTGAGACCAAGATGAAACGGATTCGAGATCTTTATTGAGTCTATTAATACAGTCACTTAGTCTATCAGGACTGGCGGAAATGTATAATTGAATGTCATCTGCATAAATATGATATCTGCAATATAATAAGGCAGATGAAAGAAGCTGTTATGTTGGTACCTGATTGTGAATTTTTAGGCAAAACATTTGAATGTGGCAAAGTGTGTAGAGAGCAGCAGCAGCAGTCTGGAGGGCACTGTGGAGTTTCCGCTCCCGCTACCTTAATGGAAGAAGACAAGGAGAAATAGCGAAATGGCATCAAGACAGATAAAGCGAGATAGCTGCTGAGAGCAGCAGTTTGGTGGGGGTGCACAAAGCGTTAATAACCGGAGCAGACCTCAGCAATACCGCTGCGCAATGGCTGTGCAATCCAAAGACAATCTGACGTGCTGTGCTTATTTGTTTAAACGTGAAAGCCCGCAGAAATTCTTGAAAAAAATTGTCTCTATCCTCAGCTCATTTAGGCGAAGAGCTGCTGAGAGTTGTCAATATACAGGGTGGGTCAGATGTAACGCGACAGACGGCTAAGTATTATAGGACGAAGGAACATCATTTTATTTAAACAAAATTTTAGTCTGTACCTGCATTTTTCAAGACAGCAACTGTGAACCGTTTATGATTAATAACAATAATAATAATAATAATAATAATAATAATCATAATAATAATAATAATAATAATAATAATTTTATTTATTTTGTGGCAGAGTTTTCAAGTGACGAAAGGCTTCAATTCCATCAACCAGCAAAAGTATACATACATATGCCTACGTCGAACTTACAAAGGTTTCAACAATTTGATTTAGATAAGACCTCTCTGTACACTATGCAAGAGTTATTGGCTGGAATTAAACAAAATACTATGAACTGTAAATTAAACAGTGAAAACAAATTTATGTAGCAGAATTGGACGTCTAAAATACATAGAATATTAATATATTTCAAATAATGTTAGAAATAGAAAGAGATTATTATGAGACAATTTTAAAATACAGCATTATCAGGTTGATGTCTAAAGGAAGGAGTAACAATGTAGTCGTGATAGTTTAAGTCAGTATGATTGGAGTGAAATGCTAATAAGGTTATCTTTTCGGATGTTTTTAAAAGTGTTTATTGTCTTGCAGCCCCTAATACTTTGTGACAGGGAATTCCATTGTCGCGAGGTGGATACTGTAAACGAGATGTTCTATGAAGAGAGTCAGCCTAGAAATCAAGGCACACGAGATATTGTCGGCAGACTGGTTCTCAAAACATCTGGATGTTACAGAAATCAACGTAAATACAGCGGAAATATTTACGTGTCCTAGGAGTATCTCAATGTTTTTTTTATTGAGTTATTTTACGACGCTGTATCAACATCTCAGGTTATTTAGGGTCTGAATGAAATGAAGGTGATAATGCCAGTGAAATGAGTCCTGGGTCCAGCACCGAAAGTTACCCAGCATTTCCTCGTATTGGGTTGAGAGAAAACTCCGGAAAAAACCTCAACCAGGTAACTTGCCCCGACCGGGATTCGAACCCGGGCCACCTGGTTTCGCAGCCAGACGTGCTGACCGTTACTCCACAGATGTGGACATCTCAATGTTGAGATTGAAAATTCTAACGACTGTATAATTTAAGTTTCCCATAAAGTTAAGGGGACGTTAAAAACTGAAGTGACCAAAACTGACAGGTTACTATTTGAACTTCGTAACTTGAAAACTACTCACGAATAATGACCAAATTTTTCAAAAGTCTGTAGGCCTATATACTCGTATGTATGTCTTGATATGCCGCATGAATTTAATTTCTTATTGGATTCAATGAATTGTTTAGCTATAATGAGGAGTTATTTGAAATTACATTTCTTTCTGTAACTAAACAAACTGGGTGTAATGTACCTTTATTGGACATGGTGGTAAGTGTGAATATTTTTTTTCACACATGTTAAAATTCACAATCACAATTCACAATTCAAAATTAAATTGGAAAATTTTGTCTTAGTTAATGTTTTTAGGTATTGCTAGAAGTATTGATTTGTGTTTTTTTTCTTTTTCTTCTTTAATCTAGATTAAAATTCCAAGTTTCTTGTTTATGTTAGTTAATTAGTTAGGATACAATTAATTATGATACTTAATCACTCATTTAAAGTTTAAGGGCCGTATTAATAGACATTTTTAGCGCGGGCTTCCGGTGGATGATCAGCGTTTTTCGTATTCATAAACCAGTGTTAGCGATAGGATATGATTTGAATTCTGTACTAGTAACCAGTGGATAGCCGGGGCTAGCTTAGTACGCTCGTAGCGCGTGCTGCGAAATGTCTATGAATAGCACCCTGTATGACTGCAACCTGTGTATATTTTTGTGTGGCTTTACTTCGTTTATAGTGTATTTTTTTCTGTTTATATCTATTATTGTATTTGTATTCCTGATGTGTGGAAGAGAAGGCCTGATGGCCTTAATTACACCAGAATAAATAAATAAATAAATAATAAGAGAGTCATATCTTCATCATCATCATCACATAAACATTTATTTGTGATGTTCAACATTTCCATTAAAAAAATAACAGGTTTTCAGACTATTTAACATGTAAAGGAGTTAAGCTTGTGAATTCTAAATGAGGCAGTAGAGCAAGTGGACAGCTTCAATACTTGGGGTGTACTATAAGCAGTAACATGAACTGCTGCCAGGAAGTCAAAAGGAGGATAGCAATGGCAACGGAAGCTTTTAATAGAAAAATGAGCATCTTCTGCGGACCTCTGGAGGAAGAACTAAGGAAGAGACTAGTGAAGTGCTTTTTGTGGAGTGTGGCATTGTATGGGGGCAGAAACATGGGCATTATGCGACTAGAAGCATTTGAAATGTGGATGTGGAGAAGAATGGAACGTGTGAAATGGATATTCAGAATAATAAATTAAGCTCTGTTGGAAAGAGTGGGTGAAGAAAGAATGATGCTGAAACTGGTCAGGAAGAGGAAAAGGAATTGGTTGGGCCACTGGCTGAGAAGAAACTGCCTACTGAAGGATGCACTGGAAGGAATGGTGAACGGTAAAAGAATTCGGTGCAGAAGAAGATATCAGATGATAGACGACAGATATATCGATCATCCGGTTTAAAAAAAAAAAAAAAACAAGTTTTGAGATATCTTCAGTTGAAAGTTTCAAATAAATCACTTAGAAATGAGCAGAGTTCTGGTTCATAACCACGACAGTTAGAAATGAGTCAGTATTCAGGACGAGTATATCACAGTCTTCCAGTTCATTATTAATACATTTCGAAATGTACTAGTAATGAATTAGTAAAGTCCATAGTTATAATTACTTCTAAAGCAGTTTATTTCTTTTTTTTTTCTTTATGGTTGTAAATATGACTTATCTCAATACTGAATCGGAAAGAGCTCCGAAAGGGGCTTTCAGTAGTATAAATAACTAAAAAATGGCGATTTTTTAGTTGTCGCACTTTTGAACTGGACGATCGATATCGATCATATGTGGTGATTATGAGGAAGGCAGAAAATAGGAAATATTGGAGAATGCTGGGTTTGCAGTGAAAGACCTGCCCTTGGGCAGAACATTATTAATAACTGAAAGTTTGTATACCTTTTCTAAAGTACTTGTCCAGCTTACACAAGCTGTAATTTATTAGGAAGTGTTGCAGTTAATTTCGAAAGAAAAACAAGCTGCATTCTGAACAATGGTACACAGACTACTCAACATACCAATGAACCAACAGGATTACAACGAAGAGCTAAACACAATCAAATACATAGTACAAGAAAACGAATACAACCCCAACATAATAGACAACATAATACGTAAGACAAAACATAATCACAAAAAACATAAGAATACAACACAAACACAAGAACACAAAAAATACATCACACTAACATATGAAAACAAAAATATACACAAAATTACCTCATTCAAGAAATTAAATTACAACATCGCATACAGAACAAATAACACTCTACAAAAACAGGATCCAGTTGCGGAGAAGAGAGAGAATTATTTCAATGAAAGACGGGAAGCAAGTCGTACACTTAGGAATAAAAAAGAGGTTACTTGAAGGAAAAACTGAATGAGGTAGAAACAAATAGTAAGAATAAAACATTCGAGATTTATATAAGGGTATAAAGGAATTTAAGAACGGATATCAGCCAAGGGTAAACTTGATCAAGGATGAGAATGGTGACTTGCTTGCAGACTCTCCATCAATCCTAAACAGATGGAAAACTATTTTGTGCAACTACTAAATGTACATAGGCCAAATAGAAATGATCGGGACGAAATTGAAATACAAACTGCTGAGCCATTTATACCCGAACCCACGCTTTCAGAAGTCGAAATTGCGATAGAAAATCTGAAAAAGTACAAGTCTCCAGGTATCGATCAAATTCCAGCAGAATTAATACAAGAGGGTGGGAGTGCATTATATAACGAAATTTATAAACTTGTACTTGCTATTTGGGAAAAGGAAATTGTACCAGAACAATGGAAGGAGTCCATAATTGTACCTATTTTTAAAAAGGGGACAAAACCAACTGTGGTAACTTTCGAGGAATATCACTTTTGTTGACGTCGTACAAAATGTTGTCCAATATTCTTTTCAGAAGATTAACTCCGTACGTAGATGAAATTATTGGGGATCATCAGTGCGGTTTTCGGCGTAATAGATCGACTATTCATCAGATTTTTTGTATTCGACAGATAATGGAGAAAAATGGGAGTATAAGGGTACAGTACATCAGTTATTCATAGATTTCAAAAGGCTTATGACTCTGTTAAGAGGGAAGTATTATATGATATTCTCATTGAATTTGGTATTCCCAAGAAACTAGTTCGATTAATTAAAATGTGTCTCAGTGAAACATACAGCAGAGTCCGTATAGGTCATTTTCCATCTGATGCTTTTCCAATTCACTGCGGGCTAAAGCAGGGAGATGCACTATCACCTTTACTTTTTAACTTCGCTCTAGAATATGCCATTAGGAAAGTTCAGGATAACAGGCAAATTGAACGGGTTACATCAGCTTCTTGTCTATGCGGATGACGTGAATATGTTAGGAGAAAATACACAAACGATTAGGGAAAACACGGAAATTTTACTTGAAGCAAGTAGAGCGATCGGTTTGGAAGTAAATCCCGAAAAGACAAAGTATATGATTATGTCTCGTGACCAGAATATTGTACGAAATGGAAATATAAAAATTGGAAATTTATCCTTCGAAGAGGTGGAAAAATTCAAATATCTTGGAGCAACAGTAACAAATATAAATGACACTCGGGAGGAAATTAAACGCAGAATAAATATGGGAAATGCGTGTTATTATTCGGTTGAGAAGCTCTTATCATCCAGTCTGCTGTCGAAAAATCTGAAAGTTAGAATTTATAAAACAGTTATATTACCGGTTGTTCTGTATGGTTGTGAAACTTGGAACTCAGAGAGGAACATAGGTTCAGGGTGTTTGAGAATAAGGTGCTAAGGAAAATATTTGGGGCTAAGCGGGATGAAGTTACAGGAGAATGGAGAAAGTGACACAACACAGAACTGCACGCATTGTATTCTTCACTTAACATAATTAGGAACATTAAATCCAGACGTTTGAGATGGGCAGGGCATGTAAACGTATGGGCGAATCCAGAAATGCATATAGAGTGTTAGTTGGGAGACCGGAGGGAAAAAGACCTTTAGGGAGGCCGAGACGTAGATGGGAAGATAATATTAAAATGGATTTGAGGGAGGTGGGGTGTGATGATAGAGACTGGATTAATCTTGCACAGGATAGGACCGCTGGCGGGCTTATGTGAGGGCGGCAATGAACCTTCGGGTTCCTTAAAAGCCATTTGTAAGTAAGTAAGTAAGTAAGTAACAAAAACATCTGAACACACAAACAAACAAATACAACCACACAGGCGTATACAAACTCAAATGTAACACCTGCAATAACTTCTACATAGGACAGACAGGCAGATCGTTTCAAACATATTACAAAGAACACATCACAGCCATAACAAAATTACAAAACACCTCCACATATGCAGAAACATCACAAATGCTAACCACACCTACAGAGACATCAACACAGACATGGAAATACTGCACATCCAACCAAAAAGCCAGAAACTAAACACACTAGAACATTATGAAATATACAGACACACGAAAACACACCCCAATGATATTCTCAACACACAACTCAACTTCAAAACACACACACTCTTTGACTCTACACTATACCACAGGAACACACTCTCACAGGAAACAGAACAAGTGGCGCCAAGACCAACAACGACCAGTTCTGAAGGAAAGTCTTACCATACATATTCCGAAGTGATACATGTTAAAATTTGTGTAATCAAGATATAGAAAGAAAAATGTTGATTTTTGATCGCGAATGTTGGTTGGAAGGAAATTAAAAATTTTGGAAATCAAGTAAAAAAGGAAATGATACAAAAAGTTGTGTGGTGTGCATGGACAGATTAATGGTATTTTTACACGGAGTATCTTATGAATGGTAGAACAAGGAATAAGAAGAAGAAGAAGAATATTCACTTTGGTGGAATATGTGTCGTATACGAATTTGTTTGAAAGTTATCTGCTTTGAACTTGATCATTGCAGGAAATACATAATTCCATTACATTGGTTTGTTTCGCAGAATTCACTCTATTTGTACAGCATTTATAAACCTGAAACGAAGGAACTCCACGATACCTGTTGTTCAATAACGCACAATAGTTGATATGGATTTGAACTAAATTGTAATGCGTGCACAACCATTACACCGTCTGCAAAGTTTTGAAGAGCAATTTCATAGTCTACCCCGAAGCTAGCATGTATTGTGGCCACACACTCAATATTCAGCGGGTGTTCTGGAAATGTAGTCATGAGATCGCATTGTGTGTGGATATTCAGTTGAAACAAAATTAATGTAAGCAACGAGTGGGCGCTGAAAGAGCCGCCTGGCGATATGCAGACGCACTACTCAATCTTCCTCACAATGAAATCCTGTCTGTCAGTTTTGCGTGATACTCAGGGGGCCGTGTCGATAAGAAAACGCTGTATTCTTTTTTTACGACGTTAGGTTTTCGTATTGGCCACGTGGACAGCTGATGCTCTCACACGGCTGTGCAGCTAATACCCCATGCGGTCGCATTGCTGATCCTCACGTCATTATCATGGCCCTCGTGAACAATTGCCAACTGTTCGTCCGAAGAGATCTGCTAGTGGCAGCTTGCAGCCCACGATTCCGCGGGGATTATGGGACTAATTGTTTTGGGCCACCGGCCTTAATTTCACGCGGAATTTCGTCTGCTGTCTCACCCTCGACCAAGCTCCTCTCGCATTCCACCCAAGACAGGCTAAACCATCGCGTAGGCGGCAATAATTATGTTCTTGATTGATTGTGAAATTGTCACTTATACAGGGTGTTTAAAAATAAAAGTACGACATATTTGCACACTAGATAGTTTTAGTATTCATTTTATTTATTTAAACGGTAGAGATAACATCATCAGACCTTCTCTTCCCTCTAACAGGGAATTACAATTATAACATTAAGTAATTGATTAAATGGCGATCTTACTCGTGTTAATTATGTAAGCATGTGCGGCTTACAGCTGTTTCGGTGTTGTTTACACCATCCTCAGAGCCTACTAGATCTCGGCACTATCTCAACTTCGCTGCCTGTTGTGTGGGTGCGTTCGTGTGATGAAGAGTTGTGTCAAATAGTGAGTGTGTTCTGAAATTGATCTGTGTGTTGAGAATTTGATCAGGGTGTGTTTTAGTGTGTCTGCATATTTCATATTGTTCTAGTGTGTTGAGTTTTTGGTTTTTGGGTTGTATGTGTAGGATTTATATGTCTGTTTTATGTTATTGTATGTGTGGTTAGCATTAGTTATGTGTTCGGCATATATAGATGTATTGTGTCCTCTGGTTATTGCTTTAATGTGTTCTTTATATCGAGTTTGGAATGATCTGCCTGTCTGTCCAATGTAGAAACTGTCGCAACTATTGCATGTGAGTTTGTATAGGCCTGTGTGGTTGTATTTATTTGTTTGTGTTGTTTGTGTGTTGAGATGTCTTTGTAGTGTGTTTTCTGTTCTGTATGCTATGTTGTATTTCTGTTTTCAGAATGAGGATTCGATCTTGTATGTGTTTTTGTTTTCTTATGTTAGTGTGATGTATTTCTTGTGTTCTTGTGTTTGTGTTGTGTTTTTTGTGTTTGTTGAGTTTTTGTTTTGTCTTCCTTATGATGTTGTCTATTATGTTTGGGTTGTAACCATTTTCTTGTGCTATGTATTTGATTGTGTTCACTTTTTCACTGTACTAGTAAGATCGACATTTAATCAATTATTTATATTCAAGTATTAAAAGTAGTGTACGAAATATTCAACATGGAGTACAATATTAAGAATAAATCATGATTACAATTAATATTCAATTTACAATCACAATAAAATCAACATACTAAAAGATGACCTGATTAGTAAAGACTAGATAACTTATTGTGGAAGTTAAAAAAAAAAGAAGGAAATGTTTATTTTAGTAAAATGCAAATTAAACATAAAATTATTATATGGGGATGAAATTACTAGAGACAGAAATATCTTGTGCTATAATAAGATAACTATTTACAAGAAGCCATGTCTTAACGACTTACATTACCAAGTCCCTAGTAAGTTTGCGTTTGAAATCAATTTTATTTCGACAGTCCCTGATGCTAGCAGGTAGCGAGTTTCCAGATTTTTGGCAGGGCTATTGTGAAAGATACCAAGAGGTAAGACGGGATGGTATTGTTAGTATTGTTTCATGGCGAGAACGTGTGTTCAGATTATGTTGGGAGGAAAGGTAAGTGAAGCGAGACGACAGGTACGAAGAAATGGCGTTCGAGATCTCGAAGAGAAGATGAAGTGAATGTAAATTTCTTCTATTATCTAGTTTAAGCCAAACTGTTCCTTCCAGGGATGGGGAAATATGGTGAAAACTAGAAAACAATCAGAGTAGATTGTATCGGGGACAGCCGCAAATTTTATACGTGAATACGTCGCTGATAGATTTGCTGTTAAGCTAAACGTCAGCGGCGACAATGAACGTCTCTTCTTTCCAGATACCCTAAAAACCCGTACATCTTCGCAGTGCTGGAACTCCTGTATGCAATGACAGTAAATATTTCGGTTGCTATAGTAACCATCGTGCTATATCGTTTATACGTCCACTCCAGTTAGTCTTCAGATTCTTTTCTTATTAATTGGTCATCAGCATGAAACATTATTTAGAAATAAATACAGTATGTTTTTGTAGCTATACTTTGGCTTGATTTTAATTTAGGCCTATTAGTTAATTTATATGTGAATCAAATAATAGTAGTAAAAAAATTCAACATTTTTTTAAGGGGACACTTCACTAAAAACGTGACAACTTTTTCCTCTGATCTTTTTCTCAACCAAATTTCGAAAGTTTGTTTAGTATGTAAAGGACTAACAAATTCCAAATTTTGAACATCCAAATGTTTTTGATTTTGATTTTTTTTCTATAATTTTTAGAAATATTTTCAAACCCAAGTTTTTAGTTGAAAATCTCTATTTTTAAGCTTGCTTTTTCATTACATTGACAAGACATAAAGAAAAAATTTCCATGCATTCATTTTATGAAATATATCATTTATTCAGTTTGAAAATGTATTTCTGACATTTTAAAAATGTAATTTTTCCTATAATTCATGAAAAAATATTAACAAAATAAATTAACAGCATTTTTCACAAAAAGGTACGCATAGAAACATGAAGCTACCTCATACTTTACGTGTAGTAAAATTTCATTAATATTGATTAATATTTTACATAAAAAAGTTGGTGTTGAATCAAGAAAAATAAACTTACGGGAAAATCCATTTGGAAATAAAATGAATATTTAGGTAAATTGAAATTCTCCTCCACTACATTCTTCTAGTAAGTTACTATATTTGTAATCATAAATTTGTTAAAAGAGATTTCTTTGATGAAAAATATTACATTTTGCAACGAGCCTATAATGGTAGTAATTAAGACGCGAGTATGTTTGCTTATGAAACGAGCGGAAGTGAGTTTCATAATTTTCATACGAGCGTCTTAATTACCATTATAGGCAAGTTTCAAACGACTTTTTATGGTTGACCATATTTCTAACTTGAAATTATTCATAAGTATTCATGTTATGGTTATCTAAGTGAGGAGCGGAACTGACCTAAATTGTGAGATGTGCGCAGACGCGAAAGTATTGATTTTTTCCGAGGAACGAATGTCATTGACCTTGATATAATCTAGAGAATAATATGAACATTAATCTTGATATAATCTGGAAATTGATTTAGAATTGAAAAACGAGATGACAAATTGAATTTATTTGAATATTATTTACAATTAACGCTAATTATTATAGTAAGCTTAACAGAACATAACCTTCTGCGACAGTATTGGATTTCCAGCCTCCGTGACGTTTCTCTAGTTGTCTTTCGATTGCATATCCGAGAATAATCGATACTTACGGTTTTATAATGCTACAATGGTGATTTTTCATTGGCTGAACAACTGAAGTATAATGAATAGGTGTACTTTAATGAGGTCCATTAAAGGGCTACTACCAGGTGTATAATTACTACATTTCGGCATGGTCGACGGTAAAATAATTTTTATATCTAGCTCTTTGAGTACCATGTCCCAGTACAGTCTTAATTAAAACAAATAAAACATATTTGTAATTAGAATTGAACTAAATCCATTTGTGGTATGAAAATATACGTTCTGAAGAAGTGAAATAACCGATAAAAATTTTTTGGAAAATTTTCATGATTTTCAGTGGAGTCTCCCCTTAAATCCCTGACTAATTTCTGCTTCCGAATGCGCTCAGCTTTTTCTTAATTTTCGTACTACAGACAAGGACTCTATCCTTTTTCGGTTTCACTCCACTACATAGAACTGATAACTATTTTGTTTTGTACGCTTATAAATGGTTCGATAATGATTATGTTATAGCCTACATGTTTCTATTAAGTTCTTCTTAGGCTTAGGAGTTCTTACCCGGCCACATTCGTCCACTTTTGTTTCTCCCATCTTAGTTACGAGGAAAAGCTTACTGTTTGAATACCTTAGCAACGCTCTTGTAGTAATACTGTACTGAATGCTGTGTTCGCAATGAGTCCCGTGTTTTCTTTTCAGCTTTTATAGTACTGACGCCCTAGATCAGTGATGTCAACTGATGCAAGCGCGCGCTTTAGTGCCAAGGAGAGCCTGAGCGCTTTACAGCGGAAAGGAAAGAGACAGACGAAAGAGGTGGTATATGCCGCTTGGTCGAGCTATATTCAGGGATGGCCAGCACTGATTCAATAGATAAAGAGAAGAGAACTTATTAAAACTGTATCCATGTTAATTTTTAGATTTGCCTGAGAAGTATAAGTGCATTATAAGAATGTAAGTTTTAATTTTAATGCTCATTTTTCACAAGTTTGATTTTTTATTCAAAAGGAATAGTTTTTTCAACTTTTCGTATAGAAAAGTGAAATTTTCAGGTATAGCCCTATTTATTTAGTAGCCTTACAGAATGTCTTCGTAAATCTAATATACCATATATACGTATTACTGAAGACAGTGTATTGAAAATTTTGAAAATATTCGCATGGAAATTGTTTGTAAGGAAATGAATTAACAAAGCAACTACTGTTACATCATAAGCAAAAGATACGTGCCCATGTGTTGTAAAAATGTCAGCTCTATAGCTTCAGCAGATTTTGAGAAAATAATTTAATATTCTGATGATAGGAAATTGCTCACAAATATCACCTTAAAAGCATAATGCGATAAGAGTTTTGTTATGGAATATTAGTTAAATTTAAAACAGATACAGTACCTAGGTAACTTTGCTTTGTACTGTAATATTGTTTTGATTAGTTTATTGATTACTTTTGTAAGGCTAAAGATACCATCAATATAAATTCCAACTTATCATGTCATACTCAATCTCTTTTTTTGGGATATCACTTTCTTTATGAATGATGTGTTTCATCCATACAGCACATACATTCATACAGCACAGTTGTACTACTATGGAATTTTTTTAAATTTTCCTCTTAACTCTTTATTATGTTATTAAGATTTAAAACACAAGTGCAATATTAAGAAATCAGTGTTAGTACTTTTGTTTTATAGACAATATAAATAATATCAAACAGAAAGAAGCCATATAAAAATAACGACATAAAATTTCACGTTCCGTTTGAAGTTTGTGCACCACTGTTTTCTTAATCCAACAGGCTGCTTATTCATATACAGAACCCTTCCTCTTTCCATACGTCTGCCCGCGCACGATGTCAAGGTCAGAAAAATGCGCTTGCTTTGTCGTCACTGTATTATAGCCTACATGTTTCTATGAAGTTCTTCTTAGGCTTAGGAGTTCTTACACCGGCCACATTCGTCTAATTTTGTTTTTTCCATATTAGTTACGAGGAAAAGCTTACTGTTTGAACACCTTAGCAACGCTCTTGTAGTCATATTGTACTGAATGCCGTGTTCGCAATGAGTCCCGTGTTTTATTTTCAGCTTTTATAGTACTGACGCCCTAGATGTAGGGATTAAAATATGTCTGAGACACTTCAGTCCGGCGAAACAAGCAGACAGGGTTAAGTCATCACCAAAGCTCGGAACTTGGGGACTTGTGTATTGTGCACATAGCTAGGCCTAAGTTACAGGTATAACGTACACATAGCTCACACTGCAAGTGCTCAGGGACAGTCGTATGTACGAAGAAAGTGGTCACGTCGAACGACAAGACGGATGACGAAACTGTGTCATGTCGAAGCCAATGACATTCAGAGAATTACAGGTAAACGGTCTGTTTGAGAAATTAGAAAATATGTGTTATTCGAATGGGTATTATAGGCTGTAAGTTTGAAAATACATTTTTAAATTTTAGGTACAGAATTTCGTGGAGGAATTCGAAGAAGATACACTATTTTCTTTGAATGGAGAGTTTATATTTTGTAAGTTGTGCTACACACAAATTAGAGGCTGAAAAGGGCATTCATTGAAAGACATTGCAATTCCTTAAATTGGTGGAAGATTTGTCCTTGGTCATGGATCAAGTCATAGAGGCCCTGGTTTAGTAGTGACACACAAATTGAAAACTATTTTCTAGAAAAAAATTGGTTATACTTAGCTACTTGTCTCAGATACGAGATCAGCTAGCAACTGCTGAAAATCTAACAGAAAATAGTAACAGTGAAAACATTCAGCATTTTAAGTTTGTTCTCGTCACTTCATGTGACGCGGAAATAAGTTTTTTTTTTTTCATTTCAAATGACGTTTAACTAACAGGCGAAGAAGTTATGAGCTTGAAAATCTTCGAATGTAAGTAGTCATACACTGCAATGAAAACGTACAGAGCTGAACAGTAAATTTGACATATTGCTCATGTTTATTTATATTCCTATAATATCTGCTATAAAATTAGGTGTTTCAACCTATCATAATGCTATCAATATATTGTTCAGCCAGAAACCACTTTTGAAGCAGACCTGGCAGTACCGCCGTGCTGGAAGCGGGAGTTTGTTGACATTGAAGTCCGGTCGCTTAGCCATGTGCAAAGACACAAGTCCCCAAGTTCCGAGCTTTGTTCATCACATCCGCGCTCATTTTGTTCCCTTTTTATGCAACTGTGATCCATTATTCTTCGCATTTTCAGCCCTATTGCGTTTATCGAGCCCCATACAGCAAAGCAAACGAAATTTTATGTCGCTGCACTGGACTACACCACAGTTTACCAGCCATGAACCTGGTCCAGGAAGTAAACGACTATCGCGGTAGTCAAATTCGTGTAGCTGCCATCCGTAACAACGCCAGCCACTGTTCTAAATGACACCAGCACAAGTGAATGTAGTTATTGTGTTACGCTCCACTATAAATAAGCTAACAACCTTGCGTTTTCAGTGCTGAATGCTCTCTTCCAGTTATGATGGTAGCCCAAATCGCAATGAAATATTTTTCTAATAATTGACTAACGGATTTTTATCACTGGTCACACTCGTAGCATTACGCAATGTTATTAGTCTGTGTGTGCACAGGGTGTTCAAAATATAACGCATCAATGTACCGGGTGTCTCTAAAATATGTCAACAAACTTCGGGAGATTGTTCTACAAACAAGAAGAATAAAAGCATTCCATATACACACGCAGCAAACGAAGCATTTCAAAGCTAGAAACCTCCCCTTATGCAGAATTTCTCAGAGTGGATTTTGGGAATTCAATCCTCCTACCTCAATACAGGTCTGGTCACGAAGCTGCATCGGGGAATGATTGCACATGCTTAAAATACACTGTTGCAAAGTTTCCACATCATTCACTGGGGGTACCATAAACTAAACATTTCAAACATATCGACAAGAATATTTGAGTCTGGTTAATTAACTAGGATATAATTATGACGGCTCACTACTCATTTAAAGTTTGTGTGACAGTAGTCTCTATATTATCCCGTATGGTTTTACTTTGTTTATAGCTTGCTTTTTATTATTGTAGCTGTATTTTTGGTAGTGTGGAAGAAAAGGCCTCATAGCCCTTAGGGGAGTTTCCTCTGAAAATCATTAACATTTCCCAATATATATACACCAGTGGCTTGTGTAGCAAATGCTTCTAATTAAGTTCATTAGAAGTTCAAATTAAATTTTTTCCAATGAAGAATACCAGACATTTTGGAAGTTATTTGCTTCCATAATAACGAAACATAAGCCTACCCCTCTGAATGGTTTTCTTCATGCTAAATACTTTTTATTTAACCTATACATCTTCAGTTCTTGAGTTCCAATGCGAAAACGCAAGTATAAATGTCAGAAAAATCAGTCGGTTTTACATGTGGGAGTGAAGCAATAGCTATTTCAGGTTATTGTGGATTGCAGGTTAGAGTTATGAAAATATCCTCTCCTCTCTCCACTCGTGCCCTCGTGGCCTCTTGCTTTCTACGTGATTCTCAATCTCTCCTACTGTACCTTAGATCCTTGTCATTGTCACAAGTTTCATATTCAATCTCTACATTGCCTTCGGCGTCATCACTAGCATCATCATCTGAACTTTCATCTATGATCTGCAGAGTAGTGTCGATCACCACGTAAGTTTTCATCCAGTGTTACTTTGTTAGATAAAACACACGTAAGGGAATAAATAAACTGCATTAACAAAAAATTTTCTATTAATACTATTGATACGTAAATCTGACGTACACTTCCTAATAATTACATATATCTCATAATAATTTGGCCAAGCGTGTAAGTTGCAACCTGCTGTCAAGACTACTATAGTCCGCAACTGAAAGACGGAGGCATAGTTAGAAGAAGGAGGTGCTCTCTTGGCGGGAAAAGTAGTGAGGATCAATTGTTTATCCATTATACGTCAAAATCACGTACGACAGAAGTTTCAAACAATGGCATTACTTCCTTGTGAACAGGAAGAAAACAAGTGTTTGATTACAGTATAGAGATATGTTCTCTATACTGTGGTTTGATTTCCACATATCCTACAAGTTTAATACAAGTAGTGTTAAGTTCATAACAATAACCTTAGTATCTCGTTATCATTATATTACGTCTCTTCAAATAATTATCTACAGTCAGATGGAAAGAAGTTTATGAGATTATACGTTCTCGTGCATAAAATCGAAACTTCACGTTGATGTCGATGTTATAGGCATTCCTAATTTATAGTCTCAACAAATGTTGACGCAACATCCGTCGATCGACCACGCCGTTACTCAGTATATTATAGAAATGAAGATCTAATATAAAATCTTCTTTCTCTGCGTTTACTTACTTAAGGCCCCAAAAGCTTACACTTTCATATCATCAGTATACCATTATGTGTTGCATTAGCTATAATAATATTTCATTTTTAATGGTAATAATGTCACCAAACATTATTAAGTTTGTAGTTCTTAATATCGAATACATAACTGTACTAGGAAAACTACAGACCAGAGAATTAGACTTGTAAATTATTTTTATACGTTATCTAAAAATTACACAAATGAAGATCGACATATTGGCATTATGATGTGAAAGAATCTGAGCCATCTGAACTCTAAGTATGTCAGCAATCCTGTAGGTCATGGCCTTCGTGTAATAGTGTATTGTTTATTGTAGTGTGTGTTTTGTTTTATTCTGAAATGCAATTAATTAGTTCTCAAAACTGACGAAAGATGGACTTTGGAAAACAGGAAAATGATGTAGGAAAATTGACATTTCACTGAAAACTACTATTTTTCTGAAAAACTTTGGGTTCCAAGCTTCAAAATGAGGAGTCATTTATTAAAATCCGTTCAGCCGTTTTCCCGTAATTTTCATTACCAGTTCAAATTATATATATAGGCCTATATCGCCTATTTCACTTCTTTAGAATGTAGGGCTATATTTTCATACCCCAAATGTAATTAATTCAATTTTGATTACAAATATGCTTAATTTTATTTTAATAAATGCTGTAAGGGGGCATAGCATTTAAAGATATGTCAAAATTATTTTTTCATCAAAGAATTCTTTTTTACAAATTACTGATTACAAATTGTGTAACTTTTTGTTCTAAAGTTGCCTCCCTGAAGTTACTAGATGAATGAGCGGAAGAGAATTTTAATAGTTATGCGTTACATTAATATTCATTTTACTTTCAAATCCATTTTTCCTGCTGATTTACTTCTACCTCCTCTTTCCAAAGATATAGGCATTACCGCCTTTTCAGTTCACCATGATAGAAGGATCTCTTGTTAGTCCTTCAAGGACAAATCAGCTATTAATTCATTCAAAGTTATATTTTAATACGAGATATGTATATGACGTCAATTGTTTTTCCTAGAAAGATTGTGACGTGACAGGCTTGGTATCCAAGGTGCTGTCTTGTTTATTAAAAAAAATGATTGCAGTAATAAATGGACATCTCTAAGATATCCTCGTATCTACTAAAACTGGAAGATTTGCAACAGTCGTGATATGATTAAGTTTTTTAGGATTTGAAAACATGTCTTGTGTGTGCAGTGTAGAGAATTATTCTTATTTTGTTATTTAAGTGAAACGTCTGTGATTTCATTTCTGTATCTTACAGTTCGAAAAATAAACTACAAGCAATAATACCATTGCAAGCATCACAAGAAAATAAATCGTTACTAAACTCAAGATAAGAATAAAAAAGTGCATATTTTGGTCTTCGTGGTAAATTTCTGCTGTACTGGAAATATAAACATTATTTCAATCTTGAGAGTGATAGCAATAAATGCATTAGGCCTATACATTGTTTTATTTGGTATTACTCCGCCGCTATAAATTGTTTGAAGTCGTTACATGACAAGGCATTTAGGAATAAATGAACACATTTATAAAGAAGTTGAAATATTTGACGACAGAATGTAACTAGATGTTAACCTACTTTTAGCTCGTAATGCTTGATGTATTCCTTCCGCATAACGTAATTGGATTCCATGAAACACAATCCAGTCATTTCTCGTGGTCTGGCGGTCGGTTGACACTGCACTACATTACCGAGTATTTCAGGGAGAACAAACAGTGATGACCAAGCTTTTACCAATTTAATTGTGTCAGATTTCTGTACAATTTAGGGCACATCTGCATGGGATCAAAGAAGAGATAATTCAACAAGATAATGAATGAAAATAATCTATAAAAAGGGGATTATCCATACCGTTTATATCAATTGATTTGGAATAGAATACAATAACTGCATAAAATTCTAATTTATATCGATCACCAGAAACGTACGTGTGTGACAATATCCGTGTACTATAAACAATGAATCTTGTTGGATTTAGAGACTAAGGAAAATAATGAAGACCTCGGTGCAAAAAGGGGATAAGTCGACTTTTTGTCGTAAACTTTTTTTAATGCTTTTACAAAGGAAACTATTTCAGGCATATTTTATTTATTTATTTATTTGTTTATTTATTTACTTAGTTACTTATTCACTTATTTATTTATTCATTTTTTATTTGACCTGGTAGAGATAAGGCATCAGGCCTTCTCTCCCCTCTACCAGGGGGTTACAACTACAATATTAAGATTACAATTACAATTATAATTACAATTAATATCAAATTTACAAATACAATAAAAATCAAAGTACTAAAAGATGAACTGATTAATAAAAGCTGGACAGTTTATTGTAAAACTTAATAAGAGAGAAACATTTTTTTATTAATTAAGTACAAATTAAACCTACTCTACGCAGTAAGAAAATGCTTAATAAGCTTGCTTTTGAACGCTACTAAATTCCGACAGTCTCTGATGTCACTGGGTAGGGTATCCCGCGAGAGCGAGATTGTGTATGATGATGAATACGATGATGTCTTATGTGTTGGTATGGCTAGTATGCGGCTATTTTGCGTGCGTGTGAAGAGATTATGATATGATGACAGGTAACTGAAACGGGAGGCAAGATAGGTAGGTGTAGAGGTGTGAAGGACTTGGAAAAGGAGAACAAGAGAATGAAAATTTCTACGTTCGTTAAGCCGTAGCCAGTTTAGAGTTTGGAAGGATGGGGTAATGTGGTCAGCGCGACGGACATCGCAGACGAAGCGAACACAAGAATTATGAACACGTTGTAATCTTTGCGACTGGTTGACATTGAGGTCAGTCAGTAGAGAATCACAATAATCGAAGTGGGGCATTACTAGTGTTTCCACTAGTATTTTCTTGAGTGATAGTGGGAGGAACTTTCGAATGCTGTTTAAGGAATGTAGTATGGAAAGCACTTTTTGGTATTTTGGTAGACGAAAGAGATTTCTCCCCCTCTATTATCGGTCCCTACAAGCTTTAGAATCTTATCCCATATATCATCCGGTGGAATGAAAGGAATCAGTTATGGAGATATTCCTATTTTACACCGAACAGATTTTGATAGGATCGTACTATATGCGGTTGTGTAACAAACCCGCATTTTTAATCAGCTGGTAGAAAGCTGGTGCAACGTAGTGATGAGTTTACTAACTTTGAAGATTCTGGAAGTGAATATGAACCTCCTGACATGGAGGAGGATGAGAAACAGCAAGGCAAGGAGAGGAAGAGGAACCCAATGCTTGGAAAATAAATATTGCTAAATTGAAACGTGCACGTGGTAAAGCCTACGTTGGATAAAAAAGAACGTTAATGCCAGAAAGTAAACCAGTCACGAACTGTGAATGTAAGAAGGACTGTCTCAGTGATCGGACAGTTTATTTCTAAAATATTTCAATGAACTATCAGATCAAGAGTGCCAAGATTAATTATGCCATTTTTTAATTGTATTTCAGGGACCCTGAGGACATCGATATAAAATTTGCTCCTGTAAAATTTCAATTTGATAAATATATGGGGTGGAAGTAGAATAGTTCTGCAGCTTCAAAGGGACGACAGGTTACACTTAAATGAACAGTAAACCTATAGTTCAGTCATGTCAAAGCAAGCGCATTTTTCTGACCTTGACGTCGTGCGCGGGCATTAAGCACTAGGTATGCTAGGAGGAATAAGCAGCCTGTTGGATTAAGAAAACAGTGGTGCACAAACTTCAAACGGAACGTGAAATTTTATGTCGTCGTTTTTATATGGCTTCTTTCTGTTTGTTATTTTCTATATTGTCTGTAAAACAAACGTACTAACACCTATTTCTTAGCCTAATATTGCAGTTATGTTTTAAACGTTAATAACATAATAAAAAGTAAAGAAGGAATATTCACACAAATTCCACAATAACTACAACTATACTGTACTAAGTGAATTAAACACATCATTCATAAAGAAAGTGTTATCCCAAAGAAAGACACTGAATATGACATGATAAGTTGAAATTGATATTGATGGTATCTTTAGCCTTATAAAAGTAATCAAAACAATATTATAGTACAAAGCAAAGTTGTCTAGGTGTATGTTTTAACTGTATCACTTCGGAATATGTATGATGAGTCTTTCTTGTGTTAAATTTTAACGTACCTTGCTAACATGTTTCGACCTATTTTGGATCATCCTCAGAACTGATTGTTGTTGGTCTTGGCGCCTCTTGTTTCGTGTGAGGGTGCGTTCGTAGTGTAGAGTCAAAGAGTGTATGTGTTTTTGAAATTCAGTTGTGTGTTAAGAATAGACAAGAAAAAGGATACAACCCCAACATAATAGAACATAATACGTAAGACAAAACAAAACCACAAAAAAAAAAAAAAAAAAAAGAAGACTACAACACAAACACAAAAAATACATCACACTAACATACGAAAACAAAACACACATAAAATTGCAACCTCATTCAAGAAATTAAACTACAACATCGCATACAGAACAAATAACACTCTACAAAAACATCTCAACACACAAACAAACAAACACAACCACACAGGCGTATACAAACTCAAATGTAACATCTGCAACAACTTCTAAATATGACAGACAGGCAGATCATTTCAAACACGTTACAAAGAATACATCACAGCCATAACAAAATTACAAAACACCTCCACATATGCAGAACACATCACAAATGCCAACCCCACACCTACAGAGACATCAACACAGACATGGAAATACTGCACATCCAACCAAAAAGCCAGAAACTCAACACACTAGAACAATATGAAATATACAGACACACGAAAACACATCCCAACGATATTCTCAACACACAACTCAATTTCAAAACACATACATTCTTTGACTCTACAGTACGAACACACCCTCACAGGAAAAAAGAGGCGCCAAGACCAACAACGACCAGTTCTGAAGATGACCCGAAATAGGTCGAAACATGTTAAAATTAGTGGTGTTTAAATTAAATTTATAGTAAAAGCGTCCATGCTATTATTATGATTCTTTATTATAGATGCTATATCGATATGGACAAAAATAACGATCCTACTCGCAATAGTTACCGAATAAAAGGGTGTTAAAAAACATTTTTCCCTGAAAAAAAGACTATGAATTTTCATATTATGGTATTGCAGTTTTTTTATTATATACAACATGACCTATTCGCTCTAGAAATCAGCAAGGTTAAATTTCACTTCCACTCTTCATATTATGATACCATCTACCACCCGACAAATTGTTTTTCCACACCCTGTATATTGTGGTAGTATGTTCGCCTGTAATTATGACTGGAAATATTTGACACGTTATTGAGAAGTGTGTGTATAGCCTAGTTATGAGGGACACTTTCATACACGGAAGAGGATGAAGAGCGAAGTTATTCGATAATACGAAGCAGATTACTTTTCCGATGCGGATCTTTAAACCCAGAGAGACTTGGACGGCCGTGGCAGAGACTCTATGCATGCAAGGCCTCCGAAAACGCTATTGATTTCGAGTAGCCAATGAAAAGTCTGCGGTCCAAAATACTCAATCATCTCCGCTCCATAAACCTCCATGGTAACGACCACGAAATTATAGTATGTATGTCAGTGGCGGCTCGTGAGTGCATGCAGAAAATAGCGACTCAATGACAAGAGCAGTCAGTGCGCCGATTTTATCGTCATCAAAAGAATAAAACTGAATGCGTATTCAATTGTTTATAGGTACATCTTATTCGTTTGTTCTCACTTGTTTTGTTTTCTATCGTCGCCTGGCAACCTGCTTTGTTATTGTCAGTTAGTTGTACGATGGAAACAGTTTATTTTAGGTAATTTCCTAAACATATTAATTAAATGTACTAAATTAAATATTCAAAATGTACTTCTCTACATAGCACTGCCATAGTATCAAAACGATACATAAATGACGTAAATTCAAACTTCGGCTTTTATTGTTCTCTATCCTATTTTAAAATTCTGAAGTTTAGATTTATAATACACAACCATAATATTCCTTTATATTAGTTTGTGTTACCATCTAATCAACAATAGTCTTTCACTTTTATTCTCTTCGGCTTCAATCAATAACAACAATCCAGGCTGCCAGGCACCGATAGAAAACAAAAGATGTGAGAACAAATGAATGAAATGCATAAACAATTGAATACTCTTTCAAATTTAACTATCATAATATCTATATATAATTTTAACTGGTAATGGAAATTACGGGAAAACGGCTGAACAGATTTTAATAAATGATCCCTCATTTTGAAGCTTGCAACCCAAAGTTTTTCAGAAAAATAGTAGCTTTCAGTGAAATGTCAATTTTCCTACATAATTTTCCTATTTTCCAAAATCCATCTGTTGTCAGTTTTGAGAACTAGTAAATACAACAAAACGGACACTATAATAAACAATATTACACGAAGGCCATGACCTGCAGGGTTGCTGACATAGTTAGAGCAAATCAAAGCAAATTCTGTGACATCATAATGGCAACAATATGTCGATCTTCATTTGTGTAATTTTTTATGACATCTCTATAATTAGTTATTAAAAACTTTCAAAACTTACTAAAATTTACAAATCTGATTCTGTTGTGTGTAACTTTCTGAATATGGGTATAGCTGTGTATTGATATTAAAAAGTACGAAACTTGAGGTGGTTTGATGACATTATCACCATTAAAAGTGAAATATTATTATAGTTAATGTCGTGATGTATTTGTCACTAATATACATATTAAGGATATAGCCTATTGAAGATATGAAACGCAAACCTTTTAGAACATCTTAAATTAGATCTTCATTTCTACAATTTATTGAGTGACGGCTATTTTTATGCTATTAAATTAAAAAACTTGCGTAATATAATAATGTTGTTATTAAAAATGAAATATTTTTATAGTTATTAATCAAGTGGTGTGAGTCTTTTTCATATATTTAATGGCGGGTTGGTGTGGATATTTATATGCGTCATTCTCTCCAGTATTGTCTGGAGAGAGCGCAAAAATTACAGTTCCTAAGAAAAGACCAAAAGGTATTACTTACTGATAAAATATGAGGCCTACAAGATTTTGTAGTCTCCCGATCATTTCAGCAAGATCTCTTAGCAGGATGAAATGATTCTACCCTCTACATTTCAATGTAGTTCACGAAAAATGCAGCAGCTATACTAAGACGTTATGTCTATTGTTCGAAAGCATAGCAAATCTGACATTTTCTTACCTCTCACCTACAATCCATAATGACCTGAAATAGCTACTACTACTTTCCTCCCACATGAAAAATCCACTGATCGTCCTGACATTGTTAGCCTACTTGCGTTTTCGCTTTTAAACTGAAAAACTGAAGATGGATAGGTTAAAAAAAAGTATTTGGCATGAAAACCATTCAAAGAGAGTATGTTTCATTATTATGGAAGCAAATAACTTTTAAAATGACTGGTAGGCCTATTCTTCATTGAAAATAAATCTGAAAAATTTTTATTTGAACTTCTAATGAACTTAGTTTGCAGCATTTGGTGCATAAGCCACTAGTGGAGGTGTAATTTGAAATTTCCAAGGGAGTGGGAATGAAACCTAAAATGCAAATAATCCTGGGTTTAAACTTCCCCCTCAATATCTAAATTCACTTGTTTTTTTTTTTTAATATAATTTCATTGCGGTAAATAATTATTCAGGCTGCCTAGTTTTGAAATTAATCGCCCGTATAAAATCAGCAACTTGTCTTATTTAATATTTATATAATTCAGTTACTTTCTTTTCATTATTTATTTATTATCAGCTCTCTTAAATTACTGGCAAAATGAGAGCTCCTGTGACGTTTCCTATGAGTAGTATATTTGGATCAGTGCTCTACCGAAGGATTTTACAGATATGCAGATATAAAACTGGAGTCAACTGCTTGCCAAATAATTTAACGCTGCCATGTACATGGGTATGATCAGGTATTGTCTTAATTTATAAGTTAACACCGATGTTCCCATCGTGGATAATTTTGAACGTGGACCAGTAATTGCCACATGGTATTTACGTGCCATATAACGTAACTGCATTGCTATCTAGGCAGAGAGGATTGGCTACACCCTATCCACAACACCTACCCCGCTCTGCGTGTATTAAATAAATATAAAGGGATTAAAACCGCCCTGCAGCAGGGGCCCATGCGGGCACTGAACCTTGCAGCATGGAGTGACTTTCAGTTTCTTCTGTGACATAGTCGTACACACAAACACACTGCTCATTTCTCAATGAATTTCCACAGGCTATTTCGTTTATATGACGTCATTCCATTTTCGACCAATGAAGTGTAATGAAATTTTGAATTCCAACCAATCATAGCAGACTTTCGATAATTTTTGCAGCTAGATTTATCGCTATCAATTTATCGCATGGACGTTCTTTTGTTTAGTCATTGTCAGCCAACATTTGTGGCCCTGTAAATCGATGATCATGAATACATTAAGATGCAACTATTCACGGTTAAACTTTTCTTTCAACTTTAAATTGCATGCACGCAATGCATGCAAGATTAATATTTAATATTAGATTGATATATTTACGCAGTGAAGACGACGTTCAAAACTGCGTACCAGTAGACACAAAATCTTCATGCATCTTAATTGAACGTACGTTTTAACTTGATTCTTTCAATATTCTGATACAGATACGCGATTGGAATATTGAACTGTGTAGATGCAGCTTTAGTTCCGTTACACTGGAGCAGCGAGAATGCGTTTGTCGAGCTATAAAAATGCTTTCCTGGTAGCACGAGTAACGGTCGAAATAAGGCACAGCTGACATTGGTCCTGCTCACACAAGTAACCTAACCTATAAAATAGCCAATAAAATACATCTTCATCTTCTAATTCCATGTCCATTGTAGGCTATTTGAAAAAAATTATATTCCTTCATTCAGATTAGATAACTGCGTTTTCAACAATTCTTCATTTAATTAATGTATTAATCAGGTTACTGTAATTATATTATAAAATTTTAAATCAAATCATGATTTCAGCAGATAATGAAAATGTATTTATGTTATAATAATAAGAGAAAAGTGCCAGTACATGTAATTAACATTGTTAAACCTGTATTTCGCTTTTCCAATTGGCATTACTGAATAATAACATCGAATTTCTTTATTGCAGTAATCGCATATTCATCTATTTCAACTTCACAATGTCTGAATAGGTTAATGTTTAATTCGTAAATATACAATTATTAACATTTTGTGATCAAATTTTAGGGATATATTATTTACATTTTTATTTTATTCACGAAATAGTCGCTAATAAAAATCACTCGAGGCCTGAGATTTCCCAGATAAATTTATCCAGCTATCGCTCGTTTTTATCGGCAGATCTCATACCTCACAGTGACATTACTACAGATAATGTGTTTGAAGAGCAATGCCTGTAACAGGTCACTGTCTCCCTCTACCTATTGTAATGCGAAACATAACTCTTTGCTATTAAAAATATTACGAAACTTAGACTGATCAAAGGTAACAAAACTTCAAGGAGTCGCCCTGGTGCGTAACCAAATTTCGTTAAAATTCTTAACTCATTTATTCTTTTCGTCACAGAAATAATAATAATAATAATAATAATAATAATAATAATAATAATAATAATAATAATAATAATCCGTGGCGTTACAGCCCATGAATGGCATAGACCGACCAGACGGCTGCTGTCCTCACGCCCACATGCCGAAGCAGAGGTGGACGATCATCCAACCAGAATGGATGTGTCGTGTGGTTAGCACGATAATCCCCCCAGCCGTTCAACTTTCTTTTATAGAAAAGTGAAATTTTCAGATATAGCCCTATTTATTTAGTAGCCTTACAAAATGTTTTCGTAAATCTAATATACCGTAAATACGTATTACTGAAGATAGTGTATTACAAATTTGGAAAATATTCGCATGGAAATTGTTTTTAAGGAAATGAATTAACAAAGCAACTACTGTTACATCATAAGCAAAAGATACGTGCCCATGTGTTGTAAAAATGTCAGCTCTATAGCTTCAGCACATTCCGAGAAAATAATTTAATATTCTGATGATAGGAAGTTGCTCACCAATATCACCTTGAAAGCATAATGCGATAAGAGTTTTGTTATTGAATATTAGTTACACTTAAAATATATACAGCATCTAGGTAACTTTGCTTTGTACTGTAATATTGTTTTGATTAGTTTATTGATTACTTTTATAAGGCTAAAGGTACCATCAATATCAATTCCAACTTATCATGTGATACTCAATCTCTCTTTTTTTTTTTTTTTTGGGATATCACTTTCTTTATGAATGATGTGTTTCATCCATTTAATACAATAGAGTTGTACTATTATGGAACTTATGTGAATATTCCTTCTTAATACTTTATTATGTTATTAACATTTAAAACACAAGTGCAATATTAAGAAATTGGTGTTAGTACTTTTGTTTTACAGACAATATAGATAGTATCAAGCAGAAAGAAGCCATATAAAAATAACGACATAAAATTTCACGTTCCGTTTGAAGTTTGTGCACCACTGTTTTCTTAATTCAACAGGCTGCTTATTCATATACACAACCCTTCCTCTTTCCATACTTAGCTCTTGATGCCCGCTGACGACGTCAAGGTCAGAAAAATGCGCTTGCTTTGACATCACTGAGTTAAGGTATCGTATTAAATTTAAACTTGTTTTTACAGTTTACAGTTCTTTCAACGCTTTTCTAACAATGTTACATTAATTAAACAATACCGGTTGTTTTTAAAATAATTGAACTAATAATGTACACTATACTCCCATGTCGCTCTAATTTCCGGCAGCCAAGCGCGTTGCAGGTCTTGTGATTCGCTGATTCATTTCTTAAGACTCGCCTGAAGTCAAGGGCTGCCGAACATTGAATTCTTTCAAATCCAAGTTAGAAAATTATCTTATGACGAGTTGCCAAACTAACTTACTATTATGACAAGTGTTGTTTTGATTTTTATTCACATTTTTTTATGTTCTAGTGATATTTAACTTATTTTATATTTTTGTTTTCATATTTTCTGATGTGTTTCACATTTAGTGATAATGTTATATCTCTAATGTGATAAGTTGAGCTATATATAATCTTAATTTTCCTTATTGTGTGTACTCTAGAAATATTGTATTCACTGTATACTTTGTACTGCAATTTTATTACTACTATTAGTATTATTATTATTATTATTATTATTATTATTATTATCAATTATTATTATTAAAATTACGAATAATTGTCTTTTTTTGTATGTC
Source organism: Periplaneta americana (assembly GCA_025594305.2). NCBI lineage: Eukaryota > Metazoa > Arthropoda > Insecta > Blattodea > Blattidae > Periplaneta > Periplaneta americana. Next base: position 8,585,888 of record JAJSOF020000001.1, read on the forward strand.
TCATTTATTTTGACGTGCTGTTACATTTTATTATGCTTTTTTCTTTCTTTCCGCTCATGTTATATATTATGTCTGATTTCTTCATTTGTCTATTTTTTTATTATTATTATTATCTTATTCAGTTTTGTGTGTAAAATTTAGTGTACTTTGTAAATTTTAGTTTTTTAAACAGTCTTTACTCCTGGTTGAGTGTTAAAGAGAAGGCCGTATGGCCTTCGCTCTAATTTCCAGGTTAAATAAATCATTATTATTATTATTATTATTATTATTATTATTATTATTATTATTAATATAATCGCCCGCCATTTTAGCTCTTTCGTTGGCGTTCGCAGAAAGCACACGAAGACGTAATTTGCCGCTCAATTATTTGCTGAATTACATTGCGTTTGATTTATTATCATAGGAGCTACGACATGATAATGTTTAACGGTGTGGCAAATAGATTCCTCGTATGGTAGCTCGGCAACGTAAGAACAAAAATGGCGAACGATACTACCTACCTAGACTTTATAGAGCCTTCACTTTCTAAGACGTAAGCAAAGAGGCGGAGTCACGCCGGAAATAACAGCGTTGGGACTATAATTTTAATGCATAGTATTCAACAAATTGGTTAGCAATGGTCACCTGTTCGTTACTGCACTCGGCAGCGCGCTCGCTTACACGTAAGATGGACAATATGACAACATTGCTCCCCCTTCTCTGTAAGCTGTCAAGTCGAAGTCACACCATAGGTTATATTTTTTAAATCGATTCAGACGAGTTCATGAAAGTTACGGAACAAAATAATGAATACTTGAAACAGAAATATTGGCCGCTATGAATTGGCAGGCAGTTCCAGGCAGGAGGAAGGTTCAGTGTGCAGTAGCTGCAGATAATCATCTTGGGCCGCTGCAACATGTGGCGCGTTCACTTGCTGCACATCTTTTATCCCGGAATGACATGCAAACAACGTGCAGGATGGATCGCTCGGTGCCATACCCATGCAGGAATTAGCAGTCCTGTATCACGTGATCACCGGACATAACAACTGGAGGGGATGCGCTCAATCAGAGATTTATAGAAAATCCGGATATTCGCACAACTGAATAGAGCATGGATACAATCGCACATATTAAATTTTGGTCTTTGTACACTTCTATTTCACAACACAGCTTGGATCACGGGATTCCAGTTTTAGAACCTATTTTTAATTTCAGTTCCGTTAAGTTGAATAGCATTGTATTTGATTCAATCTGATTAATTGAATGCTATCAATTGCGGTAATGAATGATATACTGTAAGCGATATAAACTGGAAACTTATGCAATTCGTGTAGCACAGTCCTATTAATCATACAACCGTATTTATAGCGTACGCTTCAGCAACTAAAGTTTATAAAACTCTACTTTCAATATTAAGAATGCTATTCCATGATACTCGAAGCTCAGCCATCTAAAAGTAATCACACAATATACTTTGCATACTTTCACTCGGTAATGAGTTTTGGAATAATAATCTGGGGAAATTCCACAGATAGTAACAGTATATTACTACTCCAAAAAAGAGTAATTAGAATAATAGTATGTGCCAAATCTAGGGAATCGTGTAGGACCATTTTTAAAAGACTACAAATAATTCCCATTGTTAGTCAGGATATTTTTTCATTAATAAACTTCCTCGTGTGTAATCGTGAAAACTTTTCAACTAATTCAAGAGTTAACAGCATAAACACTCGTCAAAGAAATGACTTTAATACTCCATCAGCAAGTCTATCATGCTATCAAAAAGGAGTGCATTATATGGCAGAAAAATAAATTAATAATCTCCCTATGGATATAATAAGATCAAACTTAAAACATAAGATTATTTAGGGCCAAATTAAAGAAGTACCTAATTTCTCACGCCTTTTATTCTGTAGGTGAATTTATGACATTCAACAACAATTCATGAATATTTCTGTGTTGTATTAAGTGTGATACTAATCCTTTGTGTTGCACTGGTAGACTATATTTTAAGAACACGGTCCAGCAAGAACACGGTCCAGCAAGAACACGGTCCAACAAGAACACAATCCAGCAAGAACACGGTTCAGCAAGGACATGGTCCGGCAAGAACAAGGTCCAGCAAGAACACTGTCCAGCAAGTTCACGATCCAGCAAGAACACGGTCCAGCAAGAACACGGTCCAGCAAGAACACGGTCCAGCAAGAACACTGTCCAGCAAGAACACAATCCAGCAAGAACACGGTCCAGCAAGAACACGGTCCAGCAAGAATACGGTCCAGCAAGGACACGATCCAGCAAGGACACTGTCCAGCAAGAACACGGTCCAGCAAGAACACGGTCCAGCAAGAACACGGTCCAGCAAGAACACGGTCCAGCAAGAACACGGTCCAGCAAGAACACGGTCCAGCAAGAACACGGTCCAGCAAGAACACGGTCCAGCAAGAACACTGTCCAGCAAGAACACGGTCCAGCAAGAACACGGTCCAGCAAGAACATCATGATCCTCAAACAGCTTCGAGGAGCAAGCTCACAGCTCTTCGCCAACAACAAGGACCTAAGGCGCAGGTGGAGACTTGACTATTTTAATTAGTGGAACTGTCTTTATAAAGACAATAAAAAAACTCGCACCACGCTGTGATAAAATAATTGATTGACGTTGTGATTACACAGACTACTTCGTCATGTATCAGTGCACCAGTGCAGTGTACGAATCTAATGAATTTTAACCAATCAAAGGTAATCATCAACTAAACCTTGTCGAAACAATCTTGTCACATACATGTGCATTTGTTTAATATCCTGTCGCACCTGATGGTCAGATGTTAAATATTTTCAATGCTTCCTTAACAATACAGTGGGATTGCGTGATGGCCGTGCTTGTAAAATGCGAGTATTAAATTTATTTATAACATAATCTGTTTCTGTGTGCTATAAATTGTTAATATAATCGCGAAATAATCTTATTAAAATATTACAAGTGTTCTCATCTTGTCGATAAATTAAACGTAAATGTCCAGTTCAAAATAAAATGTTATAACCTCAAATATTTGTTTAATAATTTTGCTGTTTCACTGATCATAATTTCTACAGCTATTGTCAGATGTTCACCCATGAACTTTATATTGCAGGAGACGAAGGCCATGGTTTAGAGATAACGCAATTCATTGCCGTAGTTTACTTTTCGTTTATGTTTAATGGGCCTCCCGAAAGATCACACTAAAATACACTGATCGGTACAATTTACCCAGCATCCTTTGTTAACCGCACAATAGTAGACTGGAACAGCTTACCTGCGGCAATCTTTCAGGGTGGTCCTCTTAAAATCAATACATTTAAGGAAAGGTTGAGAAGATTAGACTGAAAATGGAATTGGAGGTGCAGTGTAATTATTTAAGTTGTGTCATGTAATTAATTGAGTTGATATATAATTAAGTTGATATGTAATTAATTAAGATGATATGTAATTTATTATTTTGCTAATAATTGTAACATAAAATAGAAAATATACAGAAAAACTTTAGCTCGCCCCTGAAAGAGTAGAACTCGTGCTCAGGGGCGGATTCCTGAATTGAAAATAATAATTATACAATACAATTTATCTTATGTCTACTGTGCAATTATAGTATATAAATTCAAATTTACAATTTTTCAATTTTTAAAAATCCATACATAACTTTTTAAATTTAATACTAGAACTATTAAAATTGACAAGATTAGGATATTTAAATATAAATTTGTTATATATTCTTGGCCTAAAATACTACTATGATTAAATACTGTAACAGTGTTGCATTTTGGTTCAAACAATCTTAAAGAATTCATACCTTTTGTTTCATAACTATGAGAATACAGTTCAAAATTATTTCGATTTTTATGTAGGAATTTTATTAATACAATATAACAAATTTGTCTTACGTTAAGTACTTTAAAGTCTAGAAACAAATTTCGAGATGGAAAATCAATAGGTTTATGAATACATATTTTAATTATGTTGATATGTAAATAAATTAGTTGATATGTAAATAAATTAAGGTGATATGTAATTAATTAAGGTGATATGTAATTAATTAAGATGATATTTAATTAAGTTGGTATGTAATTAATTAGGGTGATATGTGATAGTTTGAGATGGACAGGGCATGTAGCAGGTATGGGCGAATCCAGAAATGCATATAGAGTGTTAGTTGGGAGACCGGAGGGAAAAGGACCTTTGGGGAGGCCGAGACGTAGATGGGAGGATAATATTAAAATGGATTTGAGGGAGGTGGAATATGATGATAGAGACTGGATTAATCTTGCACAGGATAGGGACCGATGGCGGCCTTATGTGAGGGCGGCAATGAACCTTCGGGTTCCTTAAAGTTAGAATAGTTTTTATTTATAGTCCTAGGTTTATTGCATCTACTATTTATAGATTTACGTTTATTTTATTTTATTTAATTTACGTTTATTATATTTTATTTAATGTAATTGTACACTGGTGGCCATAATTCTGGAAACTTTTTTTTGTACTGAATTATTATAACATTTGTATTTATTCACGGATTTATACAATTGAAAATGTTATTCATGACTGATCCGTTAATTTTGGGGTTGTAATAAAGGTATTATATTAAATCCTGAATATTTTAACAATAAATAATCATTACTATGTATCATGTTCTTGTCGTTTAAGATCTAAATATTAATTTCAGATTTCATTATAATTTCCCATTATTTACCGTAATAAAAATTGGTCCATTGTTGATTTTAAGATTATTGTTGATCAGTAGAAGCATTGTTGAGCACTGTTGGCATAAAATATGGACATTATTAGTGTGTTTCTATCATTAGTCTGACTTAAGATTTCGTTAGGTTAACAACTGATTGCTTTACAACAAATTTTATTGATCCTTTTATCACAATGGATGCAAAGGATTGGAAACGTTCTAGGGCAGTCACACTTCGAGAAGAAGGCTATACATTAAATTGCAAGGAAACTTTGTAAAGGTGCTACAGTGTCTGGCGTCCAGAAGGTATGGCAGAAGTACAAATCCACATAATCTTGTAAAACAACACCTAAGACTGGTAAGAAATTTAATTAAATAAGTAAGAGATGTTTGAGAGACAGATTTGTCGATTAATAATAATTAATACAGAAAATAATGATAAATAATAATGGAAATGATGAGAATGATTAATCTTGCACAGGATAACCGATGGCGGCCTTATAGCTCTTCCCATAAAACGCCATTTCAGTCAAGAGTAACATATGTTTACTTAAATTGGATTGTGAAATAGAAACTTATAAGTTAGGACTTTGCAATGCAGATGTTTTTATAATAATTCAATACAAAAACGTTTTAAATTTAATTTACGTTTATTATATTTTATTTAATGTAATTGTAATTATTGTATATTATATATCACTGCCGCCGGGTGTATACCCAATTGTAGTGTTAATAAATACATACATACAAAAACTTGTCACTCCCAGCTTCTGTTTCATCGCATTAATTTTCTTTGAATGTATCTGCATGCACTGCGTGTCGGTCAGAGGGCGCTGCGGTAGCTATCGAGCACAAGGATGGACCAGCGATTAGGTCTGTACAAATTGATGAGGTTTCAACATACAGCTGGTCGCACTAGATGCACCTATTAGTAGCAAACAAGCCTGGTTTTACACGAGCGCCAGCATTTCGATTCCACGGGCCAGCCATGCTTAACGGCCAATTTCTCATAGCATTGGCCACGTATTGTACGTTCCCCACATAAAACCGAAGTTACAGTATTTCAGTTTTATCGCGCCAAGCGTGAAATCAGCAACCAACAACACTGCGGCATTTGCACTCTGTGCTTTCAATTCGATATTTGAAGGCTTGTACTTAGGAAAATGTGCTTCATTTTATACAAATAACACACATAGCTGGGGTTTAGAGGCGCCGTAGAGGGATAGTAGGAGGTATGACAAAACAGACAGAAGTTTCCAAGTTTATTTTTTATTATTTAATTCTAACTCATATACGAGCTTGTATAACATGAAAGAGCATGAAGAAGCGTACATAACGGTACATTAAAGATTAACGGCCAGTTTCTTCAAGAAATGTTTAATTTGGCTTAACTGGTGTTAAATTAACAGTCTGTTTATTTTTAACGTTTTGTTAATGTATTTTCCATTTCTTCAACATAATTTTGTTTAAGACAACCAACACTTAACTATAACGTCTGTTAGCACTATTTTAACTACTCAATAGCAGTTGGTAATGATTTTGCACATATAAGGCAATTTTTTATTGACTGATATTATCCTTTAAATTCTATATTGTAGGGTAAGTCATGAAACGTGTATAAAATCATAACCTGGTACAGTATGCCATGATCGATAAAGAAGAAGACAAATGAAAGATGAAGGTGAATAATAATTATTCAATATTGTGAATTTTATTTGTAACAACAGTGTAATTTATAAGTCACAACAATAATTCCTTTCTACAATTCGCCTTAAACGCTCTTGTCAACAATTGGATTTTCACTCAGCACAGTATTCGTTATAGCACTCCACCGACGACAATGACAATTTACTTGGACTATTACGCACAACAATGAACTGTTAATCTTAACTAATATTTACAAAGCACTATTTACAAATCAGAACTACCAGTTCTCAGTTCACAGTTCTTCTATCTCAGTCACTCGAGTTCACGGTATCTCGAACCACAGACCTTCAGAGACAGTTCACTGTACTCGAACTCGGGTCCCTCCAACTGCGGTCCACTGCACTCGAACTCAGGTCCCTCCAACTGCGGTCCACTGCACTCGAACTCAGGCCTTCGGATGCTGACGCAGATGCGGACGCACACTCGAGTCGAACACCGGTACACAAGACTGGCTTGCTTGCTCTGGCTTTCTCACTGACTGGCTGACTAATCAACTGAAAACTCTGTCGTTCCTTCGCGTCCGTAATTTATAACCACAGCGACGTAGCCTCGAAAATTCGCGAGTCTTCCATTTCGACGGATTTCTCGGCCTCTCTAGGCAAGCAGAAGATGCGCGTGCAAACTCTCTCCACTCTCTCGCCGCGTTGGCCCTTTCCCCTCTACGCCGCGCGCCATCCCAAATTGCTGCGCGCGATCTTCTCTTGCGGGACGCTGGTCGTGAGTTCGAATCTCACGTCGCTGTCACAATTATCGTTTTTGGCTCTCCAACAAAATGTTTCAGGATCTTGGCGTCATGCAATTCCTTCCCCTAACATCGGTACCCTTATGGATCCCAGATCCTTTAAAGTTTCCGTGGCTTTACGCCTCGGTTGCAAAATCTATCACATTCATAAATGTATCTGTGGCAATATTGTAGATTCTTATGGCCACCATGCCTTAAGTTGTGTCATGAGTAAGGGGCGTCTCTCTCGTCATTCATCGCTCAACGACATCATTAAAAGAGCATTAACATCCTCAGGGGTTCCATCCATCTTAGAACCTTCCGGGATCAGCCGTTCAGACGGCAAGAGACCCGATGGCCTGACTCTAGTCCCGTGGTGTGTAGGCAAATCCTTAATTTGGGATTCCACATGTGTGGACACACTGGCCCCTCCAACCTCTAAGACACCAGGATCTGCCGCTGTCAGTAAACACCATAAATATAAACATCTTGCAGATAATTATATTTTGTCCCTTTTGCGGTTGAAACGTTTGGATCATGGTGTAGTGAAGCCAAAGCTCTCATCTCCACCATAGGCAGAAGTTTAGTGCAGCTTTCTGGGGACCCTCGAAGCAGTCAATATCTACGTCAGCGCATTGGTATCGCCATTCAGCGCGGTAATGCCACAAGTATTCTTGCGTCCTTCCCCGAGTCCTCTTATTTAGATGAGATTTTCTTTCTTTAATTATTCGATTTATTTGTATTTTATTATGGAGAACCTTAGATATTCTATTACATTTAAATTGTGGATTTGTAATGCATATTTTAATTTTGGATTTGTAATGTATTTGTATGGTACAATTTAAATTGTGGATTTGTAATGCATATTTTAAATTTGTGGATTTGTAATGTATAATATTTTATAGATTAACCAGTTTTAATTGAATCATACAATCCAGAAATTACAAAGTAAGGTTATAGTACTCATGCTTAACATATAACTTCTCAAAGAAGCAATTTTTGCTGAAATATTTTTAATATAACACTCACTGTGTATTTTGAAACATTACTGACAACGGCTATAGTTACATAGAACCAAGAGTAAATATAGCAGATGCTGAATTGGAGTAAGTGGTATATTTCTATTATGTAGGATAATCAAGTCTAATTTATATTTATTGTAAAATTATGGGGCCTACTTGTTTTGAAAAATCTATAATTTCACAAATTGAGTATCATGGATAGTGTGTAAACCATCATTCCTAGCTACCTTGCCACGTTGAGATCCCACATTGTCTAAATATTCAATATATAATAGCTCAGTATCAAAGTAAGCAGCCAATGTGATAATCAGTTCACTTTTGAAGATTATCTTCCCTATATTAGTTTTCCAAAATGTCTTGTAAATGTTGTGTTATCAGTCACTCACGAAACATTCTTTAAAGAGAGACATAAAATATTATTTTCACAACTTCTGTTTGAACAGCTGTGGTGTCATCTGCCGATCTATCGAACCCTTATTTAGGGCGGCTTTTGTGTATATTCACAAATTACTACTCAAATGAGTTAACTGCCTAAAATCCTACATTTAAAGTTAACGAACACTTAACAATCTGTTAAGCCAAACTAGTGTTGAAAATATGAAAAAAACTATATTTAACAAACTGTTTAGAGTTTAACATTCGTTAAATGTTCTAACAATACTTGGAGAAACCGGCCATAGTAATATCAAGATTAAAGCGTAGAATATAATGGTTAGAGTAATTTGAATAGTACGCTTTTGGAAGGTGTTCTGTTTTAATAATGTTGGAAAAGCTAATTTTAATTCCTGTGTATTTATTTAGAGAAATGTTATTATCTTAAAGAGGTGTGTATGCTACTGATGTTGCAGATATGATTTTTAAAAATTGCCAACGCATATAATTATAAATACTATTTCGTTCTGCATAGTTTTAGAAATGTATTTATTTCGTCAATTCTCAAAGAATTTTGCGATTGTTCCCCTTGAACCTAAAAATACATCTGGCACAAATATTTTTGAGATCATAATTATTTAAAAGTAGGATACTGTGAGCTAGTAGATTCTCTTATTCCGACATCAACTTCTTTAGGCTGTTCTTTGCTCAATTCAAATCAAATAGTCGGATCAATATTACCTAAAAAATTGGATCTTTTGATAGCAATAATGCCTATACTTTCACCATCAAACAGACAATGGATTTATCCAGACCTTTCAAAGTCCTTTTTGAATAATTGTTATCGTGTCACAGATGGAAAATTATAGACTACAACACAAAATTATAAAAATAAATTGGCTCAAGTCTGATTAAGTCGCAGTGTTTTGCGTAGGTTACGTCATGTGTTGGACGATAAATAAGACAATTTATAACTTTTTTTTAAAGTACTTGGTATATGTGGAATTCACTTATGTGACGGATACAGAACAATTTATTTTATTTAATAGGTTATTTTACGACGCTTTATCAACATCTTAGATTATTTAGCGTGTGAATGAGATGAAGGTGATAATGCCGGTGAAATGAGTCCGGGTTCAGCACCGAAAATTACCCAGCATTTGCTCATATTGGGTTCAGGGAAAACTCCGGAAAAAACCTCAACCAGGTAACTTGCCCCGGCCGGGAATCGAACCCGCAATCACATGGAAGAAGATAGAATAGTTAAGAACATTAATAATTGGAAACCTATGAATACAAGAAGCAGAGAAAGACCCAAGAACAGATGGAAAATGATATAATAGACATAGACGATATAAGAAATCTGGAATTAAAGAATTGCCCAAGACTCATCCAAGACCGAAATGAATGGCGGAAAATAGTTGAGAAGGTCAAAACTTCTACGAAGCTGTATTACTTGATGAAGAAGAAGAAGAAGAAGTATTTAACTTCCGAAGATGGACAATTACAATTTGTAGGATATGAACAATAAGAGTGATGTATCTTAATTTTGAGATTGAAATTTGAATTTACTCTTTGAATAGGTCTACCCAGCAAATAGGGATTATAAAGAATGGACACTTCGCGTCGGTACCTTTGATGTAGCAGGACTGATTTCAATGACCTTCAAGCCAGCTAGAGCGTGAGATTCTGCTTTCTCCCTAGAGTTGGCGCTGACATCACACCAGCTAGCAGTCGACACAGCGGAAATATAACACATACAATTAATACATCTAGGTACATTATGTACTCAAATAAAATAAATTGGATCCATAAAATATTAAATCCGTCATTAATTGTAATGTCTAGACTGTAGAGTTCCTTTATAATGAGAGTTGAGACGTTGACCCCAACAACAATTAAAATATGTAATGATTTGATAGCAGTGAAAATGGAAAAACAAAACTCTTACGAGAAGTAAAACCATATACCTATACTATATTATATACAAATATTAAACGAATTTGATACATAATTTTATAATATATTATTTTATAATATAATTTATTATATCTGAAATATAAAGAATTATTATTACAACTAGTTTGTCATTGAGAAATAAGGAAAAGCTGTTAACTTGAATTTATTTGAAGCAAAGCGTTACTGGATTATGCAATAAGGTAGGCGATGTTTGGATCCTGTGTCTCAACTCTATTCTCAATTATTATCTTAGCGTATGCACGATTACATTAACCTCTAGCGCTTGAAAGTGGAACTAAACTCTGGCGCACAGAGAAACAAAACACAGGAAAATTCGCTCAGTGTCCATTCTTTATAATCCCTATTCGCTGGTCTACCGGTCATGTGGAATGAAAGCCACTTTTGACAATGCTCATGTCTTTATTTGCGTATCAGTAAGTGCATTTCATACGTACAATAAATGTGTTATTCTTAAATCGCCCAAAAGAGCAACTGGGCGCTACGCGGCCGAGATGTGCCCCACTCTCGCTCGATATCAAACATTACACGCAGGGACTCACTCCTACATATGTAGCGTATATATAGTTCTGTTTTGTTTATACAGCAGGCTTGTTCCAACACCATGTGAACCATACACAGTGAAGTGTTGTATCATTTATTTACACCCGCTTCTTCCCACGGTTAACAACGTGTTTTCTAAAATGAGGGGCGCTGCTAGTTGTGAATTATGCAGCGTTTTCAAACTGTCACTGTAGCTGATGTAACACGGAGTGGGATCATAATAAAAAATTCAGAAAATAATACCAAAATTTTCATGAATAGGCTATTATTATTATTATTATTATTATTATTATTATTATTATTATTACTACTTACTTACTGGCTTTTAAGGAACCCGGAGGTTCATTGCCGCCTCACATAAGCCCGCCATTGGTCCCTATCCTGAGCAAGATTAATCCATTCTCTATCATCATATCCCACCTCCCTCAAATCCATTTTAATATTATCTTCCCATCTACGTCTCGGCCTCCCTAAAGGTCTTTTTCCCTCAGGCCTCCCAACTAACACTCTGTATGCATTTCTAGATTCGCCCATACCTGCTACATGCCCCGGCCATCTCACACATCTGGATTTAATGTTCCTAATTATGTCAGGTGAAGAATACAATGCGTGCAGTTCTGCGTTGTGTATCTTTCTCCATTGTCCTGTAACTTCATCCCTCTTAGCCCCAAATATTTTCCTAAGCACCTTATTCTCAAACACCCTTAACGTGTGTTCCTCTCTCAAAGTGAGAGTCCAAGTTTCACAACCATAAAGAACAACCGGTAATATAACTGTTTTATAAATTCTAACTTTCAGATTTTTTGACAGCAGAATGGATGATAAAAGCTTCTCAACCGAATAATAACAGGCATTTCCCATATTTCTTCTGTGTTTACTTTCCTCCCGAGTATCATTTATATTTGTTACTGTTGCTCCCAGATATTTGAACTTCTCCACCTCTTCAAAAGATAAATTTCCAATTTTTATATTTCCATTTCGCACAATATTCCCGTCACGAGACATAATCATATACATTATTATTATTATTATTATTGACATCAGAGAATGTCGGGATCTAACAGTATTCAAGAAAAAACTTAGTAAACACCTTCTTACTGAGTAGACTGCAATACAGTGAACTGTATATTTTGAATTTATTGTAAATGTTTGGAAATTGTTACTGTTTTGCATCCCTTGAAATCTGTAGTAGAAACACTTATTTTTATTGTCTAGTTATTTCCTATAGGCCTAATCACTAAATATATTAAACAATTAATATATTGTATCTATTACTTCCTTTTGGAACTATTGTGATTTTATCTTCTACTTGCTTTTTTTCTTTCCTCCGCTTATTTGCATTTGTGTCTTTTTCTTCTTTTATTTCTTCTCCCTGCATTTTTTTTTTTGTATTTGCATTTCTGATAGTGCGGTAGAAAATGTATGGTCGCCTGAACTCCACCAGAATGAATAAATAGATAAACAGCCAGCTATCCAGCCAGACATACAGACAGACAGACAGACAGACAGACAGACAGACATACATATATATATATATATATATATATATATAAACTCTTATTGTTATTAACTGTTGCTACTATTACTACTACCTTCAGGATACAAGTATACTCCATTACAGAAACTCTAAACGTGCTTTTGGCAAAGGAATCATATACATGGAATCTTATATATATATATATATATATATATATATATATATATATATATATATATATAATTTGAACTGGTAATGAAAATTACACGGCTGAACGGATTTTAATAAATGATGCCTCATTTTGAAGCTTGGAACCCAAAGTTTTTCAGAAAAATAGTAGTTTCAGTGAAATGTCAATTTTCCTACATCATTTTCCTATTTTCCAAAATCCATCTTTCGTCAGTTTTGAGAACTAATTAATTGCATTTCACAATGAAACAAAACACACACTACAGTAAACAATAGACTATTACACGAAGGCCATGACCTGCAGGATTGCTGACATACTTAGAGTGCAGATGGGTCAGTTTCTTTCACATCATAATGCCAATATGTCGATCTTCATTTGTGTAATTTTTTGATAATGTATAAAAATAATTTACAAGTCTGATTCTCTGGTCCGTAATTTTCCAAGTACAGCTGTGTATTCGATATTAAGAAGTACAAAACTTAAGAATGTTTGGTGACATTATTACCATTAAACATGAAATATTATTATAGTTAGTGCAACACATAATGGTATACTAATGATAAGAAAGTGAAATCTTTTGGGGCCTTAAGTAAATAGACGCAGAGAAAGAAGATTTTATACTAGATCTTCATTTCTATAATATATTGAGTAACGGCTATATATATATATATATATATATATATATATATATATATATATATATATATTACTGAAAACTATAAAACTTACTTAACAGCGTGGTCGATCGACGGATGTTGCGTCAAGATTTGTTGAGACTATAAATTAGGAATGCCTAAAACATCGATATCAACGTGAAGTTTCGATTTTATGCACGAGAACGTATAATCTCATAAACTTCTTTCCATCTGACTGTAGATAATTATTTGAAGAGACGTAATATAGTGATAACGAGATACTAAGGTTATTGTTATTAACTTAACGCAACTTGTATTAAACTTGTAGGATATGTGGAAATCAAACCACAGTATAGAGAACATATCTCTATACTGTGATCAAACAGTGGCTTTCTTCTTGCTCAGAAGGAAGTAATGCCATTGTTTAAATTTTCTGCCGTACGTAATTTTGACGTATAATGGATAAACAATTGATCCTCACTACTTTTCCCGCCAAGAGAGCACCTCCTTCTTCTAGCTATGCCTCCGTCTTTCAGTTGCTGACTATAGTAGTCGTGACAGCAGGTTGCAACTTACACGCTTGGCCAACTTATTATGAGATATAATTATTTGGAAGTGTACGTCAGATTTACGTATCAATAGTATTAATAGAAATTTTCTGTTAATGCAGTTTATTTATTCCCTTAAGTGTGTTTTATATAACAAAGTAACGCTGGATGAAAACTTACGTGGTGATCGACACTACTCTGCAGATCATAGATGAATGTTGAGATGATGATGCTGATGAGGACGCTGAAGGCAATGTAGAGATTGAATATGAAACTTGTGACAATGACAAGGATCTAAGATACAGTAGGAGAGATTGAGAATCACGTAGAAAGCAAACAAATGGAGAAAAGAAAAGGAAAGGAGGAGTAAAGGAGAAGGAAAGGAAAAGGAAAGGAAAAGGAAAGGAGAAAGAAAGGAGAAGGAAAGGAAAAGGGAAGGAGAAGGAAAGGAGAAGGAAAGGAAAAGGAAAGGAGAAGGAAAGAAGAAGGAAAGGAAAAGGAAAGGAGAAGGAAAGAAAGGGAAAGGAAAAGGAAAGGAGAAGGAAAGGAAAGGAGAAGAGAAGAGAGGGCAGAGGGCATGAGGGCAGAAGACAGAGGAAATGAGGGCAGAGGGCATGAGGGCAGAGGGCAGAGGGCATGAGGGCATGAGGGCAGAGGGCATGAGGGCAGAAGACAGAGGAAATGAGGGCAGAGGGCATGAGGGCAGAGGGCAGAGGGCATGAGGGCATGAGGGCAGAGGGCAGAGGGCAGAAGGGAGAGAGGATTAGGGCAAGAGGGCAGAGGGCATGAGGACAGAGAGCATGGGGGCATGAGGGCAGAGGGCATGAGAGTATGAGGGCATGAGGGCAGAGGGCATGGGGGCAGAGGGCAGAAGGGAGAGAGGAGAGGATATTTTCATAACTAACCTACAATCCACAATAACCTGAAATAGCTATTGCTTCACTCCCACATGTAAAACAGACTGATTGTTCTGACATTGTTACTTGCGTTTTCGCATTGGAACTCAAGAACTGAAGATGTATAGGGTAAATAAAAAGTATTTAGCATGAAGAAAACCATTCAGAGGGGTAGGCCTATGTTTCATTATTATGGAAACAAATAACTTCCAAAATGTCTTGTATTTTCCAATGTCTGGTATTCTTCATTGGAAATAAATTTGAAAAAATTTAATTTCAACTTCTAATGAACTTAGTTAGCAGCATTTGCTGCACAAGCCACTAGTAAAAATATAATCAATAACAGTGCAAAAGCTGATTTTATGCTTAACAGAGAAACAATTTTATAACCACATGACGTGTGTAGTGTAGTAACATGATAAAGATTATTATTATTATTATTATTATTATTATTATTATTATTATTATTATTATTATTATTATGAGTATCACGGAATTAGGCATTAGTGCCATCAGCCTATCTCTCTATTCACAACGAATTTCACTTAACTATTAGGAGATTCTATTCTTAACCAGTATGTAGGGGTGAATTTATCCGTGAATGATGGATTTGTAATGTCTAAAAATTTAATAAAAATCTCACGATTATAGCAGTAGACAGTACCATCAGAAGGCATTGACAAGTTGCTAGATTCTATGGTTACGATGTTACTATGATAGATGGTCACCACTGAAGATAACACAGTACAACACAAGACAAAAGAAACACGTGCACAATTTAGTTCTCCTGTCAGGAATCGAATCCGACCCACTGCCTTTGTATCTTGAAACATGACCGTTTCAGCCAGATCCGGTGACGTTGGTGTAATAAAAGATTTAAATCGCCCGAAATGAACTCTACGATACTAGAGGGTTGCAGATAGCAAACAAACTGGGAGTTTAGATTAAGTAAGATATAACAATGAATTTCAATTAGTTATGCAAGCATCTGCATATTAAAGAGAATTATTGCATAATTCGTCGACGATTAGCGGGCAACACAGCTCGGCGCACAATAGGTTTTTATAACGCCCACAACTCCGGCCTAATATTGCTCCGGCCGCGAGGAAGCATTCATTTATATTCCGGTGAAAGCTTCGCGCCTCGTATTAAGGCAATTTTGCTCCGCATTTAAAAACTCACTCATTGAACTCTGTGTGAATAAATACAATTGTGTACGAATCTGTATACGACGAGAACCCTTCCAAACATGTGCAGTACAGAGCTGGTGAGGAAGGTCAAGCTTTGTGAGGACTGAATCTTCTTACACTACTCAAAACGGTAGTCTGGCTGTCTGGCTGCGTTGTGTGACTTTCGCCATTCTCCCTCTTAGCCCCAAATATTTTCCTAAGCACCTTATTCTCAAACACCCTTAATCTCTGTTCCTCTCTCAAAGTGAGAGTCCAAGTTTCACAGCCATACAGAACAACCGGTGATATAACTGTTTTATAAATTCTAACTTTCAGATTTTTTGACAGCAGACTAGATAACAAAAGCTTCTCAACCGAATAATAACAGGCATTTCCCATATTTATTCTGTGTTTAATTTCCTCCTGAGTTTCATGTTGAAGATACACCGATAAGCTATCACAATTTGACTATAATTATGTGTGTGTATTCCGCCTTTGCTTATCATACAATTAAATGAATGAATTAATTAGTCATATTTTTTCATTAACGTTTTCGGTACGTAAATTGTACCATCTTCAGATGTATGTATATGATGCTAATTGTTAACCAAGCCTATGGGTACATGTGTCGTGGACTTAAGCACGAGCAGATCAATACACGTTAACACTGTAAGTTACTTTTCTTACATAATAGGCATTACCCAAGGAGTTAACCATAACCAATACCAGTTAAAGGAATTTCCAAATTTTCAATTACAAACATTCCCAATTTCAAATTCATAAACTAATACTTAATCATATTGTTACAGACACGCCAGGCGATACTAAATCCATGGACTTGACAACCTTCATTCTGTTATAATATTACATCTATGGATACAAATCACAGTAATGCCATCAACTATTATAGAAGTGTCTCAACATTACTTTTAGCAAACATAGCCATGTTACGATACTGCGTCGAGCTCAACGCTAAATAACAAGATCACCACAACTGCCTCATTTAACTTCACACCGGCAAACACCACACAATAAGTGATCACATACTTCATATTGTGAATTTTATTTAGTACAACAATGTACTGTTAATCTTAACTAATATTTACAAGCACTATTTACAAATCAGAACTACCAGTTCTCAGTTCACAGTTCTTCTATCTCAGTCACTCGAGTTCACAGTATCTCGAACCACAGACCTTCAGAGACAGTTCACTGTACTCGAACTCGGGTCCCTCCAACTGCGGTCCACTGCACTCGAACTCAGGTCCCTCCAACTGCGGTCCACTGCACTCGAACTCAGGCCTTCGGATGCTGACGCAGATGCGGACGCACACTCGAGTCGAACTCTGGCTTGCTTGCTCTGGCTTACTCACTGACGGAATAACTGAAAACTCTCCAACTCTAGTTCGCTGGCGCTTCTTCTTTTATAGCAAAATCATAGTTGCGAGAACCTTCTACAGGTGTGTAGAGAATTATCTGGATATCTCCACTTCGACGCATTTTCTGGAAGGGTCGGGAAGGTCCATTCCCCCTTACTCCGCATGCAGCAGTTGCGCGTGCACTCTCCCCTCGTCGCGTGGGCCTTTCCCTTTCCCCTCGTCGCGCCGTCCCTCATGCTTCATGAAGCCCGCGCGATATGCTCTCTCTCGCGGGACGCTGGTCGTGAGTTCGAATCTCACGTCGCTGTCACAATATATTTAAAGTTATGTAAAAACTATGTGCTTTTTAAACAGTTTTTAAACAGTGTTTTTAAATAGTGTTTTAAATATTGACTGAAACATTCTAATTTTGATAAAGTGTTGTACCAGCAAATAGTATATAAGAGTTAAGGTAATCATTTATGTAATCATGGCAACACTTCACCGGCATAGCACAGTATGCACAAAAACACTGATCATTTAAGTCCACGATACATGTACCCATAGGCTTGGTTAACAATTAGCATCATATACATACATCTGAAGATGGTACAATTTACGTACCGAAAACGTTAATGAAAAAATATGACTAATTAATTCATTCATTTAATTGTATGATAAGCAAAGGCGGAATACACACACATAATTATAGTCAAATTCCTCCTGAGTGTCATTTAATTTGAAGAGTCCACTGCAAGAATGATGGATGTCACTTTCTTGTCGAAAATGAACCAAGACTGTCTATGCATAGCTTAAGACATATAGAATGTACATACAGAGTTATATGGCATTAACACTGATAGTCATTGTCCAGTAATGATCGGAAAATCACAGTTAAGCTTTGAGCGCTAAGCATTTCAAACTTTCAATTGCTTCTCCTACAAAATTACATCCATCATTCTTGCAGTGGACACTTCATTTGTTACTGTTGCTCCAAGATATTTGAATTTTTCCACCTCTTCGAAGGATAAATCTCCAATTTTTATATTTCCATTTCGTACAATATTCTCGTCATGAGACATAATCATATACTTTGTCTTTCGGGATTTACTTGCAACCCTATCGCTTTACTTGCTTCAAGTAGAATTTCCGTGTTTTCCCTAATTGTTTGTCGATTTTCTCCTAACATATTCACGTCATCTGAATAGACAAGAAGCCATCGTTAAAAATACAAGGAAAAAGTGTTTGATGTCACTTTAGATGCATGTACATATAGTGAAATAAAATTAGGAGCTCCCTGATTGTATTAACTTCCTGAGTCCTGAGAGTATAGTACTACAGAACTTCATACGTGGTTATGATATAAGATGTATGTGCAGAGTCCCGATGTATAGGATAATGTACCTGCATTTAATGCCCTAACTGTAACAAGCAGAATTTTTTCAGCATTTTTCCTCATGTCAGTGACTTTTTAAAAAAAGTGTAGAATTATATTGAACTTTAGAAATAAATCTATAAGCCCATGGTGTTCCGAGGCGAAGTTGTTAACTTCTGATATCGGCAAGTACAGAGCGTTCGCCTACGAGTGAGGCCAGGAAAGCGGCATGTACTGATACGCCGCTTTGTGCGCGCAGTTGTTGAGACACGCTCGACAATCAAGGTCGACAAGTTATCAGTTGTGAGCCAGATGTTGCAGTATTTAACACGTACAGTGCAGTTTCTTGACACAGTTGCTTAAATATTCAGCGTTGTGTAAAATTTGTTAACAATGCAAAACGCAAAATTCACGCTTGAACAAAGAGTTTTTATGTATGATGCATATGTGAAAACAGAGTCATGTAGAGAGGTGCGTAGGAAATTTGAAGTGAAATATCCGGGTGCTCCAATTCAGGGTAGAAAAACTCTTTAGACGTCTTGTTAACAAATTAAGGACAACAGGGTCGATAAATGCTACAATTCCTAAGCGAAAACGAAGAGTGTTGACGGAAGAAACAATTGATGAAATCAGTGCATCATTTATACGCTCTCCTAATAAATCTCTAAGACGTGTTTCAAAAACATCAGTCTTTACTGCTGC
This sequence comes from Periplaneta americana, assembly GCA_025594305.2. Lineage (NCBI taxonomy): Eukaryota > Metazoa > Arthropoda > Insecta > Blattodea > Blattidae > Periplaneta > Periplaneta americana. The sequence continues at coordinate 8,605,273 of JAJSOF020000001.1, forward strand.
TAAACTTTTAAAATTAAAACCCTACAGAGTATAGTATAGAAAGCGGAAGCTTACGGATAGACGATTCCCGCAAGTGACACCGCAGGCAGGCCGCTTTCCTGGCCCCACCCGTAGGCGAACGCTCTGTATTTATCAGCACTTAACGGTGACTCTCGCTCTACGGCTTTCCTCCGCCAAAGAATTAGTATTGCCATTCAACGAGGGAACGCTATAAGTGTTATGGGGGCTTTTCCAGAATCTAAATCGTTGGAAGAAATATTTTATTTCATGTAGAGCTGTGGACAGTTTTTCGCATCCTTTAGTTTTGTTGCTAATTTCTAGTTTGTCCCTTACTCAATTGTATAATTTAATTTCAAAATTGAATTAAAGTTTATTTTGTATAAGACAGTTTGATATGTTTTTTTAGATAATATTTTTCTAAATGAAAACCTTAAGTGAAATTGTTAAGTAGGATAAAATCACTCTGTGAATTATTATTGTTACAATATTTTGTTACTGGTGTTTACATTACCTCTAATTTGTCAAAAAAATGAAGTATATATGTATACTTAAGTGTTTATACATATACAGTGGACTCTCCTATCTTCCATATTACGTATTTACGATTTATTAGATTTACGAAAACATTGGTTCAGTACCTATAAGGCTACTAAATAAACATATGTGACAATTTCACTTTTCTGAAAAAAAAAATGTTGAGAAAATAGTCCTTTTGAAAAGAAAAGCGAACTTATTATTATTATTATTATTATTATTATTATTATTATTATTATTATTAAGTAATTCTGTTGACCTTTTCCTATATCTCTGCATATCTGTACCTTTAACACTTAATCGAGTTCTGTGCCTCATGTAAGATTTAACGACCTTATGTAAATATTTCACAAAACATATTCACAAAAAAATAAAAAAAATAAAAAATACAAATGTCTCAGGACTCGGGAGGTTAAATTTCGCTTACAACACACTGCGCATGTGCAGTAAACAAGAGCCTCTGTATATATGCTACTTGTACGAAATTGTTGCCTACATAGAGGTGGACTCCCATCAAGACTCGCTCCAAATTTCAATCCCGTATCTGAACATCCCTGATGACTAGTTGGGATACCTTTTTAGTATATCGCTATGCGTTCGTGATCAAGATCAAGATCAAGCTCTTCTACTGTTGTTGCGAGCTAATACCACAGTTTAGTATATACAGTTGCGAAGCTCAATACTTAATAAACATGCAAACATAGTTGCTGACCACCAGGATCGCTACTATCGCCTCAGCACAGACCCTTTCCCGAGTAGACGATAATGTTTGTTCGGGTTTTCTATTTCAGTGTATGGAGCTCAGTGAAATATTATATTATAACTTTATTGCTTATCATTGCTAAGCTTTATTTAGTGTAATGTGTCCATAAGTTCCGTTTACTTCTTGTTGCATAATATGTTGCAGAAATAATTACGAAACTGTGTTATTTTAATGTGAAGAGAATTTTACATGTTAACATAATGTTCGCGTCAACATTTTAGGTTCAGAATGGAAGCTATTTCGAAGTTTAATAAAAAAGAATTTATGTTGTGATTTTAATTTAGCACATCTACATTCCTTAATTATAGATAGAAAATTTACCATACCACTCCTATGAAATTAGTGTACGTAGAATTGTGTTACTTCGTCTCTTAGGAAGTAGATAAATACAATAATTCAGTACATACTCAATTGTAGTATTAAAATACAGACAAATAGAATGTGCGGCGTATCATACATGACATTATGCTTAATTATAATGTATAAATGCGAATATTGAAGTACTGGTACAGTAAACATAACCTATAATTTCAACATATCTAAATATCCGTGCGGTGCAACTGAAAATTATTGAATCGTACATAAATGAATGTACAAGAGTTTTGCAATATTTAATTCAAATAAAGGCAGGTATTACACATACGAACAACGTAATTTTCACACCAAAAATAATATTTCACCTTAACTCGCAAGTGAATTATGTCTGAAGTGTCTCATAATCTTTGTTTTAAATTTTATTATTGCAATAACACTACATTTTAGAGAAATATATGTTATTCTTTATGCATTCCAACTAATTTATATGATTTAAAAGCCATCCTTCATGATCGGGTTAAGGGAATCACATGGTCTGCCTTACGGCCTGTATTAGATCACGATGGCAGTGACACAGTCTATTGTTCGTAGTACTCACAGCGCTCCAAGCGGCTAGCAACTATCGCGAGAAAAGCAAAAAATCATCCCAAGCTTCGCAACTGTATATACTAAATTGTGCTAATATCGTGTCATCCCTGCTGTAGAGCGTTATGATTGGTTGAAACAAAACATGTTGTTGCATATGACTGATCCATACCAAATGATCAAGTTACTGACGTAGCCTAAGTGGATTAGTCAATAACAATGTAAGAAGCTAATAAAAAGTGAGTTCATACCCACTATATCCCGACCTTTCTTCGCGGAAGACTTTCTTCTCAGTACAATGCTCGTGCTTGAGCATAAAGCTTTCTCCCCCCGCATTTCTTCTCTCTCGTGACAGAAGGAATGGTCCGCAGCACTTCCCTGAGTGATTCTCAGAGTTTACTACAGAGCATTATGTTCAAAATAAGAAAGCTACTCTCGCAAAACCGCATATGATACAACAGAATGCGGTGAACATTGTAGATTTATCGGCGATTCTGAACGTGCTTCGCGCTTTATGGAAGGAAGCTATGGACCATAGCAATCAGCACGTTTCATGATACTGAAATGCGTTTAAGATGTTGCAAGATATGTCTTTACTTCTTGTTTCTCTATTGTTTATTTTAGTACCGGAGAATTACGTAAAACTCACAGCTGGGGAAAACTGGACCGCTACGTCATGACTGGGTTGGAGAGGTTTTATTAGCCACAGTATGAGGAGTAACTTAAGGAGAGAGGATGGTATTTTTTTAACTTTTTCCTATTTGGTTAACTATATTAATTTTTTGTATGTAGAGAGCTCATAGCTTGGCTAACTCAACCAAATAAAAAATTTTTTTGGGGCCCAAATTTGAAAAAAAATACCCAATGCAGGATTGTACTGAAACCGATATATCTAAACCGTTTTTAAAGATAGATTCAGAACAATTTTTCCAATGTATTTCAAAAGCATGTTCTACAAACTGTCTGTAACAGAATTTTGATATTAATCCCTACGTTTGTAAAATAAACAATTAAAATTTAGTAACAATTTTCTGATTTCCTTTTCTTGCAAACAAACGGACGTATTTTTAAAATGAAATCAATTAACAAAATTCTGTTACAGAGAAAAGTTTCCTAATAGCCTAAAGAATGTGTGTTCTAAATTTCATGCATGTATCTTTAATAGTTCAGAAATTATATCCATTTTGTCTGGCAATGTAGCAAATAAAATGAAGTTCTGGAAACGATAAAAGCGGGCGTGTGATTTAAAATCCATAGCGCAGGAAGTTTAAAAATGACGTCTCAACATTCGATAAGGACACAAATAACACAAAATGTTATGTTTTGCAATGCATTCTCCACACATATCAAAGGGTATTAATTTTTTTTTTTTTTTGAAAATTTAATTTACCGGAAACAACAATAAAAGTGAGCGAGTGATTTAAAAATCTATTACGCAGGAAGTTTGAAAAATGGCGACTCAACATCCGATAATTGGGCACAAATTCCAAAAATGTTATGTTACGCATTCAACACATATCACAAAGATATTTTATAGTCGTCCACAAGCATTTATGGTTGTCAAGGTCAAATCTTCTTCTTACTACAAATTATATCCCTCCTTAAACCCTTGGGCTGGGGACCATTTCAGAATATAAAATGAACTTCCTACACGTTGCAAAGACAAAAGAAATTCAGTATCCTTTCAGCTTGTGCTGTGCTCTTCTGTGTTATATGTAATAACAATATTAAAACAGTTGTAGATAAACTTAAGCTGTGTTATTCTGTTTTAATATGTAGACACTTTTTCAACATTCAATAACTTGTGGCCGAGTGATTAGTCTCTCTGCCTTGCACCGTGGTAACCTGAGTTCGATCCCCGTCTGGATAGTGAACAAAGTGGGCGCGAGGGTTTTTTTTTATCGGAATTCTCCCATTTCCCTCATCATTGTCATTCCACCAATGTTCCATAATCACCGTCATTTTGTTCTTGAGATCCTAAGCCATGAGTCCAGAACAAATAAAAAGAAGTCGATAAATTGTATAACTTGTGCATATAATAAATACTATTATGCTTCAAGTATGCTTCGACAGTCTAAATTTGAGTAGCCAGAAAAAAATCATTTTCTATGTTTACAAATATTTTAATATCTTTGTAGCAGTGAGTCATCCACTATTTCTTCCATGTACAATAAAACTCAGAGTTATGGGAACAGCTTTTGGTGTTAGTTTAAAATTTTAAGAAATTTTGACGCGATTGAGTCCCTTGAAAATGATCCACGCCCATTATTCTCCTAATGTTTCATGATTCATTTTCCGTTTCACCAAGTCTCGTCCAGCATTAAGCTGTAAACGAAAGCTGGAATTTTCCTCTTGATCGTCCCTCCAAACAGTTTACTAGGACTATTTTATTAATCTCATCAATTTTTTTTTCTTCCCTTCTGAATTTCACCTACACTTGTTTCTTCATTAATTTTTCTCTGATCAAATTATTTCAGTTCTGATTGTCCTTCCAGCTATTTCCCTATTAAAATGTTCTCAGCAATCTGTTATTTCACGCAGTGTCTGCCATTCTACCCAATAGTCCCGGATATTATTTTCCTTCCCATTGCCTTAAATCTTTTTTATCATCTCTTGTCACTTTCGTAAAAATCATTTAATCAAACTGATCGTCTTTCAGAGGATACTTTCAAAATGATTATTAGTTAATACAACACTATTTCATAAGCCTTCATTTCACAAATGACGACACGCTCATTTTAGTAATTTGTTTAAACAACAGATTAGGCCTTTTTGGAATTGAGACGATCAAGAAAGAATTGACGAGGTGAGCACAAGGAGACTGACGAGATTATTTTTTGCAGTGTAACTTGCAAAGGGAAAAGTCCATTAAGGGTTTAAATAACGAAACTACGTTTTACGACCTTGAACATTTAAAGTCTGTGTTCCACTATAAAGAATTTGTTTTTGAAAATTTACTAATTTTTCACCAAAAATACCATCCTCTCCCCTTGAGTCTTCAGATATGCCAATACATACAATAAAAGAGTTAGCCTATAGTAAAAATATAATTAAAGGTTTTTTAAAAAAAAATTTTCACTATTCCATTTGTCAGTTTTAGAGATTCCTGTCAAATTGTCAGCCAGATTTTGATAATATTGAGTATATTGAATGGAAATGGATAGCATTATTCTTAGAAACGTTTGAAATTATTTGTTGAATTATTAACAAAAGTCAGTTGAAGCAATGTTTCCAGATTATTTTATTGCTGGTTAAAGTTAAAAATGAAATGGAAGAAAAAGTAAGATATATCATTATCTACAAAACTTGTATGCCAGATAAATTATCTATTATGTACACAATAACGTGGCCAATAAGAAATAACTTCAGACTAAAAGCTGGTTCACAATAAACCGGGAACGAGAACCAGAATGAAAACGAGAAGCAGAGGACGTGAATATGAAAAATTTTGATTCACAATAAACAGACGATTATGCATATCGATATGTATGTCAATAAGATATGTAAAGTCGATATTACGCAGTCTAATGTTATTTGTGTATAATTGACCAATGGCGTTCTGTCATGAGTACAAGGCAGCCAACATAAACACAGGTTAACCAACTTCGAAATTTCAACTGAAACATTTCATTTATATATAAATATGCCCATGCATCTTTATTATCACAACCTATTTTAAGTCTACCATAACGTAAAATAATTAGAGAAGAAACATTTGTAATAGAACAAAAATGAACACAACAGTAGTTATTGAATTGAAGCATGAATATGTAGTGTGTAACACAACCAATACAGTAATGAAATATGATTCACTTATGATCGGTGATCAAAGATGCAGCTATTAAAAGCCACGTATTCTCCTTCATTTTCTCATATTTATACGAGGCGCGCCGCTTATCGTAAACGTGAGGATTTTCCTCAACACTCAATATTAGAATCTCATCAAATGAAACTTACTCCATGATGCACAGGACAGAACAAAATAATGCATAGGTTATATCACGATATTCTTGCTACAAAATATACGACGACAAAATAGCTTTTAGATGGCAATAGAATGAATCTAGTGGGCTGTGATCGGAAACGTGAACGCCAAAGTTGAAATTTGGCCAACTCTCCGTTCCCGATCCCGGAGCTCCGGCAAGCTTTTCGTTAATTGTGAATGCTCACATTTAAATGTACACATTTTAACAATTTTACCGTTTTCGTTTTCGTTCCGATTCTCCTTCCCGGTTTATTGTGAACCAGCCTTAAGGTCCAGTTGCTCGATCGTGGAATAAATCTTGGAATAGCCTAACTATAGAATAAATACGTGTTTCCTTTACTCCAAGGTTATCTATTCCATAGTTAGCAGAATTGTAACAGAGGTTGGCAATACTTTAGATGGTGTTTTGTTTATAAAATGCAATCACAATACCCGTATTTTTTATACAGGGTGATTCACGAGGATTTACCGCCACTTACGGAGTTTATTTCCGAAGACATTCTGAGCAAAAAAGTCACATAAACATTTGTCCTAATCTCAATATTTTCAGAGTTACACTAATTTGAAGTTGTTATAAAATACCTTTTTTCTTTAGTTTTAATGGTAAAAAAATATTACAAATAGAGAATGAACTATTCAGAAATATCATTTCTTTAATTGGCTAGTGTTCTGAAGCTAAAAATGTGTCGTAAATTTCTTTGTACAGATTTTGTTTTTCAATTTTTAACTAAAAATTACATTATTATTACGCACTTATCTCAACAATTTGTTACAAATCATACGACTTTAGGAACTTGATTCTTTTCAGTTTAATTACGCATCCTAATGTACAGTCTTGAAGAATTTACCAGAGTGGCGTGATTTATAACAATTGTTGTGATAAATGCGGAAGGAAACTGTAAGCTTCCTTTTCGAGACAAAAATTGTTTGATATGAGACATTTCATAGCTCGTTCCGGGAAAGCCGATGATTTAATTCCCAATATGCTCAGTCAATTTAAGACAGCGGTGTATTATAACAGTAAATTATTGAAAGAATTTTAGTTTTTCCTTTTAATGTGCATAAATTTTATCCGGAAAAATGCAACATTTTAAAATTCATTTGCAGAACGAAAAGTTACATTTGTTTCGATCAAATGATTATATTATACAGAGTGATTCAGACCACCCAACAGTCATTTATTTCGGAAACTAATGCATGAAAATTTCCGAAACAAAAATATTTATAACTCAACCACATGTGAACTTTCACTAGAGCTTGATTTCATCAATCAGCTCTAACAAGAAGTAGGGTCAGTGGCGTATCGCTTTAAAATTTCAAATGGGAGTCGGGGTCAAATAAGGTACCATTTGATAGAGCTCTTCAAAACAAACAACTTTCATAGGAAACGTTTTTATTAATTCCTACTCTGCCAGTCACTTGACCACGCCGATTAGGAGTCACTGACAGTGTTAGAAGAAGAGTACAGGTGTGTGCTGCTCAGAACGGCGGACAGTTTGAACATTTATAAAAAAATTAAAGGAATTGTCAAGCCTTTCAGTAACCTGTCAACATTAATTGTCTTGTTTACATTTTCGTCTTGTAACATTTCTCAATATTGATGACATTATCTTTTTGTACGTTTTCTTATTGAAAGAATAGGAATTGATAAAAACGTTTTTCTTATGAAAGTTGTTTGTTTTGAAGAGCTCTATCAAACGGTACCCTATTTGACCCGACCCCCATTTGAAATTTTAAAGTGATACACCACTGACCCTACTTCCTGTTAAGGCTGATTGATGAAATCAAGCTCAAGTGAAAGTTCACATGTGGTTTAGTTATAAATATTTTTGTCTCGGAAATTTTCATGCACTAGTTTCGAAATAAATGACTTACGGGTGGTCCGAATTACCCATTGCATTTTCGTACGTTTTTCATTGAACGAGTAGGAATTAATAGAAACGTTTCCTATGAAAGTTGTTTATTTTGAAGAGCTCTATCAAATGATACCTTATTTGATCCCGACTCCCACTTGAAATTTTAAAGTGATACGCCACTGACCCTACTTCCTGAGAGCTGATTGATGAAATCAAGCTCAAGTGAAAGTTCACATGTGGTTTAGTTATAAATATTTTTGTCTCGGAAATTTTCATGCACTAGTTTCCGAAATAAATGACTTAAGGGTGGTCCGAATTACCCATTGCATTTTCGTACGTTTTCTCATTGAAAGACTAGGAATTAATAAAAACGTTTCCTATGAAAGTTGTTTGTGTTGAAGAGCTCTATCAAATGATACCTTATTTGATCCCGACTCCCACTTGAAATTTTAAAGTGATACGCCACTGACCCTACTTCCTGTTAGAGCTGATTGATGAAATCAAGCTCTAGTGAAAGTTCACATGTGCTTTAGTAATAAATATTTTTGTCTCGGAAATTTTCATGTACTAGTTTCCGAAATAAATGACTTACGGGTGGTCCGAATTACCCATTGCATTTTCGTACGTTTTCTCATTGAAAGACTAGGAATTAATAAAAACGTTTCCTATGAAAGTTGTTTGTGTTGAAGAGCTCTATCAAATGGTACCTTATTTGACCCCGACTCCCATTTGAAATTTTAAAGTGATACGCCACTGATCCTACTTCCTGTTAAGGCTGATTGATGAAATCAAGCTAAGTGAAAGTACACATATGGTTTAGTTACAAATATTTTGTCTCGAAAATTTTCATGCACTAGTTTCCGAAATAAATTACTGTTACAGGCGGTCTGAATCACCCTGTATTTGTTATTGTTGCTTCAAAAAATTTACATTTTTCCATCTCCCAGAGGATAAATTTCCAATTTTTATATTTCCATTTCCTACTACATAATCATATAGACTGCTAGTTTGTCTTTTTGGGATTTACTATAAATTCTAATAGATATACGTTAACTAGGACTCATAATCAAATAAATGGTCAGATATGTCCTGGAAATTGTCATGCAGTGAAATACCTGGAAGCAAGGAGAATTAATTTACCTGTTTTTGAATACTGCTGTATTAACTGATAATACAAAATGAAGAACATATGGGAATTGCATTATTAACACAACACAAATATTTTGCTACGTACTAATTTCATAACTGACCACAAAACAGTTTCGTACCTAATTATGTAGCGTGTGGGTTGAAGCAGCTGCCAGTCATTGCGGCACATTAAAGTACTCAGTGCTTATGATGCGATTCAGGAAACGGACGAGGTACAGTGTATAACAATCTGAATTTCCAAGAAATGCTTTTGATCAATCGCATGCGCCATAATTTGAATCGTTTATTGTAAAAACACCACAACCGACTTTTTTTTACAAAATGCGTTTTTTTTGTGGATTTTGATTGCCAGCATTTTGTTATATCTTAACATATCTTGAAGAATAGGATTTAATACTCAAACTTCAAAATTATAACAGAAACCTCAAAATTATCACAATAATTACTATTTTTAAACAACTCAGGCTTCTAAAGCTTTGGAAAGAGCCACCCTCTGTTTTGGAAGTGAAGCATGGACCATACGAATCCAAGATAGGACGCATAGCCTAATATCTACTAAATAGAGATTTCTTGCAGTCCTCGGTCATTCCTTATTTGCTAAAAGGTACGTTTCACCCGAAACTGCAATATCTGAAGTGTGATGACCTCACATGTGTTAAGCATTTTCTTTTACATGACTCTAAACATAGAGATCTAATCGGATTTAAATCCGGTGACCTAGGAGGCCACGGTACAGGCCCTCCTCTGCCTAATGAAATATCACATGAACGATTAATTTTCGAACCAATGTTTATTGGAGCTTTTTGCTTCCTTCAGTTTGTACTTTTCATCTGTAAATTATTAACTTTCACTTTTGAAACAACCTGCATATGGGCTATTCCATATGAAATCGATCTGTAAAAAACCTCGTATTTTTTTATACTCTAATTTTTTCCCTACTTATATAAGGTGCTGAGGAAAGTGCATTTTCAAAAATATACTATCGAAAGTCAAACGGTTTTCTATTATTGAGCGACAAATTTAGCGTATTTTAGAAAAAACAAGCCTCTTTCAGCGCTCAGAACTCTGGAACCATTTACTGCAGAACATTGAACGGGAGCTCATTTTGAAGCTGACATTTGGTAGGTTATGATAAGAAGTAATCCTTATTTTTATTGTATACAGAGAGACAGATAATCTGATTTTACTTACTTTTAGGCTTTTTGCCGATTTGTAAAAATGTAAATATATAATAAAATATACATTGAGAAAAAACCTGGCATTATTAAGAGGGATTCGGCATTCTTTGCTTAGTGTCACGGCAATAAGTTTCGGAGGTAATAAATAGATTATTTTCACACGCCTAGACTTGAACGGCGCAGTACCGCATGCACTGGCCGAGAGCTGAAGATAAGCGAGCGTTGGGCGTCATTTTACTTCTGTGTTTATGAAAACCTGTGATAAAGCTAGCACAGCCATGACTGCTAGACGACACATCACGTGTTTATGTCTCCTAGCCTTGCTTACCTCGGCTAGCTCCCGTCTCACAGTCAGCTGGTTAGTTCACCCGCGTACTATTTATTTTCTTTATTTGATATTTTCAATAGTTTCTTATCAACATGCCATCAGTAAAAAATATGTGTTTATTTGTACTTTCAATGCGGAATCTAACTATATATTTTAAAAATATTTTTTCCTTGGCAAAGGCGTCTTAATGAGGAAAAATCTAAATTTCTCCATTTCCATAAAAAGTAAGAAAATCTGTTTATACGTCAATACAAACTTTAATTTCTCAGCATCAAAATAAACCATGATTTTGATCGTTGGTTGAAACGGTTTCGGAGCTACAAAAGTTTAAATTTGCAAATTTTACGAAAATATGATAAATTTAAATATTTTTAATTTAACCACTATGAAGTTCTGATGCCTCAAACTTTGCACAAAGCATTGTATCACAGTTCTCTACTTACAAAAAAAGTTTTATTGTATTTAGAAATTGTAAGGTCAATTTTCTCTATATTTCGGCCGATTTGAGATGCAATAGCTCATATGTACAGGGACATCATTTTAGTTTTACTTCAATTTTTATTGTACCTGAGTTTTTGAATGTACTTCACTCCCACCCCTTCTACTAATGAAGTTCATCCGTCTTCCACACAGATCCAAGACCGCATATACAGTCATAGTAAACAGTACGTTCCAAAAATATGTTCGCGTTTTCCAGTGACGAAAGAGCTTTCAATATTGAATCATTTTCGCACATGTACTGTCGTCCATTTGCATACGTCGTATCCCGGTTTCCCCCACCAGCTTTTATTCGCCAGCTAGTGGCTGGGCTGTCCTAGCTCTTTTCTGAAAACATTAATTTCTGTTAGGAATTGGACGTCTACGTAATATTATGCAACTGTTTAAAATAACTTAAATGAAAGGACCTCGTTAAGTAATTAACTGTCACGTGATTTCCTCCCTTTCTACGACCTACGGCATAACCACTTGGACGGACAGTAGATAATATGTCTGAGTAATTTTATCTTTTCGGATCGGGCAGAAGTGAATTTACAGTACGTAAGGTATCTTTTATAGAGTAGGTACAGAATTATTTCAACATGAGTTACTAGTACGAAGAACGAAACTGGTAATTGGGATTAGGTACAATAGTCTATAGTGTGATAATATGCACATTAGAACTGAAGCCTGTATCGAAATGAACGGCCACCATTTAAAAAAAAATGTGTTTAAATATCTATATTATGATTATTTTTCAATTTAACTTCATTCTCTATAGTGTACGTTAATGTGTTGTAGACAGTATAATATACACTGCATAATGAATATGTCCACATGGACAACTCAGTTCGTGAGTAAAAACACTCAATGTTAAAACTGTACTGTATTTTGATTAAACGAAAACCTAATGAAAATGATCAAACTCAAAAGCGCAATATTTTCTAGTTTACTTAAATGGATGAACTACTTTTCTTCCCTCCTATACCTAGTAAAGTGATTTGTTTGTATATTACGCCAGTATCATCGAACTCCAGTCGTGGAAGGAGGTAGCAAACGGCGTTGATCCAGAGGTATAGGCAAGTTAATATTAAAAATGTTAGTAAAAATAAAATGATGTCCCGTACAACCCATACAGGTCTACCCAATGTTTGGATTACTGTTGTGTGAAATCAATGAGGAAGAAAGGATGAAAGTAACCTAGAGCGCTCGTCTTTACAAAGATTCTTACGACTCAACTTCATGTGGGAGTGACTGCAAAGAAGCGTGGCTAGCGTAGTTGACTATGTTGCTAAGAAATTAAGTAAAGGCCTATATATGTTAAGGTTGTTAAGGAATAATTTACCTAACAAAGTATTGTTTACAATATTTCATAGCAATATACAAAGTCATTTAAATTATGGTATTATTCTTTGGGGTCAACATACTTCTGCTCAAGCTCTTTTCATATTACAAAAGAAAGCTTTAAGATTAATTTATGGAGTACCAAATACGACTCATTGTAAACCTCTTTTTATAAGGTCACAAATCTTGACATTGCCGTCTATGTATGTATTGGCCTGTCTTCTTCACATTCGGAATAACATTAATAATTACATAGCATGTACTTCTGTTCAGAAATATTCTACAAGAAATAATACAAATGTATATATTGACAAATGTAAATACAGTATTACTCAAAATAGTTTTCATTTATTTGCTTTTAAATTATTTAACAGTCTACCTGTTGATATAAGGAATCTTCCATTCCGGGTGTTTAGGACACGAATTAGGGCTATATTATTGGCAAATCCATTGTATGATGTCGATGAGTTTTTTAATATTCATGTATCTTAATTTGTATCCATTGTATGATATCATGTATTTTAAATTGTATATGACGATGCCATACATGTTCCACATGTTTTTGCAAAATTATCTATCTATCTATCTATCTATCTATCTATCTATCTATCTATCTATCTATCTATCTATCTATCTATCTATCTATCTATCTATCTATCTATCTATCTATCTATCTATCTATCTATCTATCTATCTATCTATCTATCTATCTATCTATCTATCTATATCTATATCTATATCTATATCTATATCTATATCTATATCTATATCTATATCTATATCTATATCTATATCTATATCTATATCTATATCTATATCTATATCTATATCTATATCTATATCTATATATCTATCTATCTATCTATCTATCTATCTATCTATCCATCCATCCATCCATCCATCCATCCATCCATCCATCCATCCATCCATCCATCCATCCATCCATCCATCCATCCATCCATCCATCCATCCATCCATCCATCCATCCATCCATCCATCTATCTATCTATCTATCTATCTATCTATCTATCTATCTATCTATCTATCTATCTATCTATCTATCTATCTATCTATCTATCTATCTATCTATCTATCTTCATGTTTTCATTGTTGCGTTATCTGAGGATCGTATTAGAGCCTACTGAGCAGCAATACGTGATTTAGGCTATAAAAAGTGGTAACAATTCCAATATTGAAACATAACATATATTTATGGAAAAATACGTTCATTATTGAAGGCCTCACGGGCTGCGCGGTATGAATTTAATGGCCATCATGTATGCACAAACGTTGCAGAGAGGATCAGGTACACAAACGTATGGCCAACTCCCCCCATCCTGTAATCCAAAATTGCAATAAATAGTTTTAGCCTGAATGACGTCATCATACTGTAGTGGTGGTCCACGGAGCCTGCAGAACCGCAGTGGTACCCCCCACCTCCCCGGCGGCGGAGGGGTTCATACATACTGATTGGCGCTTTACACTAGTCGATGGATATCAATCAAGCAATATCCTACAATCACACACACGGAATTATTTACTGGAGTACGGACAGCCTTGGGGCGGCTCGTAACGAATGGAAAACAGTCTGCGGTCTGCGCGCTATCGGAAAAAGCGGGCCGCACACCTGCGCTGTTACTTCCACGACTATGTGTTAAATAAATCCTGGAAAATGGAAACCAATTTCAATATTCCCAATTACGGCATGATAAATGGAATCATATGCAGTCCGATTTGAGAAAACGACTGCAAATTTGTAAGGCCGCCATCAGAGAGAGTGCGAAGTGACTGAATGTCTGTCTGTCTTTCTCTCTTGTTCCCCTATACGAGTGTATCAATGTTTAGTAGTATTATAGTCGTATTTATTTATTTATTTATTTATTTATTTATTTATTTATTTATTTATTTAACCTTTTAGAGATAAGGCCATCAGGTCTTACAAATTAATATTAAATTTACAATTACAATTACAATAAAAATTAAAGTACGACAAGATTTCTGATTAATGAAAGCTAGTATCATCATAAATAAGGACAAATAATATTTTTGTATTTACTGAATTACAAGTTAAAACTAGAATAACAAAATTCTATAGTGATGAAATTACGGGCTATATATTGAGATATTTTGTGTTAGATTAAGAGAACTATTTACAAGAAACCATGTCTGAAGGAGTTCAGGATACTGACCAAGTGCCTAGTAAGTTTGGTTTTAATTCAATTTTATTTCGACAGTCCCTGATGCTGCAGGTAACGAATCCACAAACAATTAGGAAAACACGGAAAGTCTTGGCAGGGCTATTGTGAAAGAGGATGAGTTTGAGGAGGTGCGATGGGATGGTATTGTTAGTATTGTTTATGACGTGAGCGTGTGTTCAGATTGTGGTGGGAAGAAAGGTAAAAAGGAGACGACAGACGTGGAAGGAATAGAAGAGTGCAAGATTTGAAGAGAAAGAGAATGAATGTAAATTTCTTTTCTTATCTAGTTTAAGCCAACCTATTGTTTCCAGGGATGGGAAATATGATCATATTTACGAACATTGTTCTTACAAAACGTACACACAAATTATGAGCACGTTGAAGTTAGGTTTTGTTGTCGCTGGAAAAGGTGTAGTAAAATGTCAGCATAGTCAAAATAGGGAAATACAAGGTCTGCAATGGGACTTTTTTAAGCAAGAGGGAAGATGAACATTTATGCTTTTTAGCAGACGGATAATAGAATATACTTTTCTGCAGGTTTCTGTGATTTGCAAGTCCCAGTTTACTGAACTTGAGCATATTAATATACTTTAAAGTTTAGAGTATGAGGTTATCCGAGGTCTGGATAAGCATTAAGTATAAGAAACTTTGCTTGCACAAATTTATATAACAATAACAAAACGATTTCCTATATTCATATATTCATTCATTCATAGTTTTCTGCCTCACTGCAAACCCAGTATCGCCCATAACTAACCTAAAACACAGTATTTTTATATCTAAAAAAATAATTTCGAATATTGAGAAATTTATTACATAGGCCTAATGTGGATCAGTATAACATCCCCGATTATCTGTAGTAATCTCAGACCTCGAATGGCATTTATTAGGACTATTTAGTGAATCAAATAAAAATGTAAATAATATATCCCTAAATTCGATCACAAAATGTTAATAATTGTATATTAACGAATACTTAACCTATTCAGACATTGTGAAGTTCAAATACTCGTAGATGAATATCGATTATTGCAATAAAGAAATTCGATGTTATTATTCAGTAATGCCATTTGCGAAAAGCGAAATACAGGTTTAACAATGTTAATTACATGTACTGCACTTTTCCCTTATTATTATAACATAAATACATTTTCATTATCTGCTGAATTCATAATTTAATTTAACAGTAACAGTGGGGACAGCTATATACCAATGCTTATGTATTCACAGCGGGACATGTTGCTACACAGTGAAGCCATCTCTGTATAGATAGGTCTAATTAAAACACGAATTTTATTACGCCATACGGAAGGCAGTTTGATCAAAGACCTTATTATTACTATGCAAGGTCATTGGGTTTGATATGCGTTGATGTTGCATAAATTTGAACATCTCACTTTCTATTAATTGTTTCATTTCATTCACAAAATACAAATTTTAGACTAGAATTATAGGTTAAGTTATCTGTGGGAGCAGGACCAATGTCAGCTGTGTCTTATTTCGACCGTTACACGAAAGCATTTTTATAGCTCGACAAACGCATTCTCGCTGTAGTGTGTAACGGAACTAAAGCCGCATCTACACAGTTCAATATTCCAATCGCGTATGTGTGCAATCTGGGAAGAATATTGAAAGAATCAAGTTTAAAAGGTGCGTTCAATTAAGATGCATAAAGATTTTGTGTCTACATGGTGCGCCGTTTTGAACGTCGTCTTCACTGCGTAAATATATTAATTAATATTAAATATCAATCCTGCATTCATTGCTTTAAAGTTGAAAGAAAAGTTTAACCGTATACTTGCACCTTAATGTATTCATGATCATCAATTTACGGGGAAACAGTTGGCGACAACGACTAAACAAAAGAACGACTATGCGATAAATTGATAGCGATAAATCTAGCTGCAAAAATTATCGCAAAGTCTGACTGTGATTGGTTGGAATTCATAATTTCATTACACTTCATTGGTTGAAAATGGAATGACGTCATATAAACGAAATAGTCTCTAAAAATATTTGCACGTATACCCCCTCCCACCCTGTATACTGACAATTTAAATATAGTTTGAATAAAAAGTTTAAAGAACTTAGAGTGTCCATTTAGAAGTGAAACAAGGTCTTAAGATGACTGAATTTGAACAAGCGATAGAAAGTCACTTTATATTATAATATTTCTTAACAGAGGGCAAAGACATGTAAGAAAATAAACGACTTTTTAATGCTTTCTATGTCACTATGGAAACCGGAGAAGCACGGTGCCTAAGATCAAGGAAACAGAAACAAGGGTCCGGATTTCCCTTTTCCAGGACGAGCGCTCTTCCCGGGTTAACATAAAGAACGATTCCATTTAAAGGAAACGTGCCTCTGCTTTCGCAGTAGTAATATCCGTGCGAAATTTTTAACCGAGGTGAAAAATGCCGAGTCTGCCAGGCTGCATGCTTCCAGTGCAGCGTGTGTCTCGTTGATTAAATTCACGGCCTTCTATTTCGCGCTTCTTTGACTGCTACTTTATGAGCTGTACTTGCCCTGCTTACCCTCAGCAGGCCACGCTGCGGTCAATACACCGCACATGGGACCTGCCCAGCGAACAGCCACACTGCATCGTCCACAATAACTTTTATTGCAACACTCAAATGATGTCATAAAGTTCACAGCTTCTTTTCATTATTTTCTAGGATCTGTCCTCCATTCAGATCCGGATACACTGCAGACTACGGAATATTTCTTGTCCTTACTCGCCCTCGGTGGACTAGTACTACTGCCTGCTGAATCCCGAATTGGCCAATGTTGATCGAATTTTAAAAACGATTAAAGTTTCTGGCATGGGTTTCTTCGAAAAGGAGGAATAATAATAATAATAATAATAATAATAATAATAAATAATAATAATAATAATAATGGTTTATTTTAACTGGCAGAGTTAAGGCCATTCGGCCTTCTCTTCACTCAACCAGTATGATAGAAAATTACTACAATGCTATGAATATAACATAATTAATACAATACAATACAATACTACAATACAAGACAATATAATACATAATTAATATAATACAATGACAATTCTTTTCATCTTCACAACACCAATAAAATAATTATGTAACAATAATAATAATAATAATAATAATAATAATAATAATAATAGTAATGATAGTCATACCTAAATTAAACTAAATTATTAGACTTGATCACAATTATAACTTCAATTTGACTGCGCCCGTAAGAAACCGTTTAGCCTTTTCTTGAAAGTGGTTATTGTCTGGCAGCCCCTAATCTTCTGAGGAGAATTCCGTTCACGGGGACTGAGACAGTAAAAGAGGATGAATAGTGGGATGTTCTATAGGCAGGAATTGCTAGGATTTGGCTCTCCTGTGACCTGGTGTTTAGATTGTGGTTGGAGGATAAGTAGTTAAACCGGGAACGAAGATAATTTGGAGTAGAAGTGTGGAGAACTCGAAACAGAAGAGACAGCGAATGAAGTGTTCTACGGTTACTAAGTTGCAGCCAGGATAAAGATTTGAACGAGGGTGTAATGTGGTCAAATTTGTGAGCATTGCTGATGAATCTGACACACATATTGTGCACACGCTGCAGCTTGTTCGAAAGGTCAGTTGTCAAGTCTGTAAGTATTACGTTGCAATAGTCAAATTGTGGTAGTACGAGGGTTTGCACTAAAGTCTGTTTTAATTATTGCCGCTCAATAAGAAGCCTTCAGGCAAAATTTACTGTACATTTGTGGAACATATAAAAGTCAGATTTTGGGCATAAGACAATGTGCCCATGCGTAGCCTTATGATCCGCGGACCACCTGTGGTCCTCGAGGTCTGCCCTTGTGGTCCTTCAAAAACAACGGAAGAAAAATAAAATTCAAACGATTTGCGTATTTACTACAGCTGAAAATCTCACAGTTTGGAATTGATACATGGCAATCGCCTTTCACTTTTTCTCTCAATATTGACATTTAATGGAATTTATTACCCTATCTGTCTACTGACTTCTCCGCTCTACTCTCAACAACAACTAAAGAGGGATTTAAAGCACTATGAACGTGGTGTTTCTCGCCATGTTTTCCCTGCAAATCTGGCGCCTGTAATCCAGCCAGGATCACCCGAATTCATAACAGAGGACCAAAGTACCGAACCTTGTCATGTACTTATGGCTTTCTTAATAGTTTTGCTGACACCCAGTCTGCACATTGAAATGGTCACGTGCTGTACGTCGTACACCAATAATACAACTCTGAGGTCACAATTTGAAACTTATTTTCCAAGTAAATATGACGAATCCCCTGGTAGAGGGGAAAGAAGGCCTGACGGCCTTATCTCGACCAGGTTAAATAAATATATACTATACTAATACAGTAAGTGTGGGCATGGGTTTGCACCAGTGCTGTCATGGTAATTTTTTTCTTGGCCATATGCCCAACCCCTTGTTTTCTCCTTTCAAATATATTTTACTCTCATCTCTATCTCTCCGACTGTCATCTAATGATTTTTTTATATTAAAGAAGAAGTAAAGAAATTGTTTTGCGTTACATTTTAATTGTATTTATTATTGTATTTAACATTCCATGGTATTCATACATTGCTTTGCTGCTAGAATATGGAACAAGTAAAACTTAATACTACTATAAAGTCTTAATTTATAGTCACAGTCTAGATAAAATATATACAGACGAGATTTACAATATAGTCTACTAGTACAACACAAAGTTTTAGTATCAATTTCATGAAGTGTTGTTGAATGTCATGAATTCACCTACAGAATAGAAGGCGTGAGAAATTAGGTACTTCTTTAATTTGGCCCTAAATAATCTTATGTTTTGAGTTTCATTTTTATGTCGACAGGGAGGCTATTAAAAATTTTTATTGTCATATAACGCACTCCTTTTGATAGCACGATAGACTTGCCGATGGAGTATGGAAGTCATTTTTTGACATGTATTTATGCTATGAACTGTTGAATTAGTTACAAAGTTTTCACGATTACATACGAGGAAGATTAATACTGAAAAGATATACTGACAAGCCATGGGCATTATTTGTAATTTTTTGAGAATAGTCCTACACGATTCCCTAGATTTGGCACTATTATTATTATTATTATTATTCTAATTTCTCTTTTTGTAATAAGAATATACTGTTACTATCTGTGGAATTTCCCAGAATATTATTCCAAAACTCATTACCGAGTGGAAGTATGCAAAGTATATTGTTTTTAAGGTATTGATATTTACTATCTTTTGCATAGATGTAATAGCAAAACAAGCTGAATTTAGTTTGTGGGTAATTTCTTTAATATGATTTTTCCAATTTAACACATTATCGAATTGTACAACAAGCTTTATTTAAAGAATACACATGTAGCTCACCGTAGATGCACACTCTTGTCTCGATGAATCTTGGAGTGTATATTTGCAGTACTTCTTGTTTTTCAACCATTATTTTATATAATTATGGAATCCATTGCTGCAGAGGTGGACAATTTTTGTTTATGAACATCAAACAAAATACATTAGGAACAGCAAGAGATGATCTAAGATCTGTACAGATCTCCACGTACAAAACTCAGGCACCCATATGCTGTATGGCTCCATAGAGATAAAATTTTCTTTTCCCCATATGATTAATTAAAAAATAGTAGGTTCCTATACGATGTATGGCCTCCATGACAGCACTGGTTTGCACAAACTTCCATCTTGTGCAATTAATGTATGCACGCACACACATACACACACATACAGGTTTTGTCACTGAAAGACCTCTGTGATCTCAGGCATATTAACGTGGATGTATTTGGGTTTTTTATGGATGTCTATTTATTGCATGGAATCCCAGAAAAAAATTCCTACATCAATATGTAAGACGTCGTAAATCTAACACAAGATAAAGGATCCCTGAATTCACTTCTCACCTCAACCGGACATACACACACACACACACACACACACACACACACACACACACATGTATGCACACACATACAGACACACACACACACACATACACACAAGGTTCTTTACGTACCTCGCTTCCACGATAACGATCTGTTTTTTTAACATTCCACCCAAAGAAAGCAGAAGCAAAACCTTTATGCACGTAAAACGTATAGAAAGAATCCCCTAGTTTACACCCCATCTGAAACTAATTACAATAACGTAGTTCTGATTCGAAAGGTTCGCTGAATTATTACATTGTAAGTATACAATACCGTAGAAGTGGGTAAAGTCAATCAGTGGGTATATAATCGATCATTTGCGATTTTTATTGAAAATTATATATTCTCTCAGTTACTTGCTAAAATTTTGTTATGCTGACTTCATTGCAAATGTAAACGAGAGGGACAACAAAAAAGCCTGCGAATGCCAACAATGGGAACACTGTGTAATTACCGTTGAAGTGAAAATTGTTATTTTCAACTTTTTCTCTTAAACGAAAACAAAGTCTTACAAACTCTAAATTATAGTCAGCAGTGAAATGAGACAGGAAGTTTACGTAAGTACTTTTGGTTGAGATTGTATCCTGAAATAATAGTTTTGCAGTTCGTAAATGTTAGTATTAAAGCTTATTATTTTAGAAAACTTGTACCTTTGTAGGGTTAAGTCGATCATGCCATCGACCTACTCGAAAGCAGATAGGACCAGCAGGAAGAATAAATTGTTCATCGAAATACCTCCAACTAACACTTATAAATAGAAAAGTGTCATAGTATAGCTTATATTGATGTGATAGTGGGGAAAGGGGAAGAGGAATTTTGAATCTTTAAATCTTTTTTTGTCGTTATGTAAAGTATTACAATGTGTTTTTATGTTTTATAAGTTGGCAATCATAGTCACGTTTGTACAGTGGAGACCTATAGGCCTAATTGTATCGAATAGTATGATCACAGTAACAAAAGAAAGACTATATAATGCTATAGGCATATATTCTAGATTATTATTGTTTTTACAGCCCTTATAACAAATAAAATATATGTAATAGACTTAATTTGTTTTTAAAAACATAAACAGTGATCGACTTTACTCAGCAATATTTTAAAATCGATCTTAAACTAAAAATTCAATGGTGATCGACTTTACCCTATTTAAGCAGGTAACTTCGATCACAAGTCAAATAAAAAAGATCAGTTTTTTATAGATTGTAATTCAATTCTTGTAACGTGCCTTCATAATTGAAGGATATGACGACAAAATGCTATTTTCTGAGGAGCTTCGCTCCATTGCATAACCTCAATAACATAAAAAAATTGCAAAATTTTGATCGACTTTAATCTCTTCTACGGTAGTGCAAAACGTGTATTACCATTCGTATAATGACAAAATACGGTAGAAAGCACCACGCTAACGAACTCCTGTCGAAATAGTTGGAACACAGATTTGAGTTTATGGCGCTTCAAAAACTTGGATTTCCGTTGTTGGTATCCTACAAACTAAGCTACTAATAAGGATTATCCTAATATCACGTCAGATGTTGGAAAATGATAGCTGGCGCGCCCCCATGAGCGTATTGATACATTGTGAGCAATTAGCCTGTTTTATCACCCGCCCGTTTGTTGACATGGAAACGGTGAATTGTTGCGCTGTACATCGGGGGCGCAGTCCGCAACAATATTGGTTTACACTTAGGTAAAGATTGAGCCAAACGATTAGATAGTAAGATAGCCAATCAGAGCGCGTGTTTGACTTTCTTCTTTACCAAACCTCGCAGGATATGAATTGCAGCCCCAGTCCTGCGAGAGCCCTTGTGTCAATACCCAGACAAGAGATCTGGGACACTGCCTGTATCTGCATACAAAATTAACATACAATATTCATGCTCACATTTGAAATTCATGCGGCACCCTCTGGCGGCATCTATTGGAACTGTTCATCAATAGGAATATGTTCAGCTCTTAGTATTCCAAGGATTTCAGAAAGGCTTCATTTTTAAGCAGTGGGATATGATGTTGGATTGTTAATAGTTTATATTGACTATTACACTTTTACTACGTCACACTACTTTTGACCAATGAAACGGTACGAAAGGACGTCCTACAACCAATTATGGCTGCTTATCGCACAATTTTATCGCGTCCCTAGCATTTGTTTAATTTTATCGCGTCCCTAGCATTTGTTTATTTTTATCACTACCCTAGCATTTTTTCTTTGTTTGCCAACATTTCAAACTGCACTGGTCTGGACGTCAAAAACAGAAAATTACAAACCACTCCAGTCGATGCACAGCAGTTTCAAATATGACTCACATTGGCATTCAAGAACAAGAATTAATAAAGATCACTGGTCATAGCTATGCATCTTCCTGAAACCGTATTTACAAATAAATGAAGAGCACCATTCGAAAATCCTGAATAAGTTGAGGGATACACTATGTACATCAACGAGTTCACTTCTTTTACGCACACGTCCAATATAACATCAACTGAACCACCAACCACTAAAACATTAAAATATGAAAATTTTACCTACTTTCAATAATTGTTTCTTTTAAAATTATTCATGTTTATCTTTTATTTCATCATCGTTAATTAAAACTTTTCTAACACTTGTTTATATTATTTAGGTTATGTTAGAGCTTCTGCTATATGATATTATGAATAGTCACGTATCAGAGATCGTTTAATATTAAGATTTATTGAAAATCATCTGTCAAGTGACGTTGATTACTGGAATCGGGATAATTGAAGTGGAATGCAACTGTTTTAATAAAAATTAAACTGAATCAACAAAGCCTTCTTGACCAGTAACCGTCCACAGAGTTCAATGAAGATTCCATAGTTGGCACAACTGATAAGAAAACAGCTATTCGTAACACACTATTGCCATCCACTAGCGTAGATGTTTTCTTTCTGTAAACGGTCCCAGGAAAACTTACTTTCTGGGAGGGCCCGTAATTGCGTTCGAGTGGCCAAAATTTGTATAAGCACTTGGTTTGACATTATTAACACGGTGAAAGAAAAAATAATTTGTTATCTGCCCCATGAGAATGTTTGCTGTTAGAGCAAAAGTGACGCTGTGGATGACATCCGTCGCCTTCGAGAGGTGTGGAGACGGGTACATGATGCTGAGGAGATTATTTATAACAAATGTAAGATGTCAATTATGAATAAATAAGTTTTTGTCACTAATTTTCGTAAGACTTTTAAGATGTAACGCAACTTCTGATGGACGGGATATGACCTAAAAACGGAATGCACAGTCTGGTGTAAGAGGAATGAAAAGATAGGCGTTTAAACAAGCTCTTGGTTTCCATGGCGACCGCAGCCTAATCGTCTGTCAAGCGGTGATGCATATCTCCCCGGCGTTGTGATTGCAGTCAGAATGTATCGAAGAGAGTGCATTCCCTGTGCCGTGTTCTTCTCTAATGGGATTCACATCTATTGAACAAGGTTATCGGTTAACTTCGCGTGGCCTCGGTTTCAGTTCTCTGGCGAATCCTGTTAGCTTCGCTAATTTTCCGCGTGGCTTCGCTGTGTATCAACGAACACGTACGGGTAATTACCCTCCTGAAGACTGCCTCTACGAGTTGCTGCTCTCAACAGTTACGGCATTTAATAAAATAGTCGCAGATTTACCAGAGTTATATCGCCAAAAATGTGCGAAGATCTCATTCGCCATTATCTACTACTATTACTCACTTTCAAATTCTTCCAGTACGTCTTGCATATAACTGTAAATAATATTATGTAATAGTTGCTGGGGAAAGAGAATGCCTGTTGGTCTCGGTTCTGTAAGATAATAGTAATAATAATAATAATAATAATAATAATAATAATAATAATAATAATAAAAATAATAATAATAATAATAATAATAATAATAATAATACTTATAATACTTACTGGCTTTTAAGGAACCCGGAGGTTCATTGCCGCCCTCACATAAGCCCGCCATTGGTCCCTATCCTGAGCAAGATTAATCCAGTCTCTGTCATCATATCCCACCTCCCTCAAATCCATTTTAATATTATCTTCCCATCTACGTCTCGGCCTCCCTAAAGGTCTTTTTCCTCCGGCCTCCCAATTAACACTCTATATTCATTTCTGGATTCGCCCATACGTGCTACATGCCCAGACCATCTCAAACGTCTGGATTTAATGTTCCTAATTATGTCAGGCGAAGAATACAATGCGTGCAGTTCTGTGTTGTGTAACTTTCTCCATTGTCCTGTAACTTCATCCCTCTTAGCCCCAAATATTTTCCTAAGCACCTTATTCTCAAAACCCTTAATCTCTGTTCCTCTCTCAAGGTGAGAGTCCAAGTTTCACAACCATATAGAACAATCGGTAATCTAACTGTTTTATAAATTCTAACTTTCAGATTTTTTTGACAGCAGACTGGATGATAAAAGCTTCTCAACTGAATAATAACAGGCATTTCCCGTATTTATTCTGCGTTTAATTTCCTCCCGAGTATCATTTATATTTGTTACTGTTGCTCCAAGATATTTGAACTTCTCCACCTCTTCAAAAGATAAATTTCCAGTTTTTATATATCCATTTCGTACAATATTCCCGTGGACATGTTATACATCTTTGTATTCAGAATTTAGAAAGGAGAAAAAATATGTACTAATATAAGTTAGAGTAATTTCCGGTTAAACCGGAAAAGGTATTTAAATAACACTTGCAAATGTTTGTGTTTTATATCACTTGAAGACTTCTCCAAGTGTCACGTAAATGGTAGCATAACTGTAAAATATATTTTTGGTCCACCAGAATCCAGTTACACCCGGTATGCAACACAGTAGACTCCAACCGCTCCCAGATTCGAATTTCTGCCTCTCACGACAAGGCGAAATGTCATCATACACAAAGGGAACTCTGCATTTACTAACTTCCTTAAATTCAAATGATCAATGTTTTAAAATGACGTCATGCTTGTGAATTTGCAAAGAGAAAGGCAGAAAGTGATGAGTGAGACAAGTCTGCCCTGGCCAGAACAATTAATTACCAACGAATAAAGGAATTCATACTTGGTGGAAGCGTCACGCATTGAATAATGATCTGCGTTCCGCAGGCTGGGCAAAGTTGCAGATAAACTTGGTCTGCATCCCATCCCGTCGACCTCAAGAAGTTAAATTGACAGAATAAAACATGGAAACGCGCGGACTGCCCCACGCGAGAATCGACGCACCCCTGTGCTCCTCAACTCCCCACACTTGAAGCGCACCCCGACACGTCATTTGTTATAGTAGTTTCGCGGTTTCGCCGCAAGCGCGGCAGCAGCGCTGCTCGCTGAAGAGTCTTTACTTCATTACTCACGAAGGCAGCATCACCAGTGGCTTGCAGAATGCCAATACTGTAACCATTGAACTCAGAGAATGGTCGGATCCACAGACACGTGAATTTGCCTTTGTAACGCTCCAAGTTATTCTTTTACTTATGTAGACTATAGGCTAGGATTTAAAATGCCGATTCACAATGAAAATTAAACTTAAACACAGAAGTTTGGGGTCAGATACCGAATGGGATCATTCACAACGATTCACATAAACATTAGATGATAACATGAACATTTGAAGTTTGAAAACATTCATGTTTATGCTTGCGTGATTTGAAAACAATACACAATCGTAGAGCGCTGAAGTTTAGAAGGGAATAAGACAAAATAACGTCGTTATGCTTCCATGGTTACCACGTATCTGTGCGGTTCGTCACAATACAGAAGGGAGGAAAAAAAACATACATTTGAAAAAAAAACACATATAAGAAAACAGTAAAGTTTAATTAGAATGAAAACACAAAACATTTTGGAACTCTAAAATTAATGAAAAACTTTACTCTTAATAATTGTAACTAAATGTAAATTAAATAACTTTATTTATTAAAAACAATTTCGTATGAATTTATGTTAAGAAACTCATTTACAGAGTAGAAAGGATTAATTTAAAAGCCCATTATAAAATCTAGCTTTGAAAGTATTGGTTGGTAACTTATAATATTGATTGGGAAGCTTATTATATAATTTCATCCCCATGACAGAAAAATTTGTACTAGTTTTAAGTAATCTATAGTATGGGATATTAATTTGTTCACTATTTCTAATTTCATGATCATGTATATTGGCTATTAATGAGTAACTGTCTATATTTTTTGTCGAGTGTAAAGGACTAGATCGTGTATATATATGTTATATACAAATATTTGTCCAATATATTTAGAAGATTAATATATATATATAAATTTATGACAGTTCATATCTATGATTGTTTGTATGGAGTCCTATAGGGACTACATTTTCGATAATACATTTCCATAAATCGTGTATGTACAAATGATATCTCGATTAATTAATTCCGTTCAGTGAATCAGTAAAGAATCTAGGTATTTATATGGATAAAAGTTTAAATTGGAACACTAGGAAAGTTCAGGAAACCTGCAAAAAGTATTCTCATTAATCCACTGAATATTTAGACGATTGAAGAATTTTCTGAACCCTTTTCCACGAAAAAAATGTTACAGTGAAACACTGTTCAAGACGGAAGTGATGTCCTAATTTTTTTCCGATTACTGTGATATTCAGGTGCTTAAAATGGATTTTATCATTCGTTACATGAAAAACGGCGCAGCAAACTACAAAGTGTTCATAATATGTGCGTCCGTTAAATCAGTCTGCAATATTCGCCGGGCTGATCACGATTAACACCATTTTCGTATAAATGTTGTCCTTACTCATTAAACGTCTAAAGAAGATCGTAGGAAAATCCACTGTCTTTACCTGTCTTTCACATATTGCATTTCTCCACTCCTGTCTATCTTGCAGTCTCTTGTTTTCAAAATTTATCCACCCATCATAACCTGACACACGATCACAACAGTTGTTTTCCGGTTTCAATATTACCCATTCCTCCCACCGAACATCCTCATATTCATCTTCTTTCACTGTGGCTGTTCCTCGACTTTGGAATTCCCTACCGAGTAAATGTCAGGGACTGTCAGACATCAAACCAATTTAAGAATAGACTAACGAAATATTTTTCTAACAACTGTTGTTAACGACATAATAGCTGTTTCAGGTTTGAAAATGTTTAATGGTTTTATATAATAAATATATATATATATATATATATAATATTTCAAAGATAAATATCTAAATTATATTATTATTATTATTATTATTATTATTATTATTATTATTATTATTATCACTATTTCTTACCAATGTTTATTATTGTCACGCTAACATTGCTTATCCAACTATCATTATTTACTTTCATGTTGTTTTATTAATGTAATAACTATGTAAGCAATTGTATGGAAATTAGAATTAGAGTCTGGAAGAGGCGGAAGAAAATGCCTACTGGCCTTAGCTCTGCCAGATTAAATAAATAAATAAATAAATAAATAAATAAATAATAATCCAACAATAATAATAGTAATAATATAATACTTACTTACTTACTGGATTTTAAGGAACCCGGAGGTTCATTGCCGCCCTCACATAAGCCCGCCATTGGTCCCTATCCTGAGCAAGATTAATCGAGTCTCTACCATCATATCCTACCTCCCTCAAATCCATTTTAATATCTTCCCACCTACGTCTCGGCCTCCCCAAAGGTCTTTTCCCTCTGGCCTCCCAACTAACACTCTATATGCATTTCTGGATTCGTCCATACTTGCTACATGTCCTGCCCATCTCAAACGTCTGGATTTAATGTTCCTAATTATGTCAGGTGAAGAATACAATGCGTGCAGTTCTCTGTTGTGTAACTTTGTCCATTCTCCTGTAACTTCATCCCTCTTAACCCCAAATATTTTCCTAAGAACCTTATTCTCAAACACCCTTAATCTCTGTTCCTCTCTCAAAGTGAGAGTCCAAGTTTCACAACCATACAGAACAACCGGTAATGTAACTGTTTTATAAATTCTAATTTTCAGATTTTTTGACAGAAGACTAGATGATAAAAGCTCCTTTTTTATTTTAGTAGGTTATTTTACGACGCTTTATCAACAGCTTACGTTATTTAGCGTCTGAATGAGATGGTGATAATGCCGGTGAAATGAGTCCTGGGTCCAGCACCGAAAGTTACCCAGCATTGGCTCATATTGGGTTGAGGGAAAACCCCGGAAAAAACCTCAATCAGATAACTTGCCCCGACCGGGAATCGAACCCGGGCCACCTGGTTTCGCGGCCAGACGTGCTAGCCGTTACTCCACAGGTGTGGACCCGATAAAGCTTCTCAACCGAATAATAACAGGCATTTCCCATATTTATTCTGCGTTTAATTTCCTCCCGAGTGTCATTAATAATAATAATAATAATAATAATAATAATAATAATAATAATTATTATTATTATTATATTTCATTCTAAAATCCGAATCTAATCAAGATATTTCGGAATTATTTATATGGTAACAAGAGTACATAAAACAGATTATTATCGGTTTATATCAATTTTATTGTAATTTTTCCTTACAATGTTTCTTGTACAATTCATTGTGAATTATTCTGCATCAATTGGGACACCCCATATATGAGGGAGACTTGAATAGTAAAAATATTAACACGTTATTTTGAAGAATAATTTATGCAAACTTTCATTATCGATGTGAGATATGCAAAGCAGTGGTTCAGTGCTACTTCTGATAGGCTACAGTTCACAGACTCTAAACCGGTTAGATTGCATGGAACAGAGCGTCGCCGTGGTAACGGATCTGCATAAATCCAGCTGGGTACTGACGGAAGATCTGAACGACAATCATAATTCTGGAACGAGATCTCCGGGCTGGCCACACAAAGAGCGCGCGGGAAGCACATAAAGTTTGATATTCGATCATCTTGATCCTTATAAGGCCATAAAACACCGCCGGCGCAACTACAGCTCCAAGATTCGAGAACTTTTATTAGATAAGAAAGGAACAGGACGGGAGATGGAAACCGCTTAGTGGTCAGAGGGGACATTTCTGTCTGAGAAGAAAAAAAATTGAACATCTGTAGAGAAATGGAAGGCAGGCCGGTATTACGGACTTCATTCGATATTTCTGTGGTGAACATTTTTTATCGCAGTCAGTCTTATGAACGCCGTTTTGTTTTATAATGGAATATCCTTATATTGGACATGAGAAGCAATCTGATATTGTAAATTGGAGGCCTGATATGAAAGGTCGGCGCTACGAAACTGATGAATGCTTCCCCAGTTTGGCAACGCTTCAGTTCATTCAATATGTTGGCAACTGCATTCTCGTTTACACTGTTTCTCGAATTGTTACTCAAAACACAAACCCGAATGAAATAATTTAACATGCAACCAAGTGACAAAACAAATTTTCGTTTTCTGGAGTTATAAGAAAATAGTACATTATGCAACGAAACTATAATGGTAGTAATTAAGACGCGAGTATGTTTATGAAACGAGCGCAAGCGAGTTTCATAATTTTCATACGAGCGTCTTAATTACCATTATAGTAAAGTTTCATACGACCTTTTATGCTCGACCAAATTTATAACTTGAAATTATTCACAAATATTCATCTTATTCTTATCTGACTAAGGAGCGGAACTGACCTTGTGCAATTCCTCATAAATTGTGAGATGTGCGCAGACGCGAAAGTATTGATTTTTTCCGAGAAACAAATGTCACTGACCTTGATATAATCTAGAGACTAAATTAAACATTAATCTTGATATAACCTTGAAATTGAATTAGACATTGAAAACGAGATGACAAATGAATTTATTTGAATATTATTTACAATTAACGCTAATTATTATAGTAACAGAACTGACTTTATTTCAAATATACGTGATTTATTGATTTATTGTTGTCTTTCGATTGCATATCCGAAAATAATCGATACTTGCGCTTTCATACTGCTACAATGGTATTTTCTGATTGGTGGAACACCTGAACTTTAATGAATAGGTGTACTTTAATAAAGTCCATTAAAGGGCTGGTACCAGGTGTATAATTACGTTTCGGCATGGTCGAGAATAAAATATTTTTTGTGATTCTGAGAAGTACTAATTCGCATAAAAAAACTATTCTCATTATTTATAGCTTTTAGAGAACCCGGAGGTTCATTGCCGCCCTCACATAAGCTCGCCATCGGTCCCTATCCTGAGCAAAATTAATCCAGTGTCTACCATAATATCTTACCTCCCTCCAATCCATTTTAATATTATCCTCCCGTTTACGTCTCGGCCACCCCAAAGGTCTCTTTCTCTCAGGTCTTTCAACTAATACACTGTATGCATTTCTGGATTCGCCCATACGTGCTACATGCCCTGCCCATCTCAAACGTCTGGATTTAATGTTCCTAATTATGTCAGGTGAAGAATACAATGCGTGCAGTTCTGCGTTGTGTAACTTTCTCCATTCTCCTGTAACTTCATCCCCCTTAGCCCCAAATATTTACCTAAGAACCTTATTCTCGAATAGCCTTAACATCTATTCCTCTCTCAAAGTTAAAGTTTCACAACCATACAGATCAACAGGTAATATAACTGTTTTATAAATTCTAACTTTCAGTTTTCTTAAGAGCAGATTGGATGCCAAAAGCTTCTCAACCGAATAATAGCAGGCATGTCCCATATTTGTTCTGTGTTTAATTTCCTATCGAATGCCATTTATATTCGTTACTCTTCCTCTAAAGTACTTGAATTTTTCCACCTCTTCAAAGTATAAATTACCAATTTGTATATTTCTACTTCTAAGCTCATTTTATTGGCCGATTCTCGGTATTCAATGTGCTTCTTACTAATTCATGTGCCCTGGAACAGAATTTGAAATCTAAAATACTCAATAATTTACCATTTACCAGAGAAAACAATATGAATGTAGGCCTATATGATGCTTTAAGTAATACAAATTTCCCCATACTTTCACTTCCAGCAAAAACAATTTCGTGGGATCAAGTGCATTTTAATTGAAAACGTGGTTCTGAACATAAACATGTCAAAGAACTTCAGTCACTACAACTAATTGTACGTATAATTAAAAAAAAAAGTTATGTAAATACTACTTACAATTCTGAAGAGGTTTTCTGGGTGACTTTCATTTGTAGATGGATTCTGGAATCTCTGTAACAAGAAACCAACAATGTAGTCAGTAGTATGCAAGATAGTCAACTATTTCAGAATATAGACTTAATTCACGTTGAGGTATTCGGCTTGCTCATTGAGTAATGAGGTTTACCAGCTTCTTTCGAAGAATTATGACGGCAGTTTGCTCTGCCAACATCTCTGAGGGATGACATTGTAATAATAAAATTGCCAAATCCTAATTAATCACATGTCCACATTTAGCTAACATTTTTACGCCCTTTTCTTTGTTTCCATTCTTTAAAATTTAATATCTATGTTTACAGAATGTATAATAATTTTTTGAGGATAAACTGAGTCCGTAAGGGCTACCTCAGTTTTTGATTATTATTTGCAAGATAGCCAACTGCCATATCTCCAGAATATAGACTATACAAATGATAAATTCGTCTTTGTTGACTGTAAATCACCATTTGTACAGTCTGATTAATAAATAAATACGTATTTCGGTTATAGAGATGATTGCGAAACCAAAGGAAAAGAAACTGAACTATTTGGAAATATTGTTTTTGTTTGGACAAAGAAATATTAATTACGTCGCTGTAACTAAACGTATGTCTTGTTATAGGGCAGCTATCCCTTTCCGGATTCTCTCTCTCTCTCTCTCTCTCCCTCTCCCCCTCCCTCTCTCTCTCTCTCTCTCTCTCTCCCCGCCGTATGCCTTTCAATTTGAAATCGTCATAATATAAAATATGTTTTGTTTCTTGTCCAAGAGCGCACAGTAGGTTACGTAAAACCCCAGATCACATATAGATTGCTCAGTCCTGTGTTAAAATCGGTTGCACTTTGAAGAGAACAACCGCCAGGATCGCCACCCGTCCGCCGTAAACGAACACGAGATGGCAGCACAGTCGCTAATGCAATTCAATTGGGAGTTATAACGTGACTCCTTATGTAACAACTAGATGGCAGCATAGTAAACCTGACAAAAGTTGTTACTGTCAAAACCTATAACGCCGAGCAATCTGGGTATATATGATCTACTGTAAAAGATAAGCTGCTGTTAAAGCGATGACAACATGCTCCTATTCAACAGATACGAAACTAACCTGATTGGTACAGTCATACTACTGGAGTAGTACTCTAACGTACTACTGTCTGCTTAAGCGTCTTCTTGATACAAAGGTGTGCTGTGTAATACGTAGTAGAAACAGCTGTATTTTATTTCCTCTTGCCAAAGAGCTCAAAGTGGAAGATGTGCTACTCTTACAGGTGATGATAAACATTTGCTCATTTCTCACAAGATACTGTATTAATTTTAGGTCTCATGTTTGTAGAACTTTTATTTCTTGTTTTGATGCTACTATCGCCTCTCTAAATACTGCAACCTTTTTCCAGAGCACCCTGTATTTTCACGACTTAAAGATACGCATTTCCTGAGGTTATAGAGATTATACAAACAAATACATATGGGCCAGGTTCGATTCCCGCTCATATATCGGCGCTGTGTGTGTAGTTCTTGTCCTGTGCACCATGCTGACACATGAGCATGGGTCCATAAGAGTGAGAACGGAGCGGGTGAAAGGATCCGATGCTTGAAAGTAGATAATGATGGTAATAACGTGCTATTACGATAAATAAATTCAATCAATTACGACCAAACCAGATCTAGTTAAAACTATTTAATTATTTGTAATTATAGCATCCAACAGTCGATTATTTCATTTTTAATTAATGAAATGGAATTATGAAAGCTTTAAATCACCCATGATGTCACGTGATTGTAATTAAACACATTTATTAATTAGATTGACAGGTAAATAATCTCCTGTTAATACGCTCTATTATGCAATCCGCACTGACAACTGAAATTTTAAGTATTCTCGCACGTAATTGCAGTTCATTTATACAGAGTGTGCCATACGTCTCGGAATTCACTAACTTGGCTCAGGACACAGCGAGTTGGCCTCCTGATCCTAATTGCGCGAGGACGTAGATTTCAATTTAGATTGAAATGATTCTCAAGGTTTTCCTTCAACTGCATCAAAGATATCAGCTGATACAAGTATCATTTCGTTATCCCCAGTTCCGTCGACTCTACAGAACATCATAGTTGGTACAGCGTCGCTAAATAAATGATCGGCTGCAGGAACGGATTGCTGGGCAGACAATTAATAAACATCTTATGTAACAGTAACCGTTATGAAGAGATTTCATTTCAGTTAGTTTCCTTGTGTACCTTCTTCAACAAGTTGTCGAAGCATTTCATGTTTCTCAATCGAAAACCGCCCCGAAATAAGGGTGTAACCAACAAATCTATAGACTTAACACACGTTTCAAGAGAAAGGAATATAATTTTATGGGTATATTTCGTTAAGCCTACAATTACTAGGAGAACCATTTGACTGACCAAGGATACAAGTTTTTACATCTTGATTACACAACTTTTAACACTGTATCACTTCGGAATATGTATGATAAGACTTTCTTGTGTTAAATTCTAACGTACCTTGTTTACATGTTTCGACCTATTTATGGGTCATCCTCAGAACTGGTCGTTGTAGGTCTTGGCGCCTCTTGTTTTGTTTCCTGTGAGGGTGTGTTCGTGTGGTATAGTGTAGAGTCAAAGAGTGTGTGTGTTCTGATATTGAGTTGTGTGTTGAGAATTTCGTTGGGGTGTGTTTTCATGTGTCTGTATATTTCATATTGTTCTAGTGTGTTTAGTTTGTGGCTTTTTCGTTGGATGTGTAGTATTTCCATGTCTGTGTTGATGTTTCTGTGGGTGTGGTTGGCTTTTTTTTATGTGTTCTGCATATGTGGAGGTGCTTTGTATAATTTTGTTATGGCTGTGATGTGTTCTTTGTAAGCACCCAACACAACACAAACAAGCTGCATTCCGAACAATGGTACACAGACTACTCAACATACCAATGAACCAACAAGATTACAATGAAGAGCTAAACACAATCAAATACATAGCACAAGAAAACGGATACAACCCTAACATGATAAACAACATAATACGTAAGACAAAACATAATCACAAAAAACAGAAGAATACAACATAAACACAAGAACACAAAAAATACATCACACTAACATACGAAAACAAACAAAAACACACACAAAATTGTAATCTCATTCAAGAAATTAAATTACAACATCGCATACAGAACAAATAACACTCTACAAAAACATCTCAACGCACAAACAACACAAACAAACAAATACAACCACACAGGCGTATACAAACTCAAAGTAACACCTGCAACAACTTCTACACAGGACAGGCAGATCATTTCAAACACGTTACAAAGAACACATCACAGCCATAACAAAATTACAAAACATCCACCTCCCACAAATCCATTTTAATCCATTTTAATATTATCTTCCCATCTACGTCTCGGCCTCCCCAAAGGTCTTTTTCCCTTAAAATAATAGGAATAAATAAATTCAAATAAGAGTCTTTAAACACCCGACTAAAATGGCTTCTAAAAGTTCATACCGTATGATGTTTAAAGAAAGGGGTAATAGACATATGTGTAACTTTTAGAAAGGGAGATAACAGATTTAATCAGAAAGTAGTTCCAAGATCAATTTATCATCATCTTCTTTTTTTGAGGATTATGTTCGTTAACTTTTTGTGCCCTCAGTAATGTACTATGAATTACAGCAAGACGTCACATGTAGTGAGATTTCTTGCCGATGTGACCAGAATAGATCAGAGCCATCCTGAAGACAACACAGGGACACAAGGAACACAAACCAAACCCATACTGGAGGGATATACATCACCACTAGCAATCGAATGGATTTACAGCTAGAAAATATATGTGTTATATGAAGACTATATTCCAAGACTGTTGAAACACACAAAAGCAAGGGCACATGAAAGTTGTTAAGGACAAAAAAAAAAAAAAAGCTGTAAAGTGAAACTACTTGTGAGGCACCCGCTAGCAGTCACTCTGCAACTTGAGCTAACGACATAACTGTCCTTTAATATGAGGAGGGAAGCCTTCCTGTGCCATGGGGCGTGCTATGTACACCGCCTGAGTTGCACTGGCTTCATCACTTTCATGGAAGCCATTCTAAAATAATTTTAAACTACTTCCAGCCCTATAAAGGTACGCAAGTGGGCGTGAACCATAAGTCTGTATTCCAGTAAATAGTTGCAGATCATCGTTTAAGGAGAAGTAGACTACAAGCCAAAAACTTGTCCGGTTGTCAGCCTCCTCTCTTTGCAATCCACACATATTATTTTGTTCTGGATCTATCACAATAAAATCGATAGAGGAATATAATAAATGGGGATTAGTATTGCATATGAAGAAAACAAAATATTTATCAATTTGTGAACCAAGGCAAAATTTGATTTTGAAAAAAAAAGGAGCAATTACAGAATCTTGTGAAGTATCATATCTGGGAATTGAAATAAATGAAGTTGGAAATTATGAAGGCGGAATAGAAATAATAAAGGAAAAATGACAATTGCTTGCCTAAATAGAATGCTATGGGATGAAAATATCGTACCATTATAATAAAGGGTGCGTCAGAAAGAACGGATGGATTTCAAACTATCGATACGCAACGAGGAGAGAGATATAGTGAGGGGGACCACGACTGTTGGGTCAGCCATAGAATGCAGTTTCAGTTGAGAACATGGTGTTGGTCTGGTGTACAACGTGCTTTCATCGTAGAGACATTTTTGAAAAATGAAGAGTCTGTGATCGCCACTCAGGACTCATTTCGACATCGGATGTCACGCTAATGATTCCAACTCGGAATACAATTTTGCGGTGGGTGGCTTCATTTCGTATCACAGGTTCAACATTAAAGAAGAAATCACCTGGACGAAATTCTATTGCACTGAGATTGTCCGAGGCTACGGTAAGATCTCGCGCCCTGCGACTTCTTTCTTTGGGACCATTTGAAGGCGTAAGTTTGTAAACATCGATCACATACACTGGACGAACTGAAGACAGCGATTCGTGAAGAAATCGTGGCAATTGCACCAGCTATGACTGTGAAAGTGATGGCGAACATCAGAAAACGCCTCGATGCCTGTATTGAAAGCCAAGGACATCATATGGATAATGTTGTTTTCCATAAATAAACTGCATGTATTGGTGAATATGTTGATAACAATAAATTTTTGATTTGATGAATCTTTACAATTTTCTTGCCATGTGAAATCCATCCGTTCTTTCTGACGCACCCTGTACAATAATTAAGAGCTATATAACTTACGGAGCAGAACTTTTGCCATTAAAAGTAACTACAATGCAATACACTTAGGCAACTGAAATGGAGTTTTTAAGAAGAGCAGCAAGAATTTCAAGAAAATACGAAGTTAGAAATTCAAATATACAAGAAAAGATGAACCATGTCAACTGGTGTAGTATGTAAAAAATATTTTATATAAAAGTATATTTCTGTATGTTGAAATACATAACATAATGCAGGAGACATGGATATATAGCATTTTTAAATAAAAATCACACGTTAGCATAAACAACACAGTTCAACTTTGTTAATCGTGGTTTTGTTTTCTATGTTGGCTACAGTGGGAGTTGATGGATCTGGCCAAACAAGGAAAATGTATCGATGTAGATAGCTTCTGTCATTTGTTTTTCTAAAATTTTGTGATTGCATTTGTTTCCTTTTATATATTTAATTAGTTGTATTTTCAGATGTTTGGAGAAAATAAAAATAAAATCATTGAAATTTCTTATTTTAACTATTTCGTCA
This sequence comes from Periplaneta americana, assembly GCA_025594305.2. Taxonomy (NCBI): domain Eukaryota; kingdom Metazoa; phylum Arthropoda; class Insecta; order Blattodea; family Blattidae; genus Periplaneta; species Periplaneta americana. The sequence goes on from JAJSOF020000001.1 coordinate 8,642,716, forward strand.
CATCCGTAACGTCACATCCGTAACGTCACACCCGTAACATGTCATAAATATTCTACATGTTCTTGGTCACAAGTCCAAGTTTAAAAAAAAAGGTAATGTTTTCCTAAAACTCTTACAGATTCAGACATAAAAGTCGTACTCTTTCAAAACTTACCAATTAGCAGTGTTACTGAATGAACTACATGAATGCGCAATGCCAATGGAAAATTTTGTCACACCCATAACATTTAGTCTTCCCCCTCCCCTTTTCCTTAGACAAAAGATATGGATTTCATAATTAGTGATCAATAACTAGGTAACTAGAGGTATACATCACATAGCTTTTCAACTGCATACAAGATAAGAAATTAACAAATTCTGGGATCTTTAAGTCAATGTATTGTATTTTTTGTATTGTATTTATTTAGTAACACTACAATTGCGTATACACCCGGTGGCAGTGATACATAATATACAATAATACCATTACAATTAGGGGAGAGTCGGGTAGTATCGGACATCGGGTAGTATCGGACAGTGCGTTTCTTTCTTCTACCACCGTATGGTAGTACCTGAATGACATGGTTACATTTCTCTATGCGACATCACAGAAACGTAACCATGTCAATCAGGTACTATCATCGTGTGGTATATGAAAGAAACTCACTGTCCGATATTACCCGATGTCCGATACTACCCGACTCTCCCCTATACAATAATTACAGCAATAAAAGAAAAAAATAAATAAAATAAAATAAAGTAAACCTAAATTTATTTCTAACAATAAATAAATAGACGCAATAAACCTAGGACTATAAATAAAAACTATTCTATAATAACGCCTACAATAAGCAAAAGTAAACCTAACTTATGAGTACTGTAATTTCACCCAACTATTGCCAATTTAAGTAATTACATATCACCTTAATTAATTACAAATCGACTTAATTACATATAAGCTTAATTAATTACATATCACCTTAATTTATTTAGTTACAACTAAATTACATATCACCTTAATTTATTTCCATATAAACTTAATTACATATCATCTTAATTAATTACATATCACCTTAATTTATTTACTTAACAACTAAATTACATATCATCTTAATTATATATCAACTTAATTAATTACATAACACAACTTAAATAATTACACTGCACCTACAATTACATTTTCAGTCTAATCTTCTCAACCTTTCCTTAAATGTATTGATTTTGAGAGGACCACCCTGAAAGATTGCCGCAGGTAAGCTGTTCCAGTCTACTATTGTGCGGTTAACAAAGGAAAATTTTGCCACGTCCGTTCTTTGTTTTCTACATTTAAACTTCCTAATATGATCAGCCCTGCCTAAGTATGATGGTGTTGCTAATCTAACATTGATGTCGGTCCATGCTTTGTGTCCCATTTGTGCCTTAAACAATGCGGTGAGTCTGGTTTTTCGTCGCCTCGATTTGAGAGATTCCCACCCTAAATAACGAAATATTTTTCACAGCCGTAGCAATGGAATGACCCCTATACATTTGCCGAAGATTACTTGTAAGGCATTGTGGGATACTTTTGTCAGTTTTATTGTTCACGTGAAATACACAAGACCTACATGACGCAGGTCATGTCAGCGTCATAATCCTAGGCGATTCTACACCGTCCAGCACTCGCTGTTATGGGGTCGCGTTTTATGCAGGGTGAGGCAAAAAAACAGACGACGCTCCTTTGTTTCCCTCTTTTTATTGCGCCGCTTCTCGCCACAAAGCTGGCAGCACTCGACGCAAGTGTCAAGTGGGCGCCGTCATCTATACTCACCACGGCAATCAAGTTATTATTGATCCCGGCTGAGAGGTTAAGTCACACAAATGGCACTCAAGGAACTGATTTGCATTAGTACGAGCAAACAGTTACTTTTGACGTAGTTTACATTTTGCTTACATTATCTACTTAATTTGAGAGCTATCACTATCACGCCAGAAATAATAATAATAATAATAATAATAATAATAATAATAATAATAATAATAATAATAATAATAATAATTTATATTCTTTTCTCGTTGACAATCCTTGGTCACGTACTGGGGTTCTGTAAGAAGGGAGAGCTACTGCGTAACAACAGACACCATCGTGCCTGTACAGCAATTGCCAACCTGCTAAGAAACAGAGGATGGGAAGTACATGAGGAGATTCATTGTGTGTCTGAAGATGATTCTCATAGAAGAGTGGATATAATTGCCATCAATAGAAGAACCCAGAAAGCGATGGTCTTAGACCCTACGATTTGCTTTGAACGAGACACGAATCAAGCACTGCAGATAAATGATGACAAGCGAGCTAAATATGTACCTTGTCTTCCATACCTCAGTGAAAAATATGGCATTTCGCGTTACAACTGGGATGTTACAGGCTTACTATTTGGAGCGAGGGGTTGTTTACCAAAATTTACATAGAATATCCTTAAATCTTTTCAAATTCCATTTTATGAGGTTCAGAAGATCGTAATGGAAATTCTGAAGGCCTCTCTTCAAATTCGACACTATCATCTATATGTTAACACGTAAATTTTTGTTTTAATGTACAAATCGAATCATTATTTTGCTCGTTTCATTTCCCTTTATCTTTTATGTTTGTTAATTCCGGATTCCAGTGGTCAACCTCACTTGAGGACGGATGATTTGAAATCTTAGTAGTACTTTTCACACCCAAATAAGTATATTCATTATAACCTTTAAAAATGTTTAAATGTTATGTTTTATTTAACGACGCTCGCAACTGCCGAGGTTATATCAGCGTCGCCGGTGTGCCGGAATTTTGTCCCGCAAGAGTTCTTTAAATGCCAATAAGTCTATTGACATGAGCCTGTCACATTTTAGCACATTTAAATGCTATCGACCTGCCCCGGGATCAAATCCGCAATCTCGGGCATAGAACGCTAGCGCTATACCAACTGCACCATCCAGCCCGACTACGACCTTTAATACAACCAAAAATCATATAATATGTTTTCTCTAAATTTATTGTTAGTCCTCATTTACCATATTCCTCTAACAATTTTCTAGTAGTACTGTATATTCCATATCTTCATAATGTTGCGTTACAACCAGCCAGTCATCGCAAATAACGTACAGTGTCTAAACTGTTTCTGTTCCAATAGGCAAGTGGTTGTCAGCAGTAACTGAAATGGGTAACGGGTAAGGAGTGTATTCGAATATGCACCATCATGCAGAAGGGAGAGAGAAAAATCATACTCGCCAGCAGCCACGGATGCGCGCTAGTGTCTCTCTTATCCGCGGGTAAGAGAAGCTAATCCGAGGGTGCACTGTGCTCATGACAGCTGCAATAGCTACTTTCATTACACTGCATTTTCTTTTCCATATTTCTAAACCTTTGTATATATATCAGCATGTATGTATTTTAAAAGGAATCGAAGACAAACTACATCCCTGACGTAAAACCTTTGTGACGGAAAATTCTTCTCATAAATATTTTCAGACTTTTACTCTTGATACAACTTTATCACATAGCCTAACGACATTTATAATAGTGGTGTTTATTCCAGTTTCCCTCAATACTTCCCATAACTTGCTTAATGGTATAGTGTCAACAAATCAGATGTAACTGTTGTCCTAATTTATTAGTGCTGTCGATCGAGTAAAATATTTACTCGATTAACTATTTGAATGTAATCTATTAATGGATAGATTAATCAAGTTTTGATCGAGTTGAACAACTGTTTTAATTGCTTACTAACATATTTATCATGAGACTTATAATTTATTGTGTCAATTTCTCCGGGAATTTTTGAGACAAACATAAATAACAAAAAGTATGAAGACTCACCTTCACCCATGATTTTAAACATGTGAGTGCATTTACATCCTCCGAATTAAGTGCCGCTCTACGTTTAGTAACAATGTTTTCTGCATCACTAAACACGTAAAAACTATTTTTTGTCAAGCAGTTCTCCACGATCGTTCAATTTAAATCCAAACATTCCACCGAGTTTACCTCTCAAATTCTCATATGACATAATGGAGTTTGCGCTTTTCACAGACCACAAAAAACTGTTTTTTTTTTCTTTATCAAACTAAACACACAACCTTCATATACAAATTCAGTACAGAAACTGCAACTGCTAAGTTCAGCGGTCGAAACAGAAGACTGGTCCCTATTGTAATTCGAATTACCAGATTTTAGAAAAAGAAGGTATTTACGTTCTCACTCGCACACAGTATGGACATGCCTATTTTATAAGGGGTGAGGGGAACGAATCCCAGAAAAGTATGTATTTCATATGCTAGGAAGATGAGCTGACAACAAGATGGAAGTTTCTAGGAAAACCATAAAATTTAATAAGGGTTTCGCATTGTGTTTCAACTTTCAATAGATGTAGACTAGGTCCCTGTCCTCAAATCTCCATCTTTTTCTGAAGTGTTTGTGCAAAGATTTTCCCTACGCTACCTGGTTTACAGTTAGAAAATAACAGTACTATTGTGCTTTTAAGTAAGCAATTTCCGAGAGAGAAATATTGTCAGAATTTTTAGTATGAGTGTTTATTAAAATAATAATTAATATCAACTACAACCGATTAATTTTAATCTACTCGATTATTCGATTAAATATTTTTCATCGATTAATCTTACAACAGAAATTGATCGATTAATCGATTAAATCCCACAATAGTAGCCTATAATTTATATTTCTTTTCCAATAGCTGTTTAACTACAAATATATGGTCTATTGTCTATCTCACTGCTCGAAATCCTGCTTGTTAATCTTCCTTAATTATTATTATTATTATTATTATTATTATTATTATTATTATTATTATTATTATTATTATTATTATAGAGCGAACTGTATGAATTCTCCTACATATAATTTTCATTTGTGAATTCTGTAGTAGAAGAGGTTCAGTGTATTTATTTCTACCCGCTGATAATACCACCTGTATACATACTTCGTGCGATATATCTCACAATTACGATAAATATACAGGGTGAGTCGGCCTGGTTGGCGCAGTTGGTATAGCGCTGGCCTTCTATGCCCAAGGTTGCGGGTTCGATCCCGGGCCAGGTCGATGGCATTTAATTGTGCTTAAATGCGACAGGCTTATGTCAGTAGATTTACTGGCATGTAAAAAAACTCTTGCGGGACAAAATTCCGGCACATCCGGCGACGCTGATATAACGTCTGCAGTTGCGAGCGTCAGTTGTCCCTTCCCTTTCAGTTTTATGCAACCCTGAATTTTATAGAATGATCTCGCTTGAGCTAATTATTTGGTTGGGTTTATTCCGAGGTTTTCTCCTACCGTAAGGTCAAGTCAGGTAATCTATGGAATTTGAATAATATGTAAAACAATAATAGATATATTTGTGCTCGTATCTCCTTAACCTGACTTCGTAGATCCCAAGTTCCCTTACTCAAAATGTTCAGTAAAACATTTGCTGTTCCTTTGCTTTGGTCCTTGCAGCTTTTTAAGGTACTGCACTTGGTCCATGGACCAGCACGATAACTGTATCAGGGGTGGGACATACAGTAGCAAACTGAAGTAAGTTATAAGATCTTCAATAGCTCTCCTGAGCTTCTTTCCTGGATTAAAAGTTTTCCGATTAGCATGTTAATGCGTCATTCTTTTACGATTCTGAGGAACAAGAGCCACCCCCAAATTAAGGCAGGCAAGCGAGGGCTTGGATGTCTCCCAGGATGGCGGGCGCTATCAGGCGCGGGAGGAATTTTGCGAAGTAGAAAAAGAGATATTTTACAAGAGCCGGGCGGGAGATTTTTATTGGATAATTACAGCAGGAGCCTAGACTGCACATCTCCATCCCGCGCGCAGATCGTTATCCGCCGGATCGGGCGCGTCGCATGAGGAGGCAGTTCGTATGCACGGGCACGCATGGGGGCGGCGGCGGCATTATCTTTTAATTTAAACTCCCTCTCACACTGCTCGTCTTTAATTTATTCAGCCGTAAGAAGCGTGCTGTACACACGACAGCATGTAAACGTTGAAGGAATTACTGATTCTGCGCCGCTGGGACACGATACATTCCTGGAGAGATCAAGTCCAGCAGCCGGCGCTGTTATTATCCTGGAAGACCACGGCTAGAGTCCTCTGTAATTCTTCATGAAATTATACGATAAGAGAACAGAAATGCGCAGCAATTACAAGGATAGGCCACAATCAATTAATGAAGAGAATAATAAGTATTCAATTATGAGATGAAGTGCCGTGCGATGAATAAATTACTGGGCGAGAATAAGAGGAAAGCATAGAAGTCTGAATCGATGGAGAAGGCTAGAGCAGGGGAAGTAAGAAAACAACAAAACATGGAAGAAAGATAGAAAAGTAAAGAAGAAAGAAAGCTAGAATGTATCCAACTAGGCAGATTTTTGTGGAGGTCAGATTGAGTTGAGATCAAAAGTAAGAGCGAAATTCTTCTACTGGTGACTTGTGAAGCATAGACATCACCTTCCACCTCACTAGAGCTGACGTAACAATGTTATATAACTGCTCTGACATCAATAAATGAGGTTATACGTCAATATATTATATTATAATTTTAATAATTAAGATGATAATTTGAATAAATGAGATTAAAACTTTAACAACATGAGATGATAACGTGAATAAATGAGATAATATAAATAAATGAAATGATAGTTTTAACAAATGAGATGATCATTTTAATAAATGAGACGATAACTTCAATAAATGAGACGATAACTTCAATAAACGAGACGATAACTTCAATAAATGAGACGATAACTTCAATAAACGAGACGATAACTTCGATAAATGAGACGATAACTTCAATAAATGAGACGATAACTTCGATAAATGAGACGATAACTTCAATAAATGAGACGATAACTTCAATAAATGAGACGATAACTTCAATAAATGACACGATAACTTCGATAAATGAGACGATAACTTCAATAAATGAAACGATAACTTCAATAAATGAGACGATAATTTCAATAAATGAGACGATAACTTCAATAAATGAGACGATAACTTCAATAAATGAGACGATAACGTCAATAAATGAAACGATAACTTCAATAAATGAAACTATAACTTCAATAAATGAGACGATAACTTCAATAAATGAAACTATAACTTCAATAAATGAGACGATAACTTCAATAAATGAGACGATAACTTCAATAAATGAGGCGATAATTTCAATAAATGAGACGATAACTTCAATAAATGAGACGATAACTTCAATAAATGACACGATAACTTCGATAAATGAGACGATAACTTCAATAAATGAAATGATAACTTCAATAAATGAGACGATAACTTCAATAAATGAGACGATAACTTCAATAAATGAGACGATAACTTCAATAAATGAGACGATAACTTCAATAAATGAAACGATAACTTCAATAAATGAGACGATAATTTCAATAAATGAGACGATAACTTCAATAAATGAGACGATAACTTCAATAAATGAGACGATAACGTCAATAAATGAAACGATAACTTCAATAAATGAGACGATAACTTCAATAAATCAGACGATAACGTCAATAAATCAGACGATAACTTCAATAAATGAGATGATAACTTCAATAAATGAGACGATAACTTCAATAAATGAGACGATAACTTCAATAAATGAGACAATAACTTCAATAAATGAGACGATAACTTCAACCAATGAGACGATAACTTCATTAAATGAGACGATAACTTAAAAAATTTTGAAAAGTTGAATAAATGGAATAATAATTTTAATAATTTGAATAAATGAGATGAAAACTTGAATAAACGAGTTAATAACTTGAATAAATAATCCAACTTGAGTAAATGAGATTATGCTCATTTCAACATATTACGTGATACAAGTTCTAATAAATGGAATGATGCTCTCCTGAATAAATGGGATAATGACTTGGTTAAGTGAGATGATAATTTTAATAAATAAGGCGTTAACTTCAATAAATGTGATAAGTTGAATAAAGAAAAGTTGAATAAAAGAGAACCCGGAGGTTCATTGCCGCCCTCACATAAGCCCTCCTTCGGTCCCTATCCTGAGCAAGATTAATCCAGTCTCTACCATCATATCCCACCTCCCTCAAATCCATTTTAATATTATCCTCCCACGAATAAAAGAGACGATAAATTGAATATGAGATGACGCTAATTTGAATTAACTACGTGATGCCAGTTCTGATAAATGGAATGATCCTCTCCTCAATAAGTTGGATAATGATGACGTGATTAAAAGTGATGACAACTTTAATAAATGGGATGATAATTTGAATAAATGACATGAAAATTTTAACAACATAACTTGAATAAAGGAGATCATAACTTGAATAAATAACACAATTTGAGTAAAAGAGATGGTGCTAATTTGAATGAACTACATGATGCTAACTCCAATAAATGAAATGATGCTCTCCTCAATAAATGGGATAATGATGACTTGAATAAATGAGATGATAGTAACTGGACGGTAGTATTAACAGGGAAAGGCTCTACGTGGCAATGGAAGAATTGAATATCCCAACTAAATTAATTAGAATGGTTAAATTGCTAATGAGTAACACATACAACCAAGTTAAAATACAGGACCTAACATCGAAACCATTCCAAATACACAATGGAGTTCGTCAAGGAGATGCATTAGCATGCCTCCTATTCAATATTGCATTGGAAAGTGTCGTCAGGAAGTCTGAAGTGCAAACAAGGAGCAACATTTTTTATAAATCCACACAAATATTGGCATTTGCGGATGACATTGTCATTATTGGCAGATCCGTGAAATATGTAAAGCAAGTGTTCCTTTCCTTGGAATAGGCTGGAAAAGAAATAGGCCTCATTATCAACGAGAGGAAAACAAAATATATGTTGGCAGATAATGGAAAGATAGTTGACAAAATAGACAGCCTGCAGATATCAGATTATAATTTTGAGAAAGTTGACAACTTTACATATTTAGGATCAGTGGTCACTAGCGATAATAACATGTCCAAAGAAATCTCTAATCGATTAATGAAAGCAAACAGAGCATATTTCGGCTTGAAATATCACTTTAGTTCGCATGCTCTATCCAGGAAAGTAAAAGTTATTCTTTACAAAACATTAGTGAGACCAGTTTTGACATATGCGGCAGAAACGTGGTCAATCTCCAAAAATGATGAGAAAAGACTGGAGATTTTCGAAAGAAAGATTCTGCGAAGGATCTATGGCCCAACATTTGAGGAAGGTCTCTGGAGGAGGAGATGCAACTATGAATTATATGGACTTCTAGGAGAGCCAAATATAATCAATACAGTTAAAACTAGCAGATTGAGGTGGGCAGGACGTGTAATACGCATGGCCCCAAGTGAACCTTGCAAAAAAATTGTAATAACAAATCCGGGAGGTCAGAGAAGACAAGGTAGACTGCACTTGCGATGGATTGATGGAGTGGAAGAGGATGCCAGAAAGTTGGGGTGCAAGAATTGGAAGGCTGCTACACAAGATAGGGACGGATGGCGACAATTACTAAGGGAGGCCCAGGCCCACCAAGGGCTGTAGCGCCAATGATGATGATGATGATGTAACTGGACGGTATGACACGATATTAACATGTGAGGATGGCATGTTTTGACTCTATTATGACGAAATACGAGCATAATCTAAAATAATATACAGTAAAATCCTCACTCAATAAACGAAGTAAACTATTAAACATTGATACAAAAGTATATCTCAGTGTACTGCGTGCCGTGCGTCTGCGCATAACGGGATTGGTTGAGCGGTGTAACCGAGCAGATACTGGAAATGACTGGACACTGCGAAGAACTGAGTGATGCTATCACATCTCTGTGTACTTCATACAGCATGACTATATAATTTAGTTGAGGAGAAAGCGTTATTTCGTATAGATTATAACAAACAAAATATTCATGTGTACTGGATGAATATTTCATGAATGAGAATCCATTTTCATTCAATTATATGCCGAAAGAAAATATACAAAGTTTGATTTGAAAATTATATTTACAGTAGTTGCTAAAATATGGAATATTAACAGACCGTTACACAGTTTCACGGCCGCTAGCTTTAATGCGTATGAATAAGTGATGCCACTTCAGTTCAGTTTACCTTCGCTAGGCAGCAGCACCTTCTTCGCAGTTCGTATTTCTGTCCCCAAATGCATTTCGATACGAGTTAGTAGTAAATATATTTCTAAGTATTAATTAAGTATCCATTTATCGGGAATTTATTTTACTGAAAGCTAATTTAGAGTCATCGTTATGCAGGGTCTTTCATAAGTAACTGATCACTCGAAAAATTGTCTATTTCTTTCTTTAAAAAAAAAAAAAAAAAAAGATTTTTGGCTGTGTTGTTCACAGTAATAACACAGTCTACTATATACAGTCACGAAGCTTGAGTTTTGAGGGTGCTAGAAACAATAGACTGTGACAGTACTATTTTGCATTGCCTGTAATGAGGCGATATTAGCGATCCTAGTGGTGAGCAACTATCTAATGTTTGCATATTTACTACGTATTGAGCTTCGCGTCTGTATATACTAGACTGTGGTGATAACCTTTCCCTGTGCCGAACACTTGATTTGGTTACGCATTTGCCAGAAACGTATTGGTTGACCTTCGTATTTGAAAGAGTGTCAACAATGTGATATTAGGATAGGAGAAGTAATGTCTGAAGGAAGTGAAATAGGAGAGAAGTACAAGAATGCCCTTTATCACCTACCCTGTTCAACGTCTACTTGGAGGATTTAGTGAAGAACAGTTTTTAGAACATAGGAGGGGGTGATAGTAGGAGGATGAAGAATTAAGTTCATAAAATTTGCTTATGGTATGACGTTGTTACCAGAAGAAGAGACAACACAAAGGGATATGATACTGGAGCTAAATGGCAGCTATGAGCAGTATAGGATGAAGATAAGCGCAAACAAAACTAAGACCATGGTTGTCGGAAGAAAAATAAAGAAGGTAAACTTGTGAATTCTAAATGAGGTAGTAGAGTAGTGGGCAGCTTCAAATAATTGGGGTGTACTATAAGCAGTAACATGAGCTGCTGCCAAGAAGTGAAAAGGATAGCAATTCCAAAGAAACCTTTTAATAGAAAAAGGAGCATCTTCTGCAGACCTCTCGAAAAAGAACTAAGGAAGAAATTGGTGAAGTGCTTTGTGTGGAGTGTGGGATCGTATGGAGCAGAAACGTGGACATTACGAAGAAGTGAAGAGAAGCGACCAGGAGCATTTGAAATGTGGATATGGAGAAGAATGGAGAGTGTGAAATGCACAGACAGAATAAGAAATAAAGCTGTGCTGGAAAGAGTGGGTGAAGAAAGATTGATGCCGAAACTGATTAGGAAGAGGAAATGGAATTGGTTGGGTCACTAAGAGGAAACTGCCTACTGAAGAATGCACTGGAAGGAATGGTGATATATGTATCATATGCGGAGACTTAGAGGAAGGTAGAAAATAGAAAAGATTGGACTGGATTTGCAGTGAAAAGTCTATCATTTGGGAGAACACTAAGTATGTACTAGTTAATTCAACAATATTTACCAAATTTTGCAAAAATAATGTGAATATATGAATTTAGTTCACTTAATAATATGTAAGAAATCTACAAAAAGAGCGTCAACAATGTGAGATAAGACATGAATACAGGAAGTTAACAATATTAAACTAAATTACTATTTAAGAAAGTGTTTCAACAATATGAGGTAAGATATGGATTTAATGAAATAAAAATGTCAATTTCTCAAATAAGAGATTCAGAAATGTGAACTAAAACATGAATACAGCAAGTCAACAATGTTCACTAAATTACTATTTAAGAAAGTGTTTCAACAATATGATACAAGATATGGATTTAATGAAATAAAGAAAGCCAAATTCTCGAAAAAGACATTCGGAAATGTGAGGTAAGACATGAATATAGCAAGTCAACAATGTTTACTGAATTACTATTTAAGAAAGTGTTTCAACAATATGATTCAAGATATGGATTTAATGAAATAAAAAAAGCCAAATTCTCGAAAAAGACATTCGGAAATGTGAGGTAAGACATGAATATAGCAAGTCAACAATGTTTACTGAATTACTATTTAAGAAAGTGTTTCAACAATATGATACAAGATATGGATTTAATGAAATAAAGAAAGCCAAATTCTCGAAAACGACATTCGGAAATGTGAGGTAAGACATGAATATAGCAAGTCAACAATGTTTATTAATTACTATTTAAGAAAGTGTTTCAACAATATGATACAAGATATGAATTTAATGAAATAAAGAAAGCCAAATTCTCGAAAAAGACATTCGAAAATGTGAGGTAAGGCACGAATATAGCAAGTCAATAATGTTTACTAAATTACTATTTAAGAAAATGTTTCAACAATATGAGGTAAGATATGGATTTAATTAAATAAAAATGTCAATTTCTCAAATAAGAGATTCAGAAATGTGAACTAAAACATGAATACAGCAAGTCAACAATGTTCACTAAATTACTATTTAAGAAAGTGTTTCAACAATATGATACAAGATATGAATTTAATGAAATAAAGAAAGCCAAATTCTCGAAAAAGACATTCGGAAATGTGAGGTAAGACATGAATATAGCAAGTCAACAATGTTTACTGAATTACTAATTTAAGAAAGTGTTTCAACAATATGATACAAGATGTCGATTTAATGAGATAAAGAAAGCCAAATTCTCGAAAAAGAGTTTGAGAAATGTGAGCTAAGACATGACTTTATACCCCATGTGCCTCCCTCCGGTGTGAGGCGTCCCCAGACAGTGCAGTGGGCACCTAACAGCTGCAGCCCAGTGATTCCTCAAGTTGGTTCGGACTTCTGTGTGACCGTGCTTCGAAACCACATTAAGCAGGGGATGATTTATGAGGCCGAGGGACTGGAGATGGACAGCGGCGCATGCGCTGGACTATAAATCTGCACGGAGGTGTTGCGGTCACACGTGCTGGATTATTCTATAACTCAGGCGACGCAAAGTACGGGCAATCCAATCGCAGACGAATCAGAGGCTGTGATTAATCTGCAGAATATCCAGACAGCTGTTGTTCAGATCGATCACGCTGCTGCTCCTGGAGAGGCCGGAGTTGTAGTCCCAGCGAACGCCCCGAGAACAACGGATGAATGTGGACTGTTCAACACCCAGCGGCACTTTATGCAAACTCATATTTTTACCGAATGTGCATACATCCAAAACACTTTGTATATCTTTGCTGATCATGTCTTACAGATTGAAATAAAGCCAAGCCATGTTAGCTATAACTTATGTTTGTGAAAAATTATTTTCAATAATGAAAATAGTAAAAACCAAATTTAGATCACGACTGACAGAGAAATACCTTCGTGATCAACTACGACTGGCAGTAAGTGACATAATTCCTGATTTTGAAACTCTGTCGCAGAGACATTCTGAAGACAGTTAATTTTAGGTTGTGATAATGTGTCCTATGTTTTATTGTTCATTTCTTTCTTCGTTACACATACTAAACATTAGTTTGTAACCTTATACTGTATAAAATTATATTGAAGTGCTTGACGTAAGGAAAATGAAAATCCGTTAATAAGTCAGACAGTTGCTTCACTTCCCCTTCGGGTGTCCGCCTCCCTCCATAGGTGCTATGCACGTTGCAGGTTACACAGTGGCTCGGCGCACGATTACATTGCTGTTCTAAATAGACGATTTTGATAATTTTTGTTAAGTATTTCTCCAAGCCTGGATTTCATATTATCTTTCCGTTGATCCTGTTAGTACAAAGTCTACCATGTGGAGTATACTGTACTTTATGGCATATTTTATTTCAATATAGTATTGTTCTGTTCTGAGTTCATTTGAAATTATTATTACCATACTATATTTATCCCATTTAAAATGAGAGTGAATCATGATCCCTAATTAAATGGGAGCGTCTGTATTTTTTATAATTTTATTATACAATGACAATTTTTAGTGTTTTTTTTTTTTTTTGCATATGAAGGTCTAAGATTGTGAGGATTAATAGACACATCACTTAACATTGTTACAGATGGAGATCTTGTTAATTTATTTAGTTATTTTAACTGTGTACCGGTATACCCTAATTCCCTGTATGTCACATTACCCTAACGTTAGCGCACACTAGATACGTTTCACATAAGCTGCAGTCCTTATTGTTAATTTCCTGAAGTGATTGTAGCATCATTCATTAGCAAGCCGGATTCCCGGCGTGGAGCGGCATGTGATATCCCTTGTCGTGGCAGGCATAGCGACAGGATCGAACCGATTATTCATTTCAGTCTCGTCGCGTATCCCCATTCAATCCTAACCCGAGTACAAAGAGATCGTCACAACCGGCGAGACGTGCATACCGCCTATTTGTAATGGTCGTCCCATGATTTCCATATTCCTTGAAACAGAATAAACCTACTCTAACGAAAGAACAATAATGATAAGATAAAGAAAAAGAAGTAGAAGAAGAAGAAGGTGAAGAAGAAGATTTCTCATAAGAAATTCTTTTACATATCTGTCCCCATCTCAGAGTTGGATTTATAGCCTACACCAGTGATCGTCAGCACTCGCTGAAATGGGCAAAGGGTAAAGGCTGGTTCACAATAAACCGGAAACGAGAATCGGAACGAAAACGAAAACGGTAAAATTGTTAAAATGTATACATTTAAATCTGAGCATTCACAATTAACGAAAAGTTTGCCGGAGCCCGAGATCGGGAACGGAGAGTTGGCCAAGTTTCAACTTTGGCGTTCACGTTTCCGATCACAGCCCACTAGATTCATTCTGTTGCCATCTAAAAGCTATTGTGTCGTCGTATATTTTGTAGCAAGAAGACCGTGACATAACCTATGCATTATTTTGTTCTGTGCTGTGCATCATGGAGCAAGTTTCATTTGATGAGATTCTAATATTGAGTGTTGAGGAAAATCCTCACGTTTACGATAAGCGGCGCGCCTCGTATAAAGATGGGAAAATGAAGGAGAATACGTGGCTTTCAATAGCTGCATCTTTGAACACAGATCGGAAGCGAATCATATTTTATTACTGTATTGGTTGTATTACACACTACATATTCACGCTTCAATTCAATAAATACTGTTGTGTTCATTTTTGTTCTATTACAAATGTTTCATCTCTAATTGTTATGGTAGACTTAAAATAGGTTGTGATAATAAAGATGCATGGGCATATTTATAGTACCGTACCTAATAAAATGTTTCAGTTGAAATTTCGAAGTTGGTTAACCTGTGTTTATGTTGGCTGCCTTGTACTCATGAGAGAACGCCATTGGTCAATCATACACAAATAACATCAGAATGCGTGATATCGACTTTACATATCGTTATTGACATGCATATCGATATGCATAGTCGTCTAGGTTCTCGGTTTATTGTGAATTAAAAATTTTCATATTCACGTCCTTTGCTTCTCGTTTTCATTCTGGTTCTCGTTCCCGATTTATTGTGAACCAGCCTTAAGCGGCGCCGTCCCGTGTGCACCGTTGTGTAGCAGGAAGAGGTAGAGAGCATACCCGCTAGTAGCTTCGAGTGCATCGTGGTGCACTGCGTTTTCCGCGGGTAAAAGACGCTAGCCGCAGGGTGCTCTGTGCTGACGACCCCTGGCCTACACGAATATGTTGCGCCGTCATCTTAGAGCTGCAGTGATGCCAACTTAAGAAAAGTTATTTAAAATTGGACGATTTATATAAGCCATCAATGCTGAGATCGCATGCACTAATTGCACGATACACTTCTCTTGTCCAATTATTTTAAATCATACGAATCTGCTCAGTCAAAATCAAATATTGTTCAATCTGGAGTACCTCAGGGTAGTATTTTAGGACCGCTGCTTTATATTCTATATACATCGGATTTTCCAACTCAAGATCACTTAACAATTCGATAGGCTAAAATTAGGTTAGGTTACCTGTGGGAGCGGGACTAATGTCAACTATCCCTTATTTCGACCGTCACTCCGTGCTACAGGAAAGCATATTCCGTAGCTCGACAAACGCATTCTCGCTGTAGTGTGTAACGGAACTGAAGCTGCATCTACACAGTTCAATATTCCATGCGCATATGCATGCAATTTGGGAAGAATATTGAAAAAATCAAGTTTAAAACGTACGTTCAATTAAGATACATGAAGATTTTGTATTTAAGTGGTGCGCCGTTTTGAACGTCGTCTTCACTGCGTAAATATATCAATTAATATTAAATATCAATCTTGCATTCATTGCTTGAATATGTAAAGCTGAAAGAAAAGTTTAACCGAATAGATGCATATTAATGGATTCATGCACATCGATTTACGGAGAAACAGTTGGCGGCACTGACTAAACAAAATACTGTGCTCCAACCACGAGAAAGTCTCCGCCGGATGAGACAAAGGGGGTAATGCTGTGAATGAATGTTGATGTCATAAGGTCACACACGTGGGTACTCTTATCTCTATTGGCTAGCTCTCACAGCACAAACCATAACATTGATACATATTTATACTACCCTAGTTACAAAATTAGATCACAGTTAATCTCCTGGTCTTTTAATCTCTTCATACAAGAAATAACATATGCAGGAGAGCGCATGGTTTTTAAACTGGCGTTATAACGGTAATATTATCTATCTACTTCGTTCAAATAGATGAGGCAATAGTAAGCACATTCCTTTCACGGTTGATCTCCTTGTTGGAGAATACTAATGACCATGCGATAAATTGAAAGCGATAAATCTAGCTGCAAAAATTATCGCGATGTCTGACTGTGATTGGTTGAAATTCAAAATCTCTTTACACTTCATTGATCGAAAATGGAATGACGTCATATAAAGGAAATAGTATGTGACAATTCTAAACCTTAAATAACATGGTTAGAAAAGGAAGAAAAAGAAAAGGGATATTCGCACCAAGCATGCCCCATTACTCGCATGTCTACGCACTGGGCTACCGCGGCTACATGGCATAATTTGGAATATGCGGCAGAGCCTAAATTTGACTGACAATAATTTGAGAACTTCTCAGCATTCTATGATTTACTTTCGCTATACTTCGTTCAACACGATTAACATTCTCCCAGAATGGTATAGTCGAAACTGTAGATCCCAGAAGCCTTTGGGTATAGCCTAAGTATTGTCTTTAGACAGGTTGGTGGAGCTGGCTCAAATTTGTTCTCTAAGACTCAAAAGACAGTTTCTGTAAGCTGCTAACGAAACTTTTATAAAAAAATCTGGAATATCTGCATTAGCACCGTGTTCTTGAGTGGCGTAGCATGCATTTTTGAGCAGGGGAAGCTAACTCAAGTTGTCTTTCATACAATATGAGAAAACGTATTACAAAAATAGAGTCTTAAAATAAATAGTAGTCAATTTCAAGTCAGCAGTCGAAGATTGGTTGGAACATCGTAAGTAACACCAATAAGGCATGACCTCAAATGATACGTAGTAAAATATGATTTCACGGTTTACACATATCTCTAACAAATAGACACGTATACGCATAACATTAGCTCACTCCCTGTCATACTTAGAGAAATCACAATATTAGTATCATTACGTAAGTATGCGTCTGTCTTTTGGTTGTGTCCTTCATTGACAGCAAGGGAGTCGGTCATTTGTTTTTTAAATCACACTTTTGTTCGTAAGTCAGTCTTGATAATACAATTGTCCTAAAAAATTCAAGTAAATTAGTGTCAGGAACTGATATTTCACTCATTATTTATTATATCAGCCACAATGCACACTAACACTTCAACTGAACACAACTGACGAAAAGGGATAACTCGGAAACTACTTATTTTAAATGTTAAAGCTAGCTTCTTGCGAGCCTTGCGACTAGGGTAGTTTAGTTAGAAAGGGATGGAAAATCTGCGGGGTGGATTACACAGAAGAAACCGGTCTGCTTGGAAGCTGGTGTGTGCAGGCTTCTTGTTTACTGCTGCATCACAAATCATCCTGAGCTGCCGCATCACAATATTTAACGCGTAAATATAAATTCTATTAAAATTAATAAATAATTTTGTCCATAGACTGCAGGTTTATTATGAAATTATTATTAACTGGAGAAGCTGAGCTTTTTAGCTTACATTGACGCTACGCCACTGGTGTTCTTCATCATGTATCGGGCTCCATGTTGAGGAAACAGCTGATAAATTATGAATCCTGCAGGCAAAATGTAGTCACCAGGCATCCAGTTCATCAGTGTTTGTCGCAGGCTTTCATTCACGACTTTGTCGCTATTTTCAGATCGACTTTTTTCCCCCAACATTCAAAGGATTTGTCGTGTGATGAAAATATTTCTCTGTTTTAAGCTTCGGCGATTTACAATGACGTCTAATGTTATTGACAGTCTCTTTTAATATTATTCGTGTGTTTCAAAAGAAAGGGGAACTCTGGGACTTCAAAGTCGCCCGCACGCGTCACTCGCCTCAAGTGTCAACTTTCATCGCCCGCCGGGCACGGGAGATCCAGACAGCCAGGCTGTTCTTTGTGGGCCATAAATAAATCATACAGCAGATGGCGTAAATAGCAGACGTCACCTGTTGGGTTGTGCTTTCTCAATACACGAAGTATAAGGAAAGACACGTTGTGACGCTGCAGGAACCTCAATCAAAGATTTTCACACACACAAAAAAAAAAATAAAAACATGTTTTCAGCGCTATAAATGCCGAAAAATTCATTGTTAGCATTTAGTCTGTGTACAACGTTTTATTCTAAATAATGGCCTAGATTTTATTCCTGCATTCATTTATTTAATACACAAGCAGTGAAATTTAACAAATAGTGAAAAAAAAAAAAACAAAACAAAATACTAACATTTTTACTTCTGCTCATCAGCATGTAAACCTTTGCAAATTTGTAAACCTTCGCCATTACTTGCCTACTCATGTATTACGTTTGGTTTATTTGGCTATAGTTGAATCTGTTATCCGATATGGTATAACTGGATGGGGAGGCATTACACAAACTGCTCTTCTTCCTCTGATTATGTTGCAAAAACGTATAATCAAAATTTGTTTGAAAAGACGACTGGATTATCCAACAAATTTGATCCATTCCGAATTGAATGTTTTTAGAATTGACCAAATTTATAAATACTCTTTAATGAAATTCTATCATAAAAATAGAATGAAATTTGTAGCTCAGCCACATGATCATAATACAAGACGAAATGAAATTCTTAAATTAGTTGAACCTAAAAGTTTCACATCTGCTGCTACTACACAGTACAAATTATGGTCCACGTCTATATAATTCGATAATAAAATTTCATCCAGAATTGACTACTTTAAGCAATGAAATTTTCAGATCCAGAATTAAAAAATTTATATGACAGACTTCCTGTATTTATATTATGTACCATGTATTGTAAAACAAGTTTATATCTATCCTAAGTAGGCCCTATATTTTTCTATCTTATCTTGGTTACTATATCAACATGACCTGTACTAATTATACTACTAATAATCATTTAATATTAATCCATCAATCTCAACATCGTCTATTTTTCCATTCAGTTATTACTAGTGTTATTATTTACTAATTTTGTTATCATCTTTATGTGACTTTTTTCTTAAGTATCATCATCATCATCATATCCGTCACGTATTAGACCCTACAGGATCTGTTACGGTCTCATGCCAGCGCTTTCGTGGTCTTCCCAATTTCCTCTTTCCTCTTGGTACATAAGTAAGAATCTGTTTAGGCCATCTAGTGCGATCCATCCTTTCGACATGATTTTTCCACTGAAGTCGATATTGTTGAACAAAATTAACTATAGGATCCATTTTGAGTTCCTGCAATATGTCCACATTTTTACGGTGTTCCAGCAAAGAGCATCCCGCTGTTCGTCTCATGAACCTCATTTCAGCTGTCGTCACCCTATGCTCATCAGCTTTTCTTAAGTATTTTGTCTACAAAGTAATCTATGTAACGGAACTGTCCCCGAACACGAGTTTTGCTCTTTCAGGGTACTTTAATGTAACGTTTTTATGTATATGTTATTATTGAATAAATCTAAATTTAAATCTAATATTATCCGAAAATTCGTCTCAAAACTTTTTTATAATCAATGGACCTCTTGACTCATGTCAGACTTGACACGGGTCTTAACAAGCCGTTCCCATGCAATTTGCAACCTTACCCAGCGTCTTGCTGGGTAAGGTTGCAAATTGCATGGGAACGGCTTGTTAAGACATTTGCAGAACAATTATATCCCTTCTTGGGTAAGTAAAAAGGTTTTTTAAATCTGTGTATTTCAAATTGTAAACTTTCCCAGCAGAAGTTTTTTCCCCCCCTTTTAGTGAAGTGGAAATTAATAAAACCCCTAAATATGTAGATTTATGTAATAGCAAGCCATAATATGTAATGTGCGGTAAATGTGTAAAAATTTGTAGTATCAAATTTTAATATATTAATGGTATTTACAAGATTCGCAAAGATTTGTTATTTATATACGATTAGGTTGAAAGGAATATAATATGTGGTTACATAAAAATCCGGTCCCTATTAATAACCTAAAAGAAATAGGGTTGCAAATTTTGTGACTCGCTATACATTGTACATAGTCGTCTCTACATCATTTGATTTCATAATGAAATTTATTATAGCCTACTGTTACAACCCGGGCAGATAGCTATCCTTCCTTCATTTTAGGACAGATAATTCCATTTTATTTAATTTTAAAGGCAATATTTGTTATTGTAAATTATCTTTCATGATTATAATAGCAGGCTAAATATTTATGGTTATCCATTGAAAGGTAGTTATCCTTTTTATAGAATTTCCTGAAACAGACCTCAAATGTCTTTAGGACACCCTTCGACAAGTATTGTCCCTCCACTTGTCACATTTTAGAAACACAACATTGTATGCAGCTTATGGACGAAGACAGGTGGCATAGGTATTCAGGTCTGGGTCTTTCGTGTCGTTTCTCTTATCTATACTCTAACCACGACGTAAATACCAGATCACTTATCTGTGGCACGCTAAGTATACCTCTTCATAGAACATCTTGTTATTCATCATCTTTTACAGTATCCACCTCGCGACAATGGAATTCCTTGTCACAAAGTATTAGGGGCTGCAAGACAATAAACATCTTTAAAAACAGATTAAAAGATAACCTTATTAGCATTTCACTCCAATCATACTGACTTAAACTATCACTGACTACATTGTTACTCCTTCCTTTAGACATGCATCCTGATAGTGCTGTATTTTCAAAATTGTCTCATAATAATCTCTTTCTACTAATTAATATTACAGTATTTGAAATACATTAACATTCTATGTATGTTAGCTTAATTCTGCTACACAGTTTATTTCAGTGTTTAATTAATAGTTCATAATATTTTGTTGTTTAATTCGTAAATAACTCTTGTATACATGTAGCTCTTATCTAAATCAAATTGTTGAATTCTTTGTAAGTTCATGCATATGTATATATACTTTTGCTGGTTGAATGGAAGAGAAGGCCTTACGGCCTTAACTCTGCCAGCTAAAATAAATTATTATTATTATTATTATTATTATTATTATTATTATACTGGCACTGTAGGAAAATTTGGAGATGACAGTTGTGCAACAGTTCTGCGTTCCATGTGACACTTCCCCAGAGCAGAGCTCCAGCTAAGGGTGGAGTAATTGGCACCAGAATGAAGGAAGATTCGATTTTCGCCACTCAGACATAGCTCGGGTAACACTCCGATTTCTTCCTTCTGCCACATCGAGAATCAAAAGTGGCAGATGAGAAGAAACGATGACAGTCCAGACATAACCCACAGGCCTCCGCAGCCTGTTCATAGCACGCACGACTTTCAACATCTGCAGCTTGTCAAAGGGTTAATTGAACAAACATCAACAAATTGAGCAGGCTTAGCTCTGGAGCTACCAACCAGTTAACTATTTATTTAGTCTGTCAGTTAGCAACCCAATCTGTTAGCCCACAATCGGTAAATCAGTAACATACTATTGGCCACTCATTAAGCTAACAGTCAATAATTTTGCAGTTCATTTTGTTAGCCATCCTACAAAAAAAAAAAAAAAAAAAAATCTTGTAAATAATCTTGACTTCTTTTTCGATAATAATCTAAATTGGAATTTTAAAGTTAAAGAAGCGATAAAAAAAATCTGTTCCTCCATTCACTGTTTGAGTCGCTTAAGAAACTTCTTGCCCCAGCAATTAAAACTTACCCTAATACAAACCCTAGTAATGCCGCACTTCGATTATTGTGAAGTTTTGTTAAGTGACCTAAGTTCTGAACTGTCAGTCAAGTTACAGCGAGCTCAGAATATGTGCGTCAGATACGTGTGCAACATCCGACGATATGATCACATATCACCGTCCTTCGCAAGTCTTTCGTGGCTCCGACTTAAAGAACGTAGAACTTTACACTCTTTGTCTTTCGAATTCTGCACACTTCAACACCAAATTACCTTTCGTCTCGTTTCTCTATCTATACTCTAACCACAACGTAAATACCAGATCACTTATCTGTGGCACGCTAAGTATACCTCTTCAT
The DNA here is from genome assembly GCA_025594305.2 of Periplaneta americana. NCBI lineage: Eukaryota > Metazoa > Arthropoda > Insecta > Blattodea > Blattidae > Periplaneta > Periplaneta americana. The sequence goes on from JAJSOF020000001.1 coordinate 8,665,219, forward strand.
AGAACATCTTGTTATTCAACATCTTTCACAGTATCCACCTCGCGACAATGGAATTCCCTGTCACAAAGTATTAGGGGCTGCAAGACAACAAACACCTTTAAAAATAGCTTAAAAGATAACCTTCTTAGCATTTCACTCCAATCATACTGACTTAAACTATCACTGTCTACATTGTTACTCCTTCCTTTAGACATGCATCCTGATAGTGCTGTATTTTCAAAATTGTCTCATAATAATCTCTTTCTATTATCTATCATTATTTGAAATATATTAACATTCTATGTATTTTAGCTTAATTCTGCTACATAGTTTGTATTTCAGTGTTTAATTAATAGTTCATAGTATTTTGTTGTTTAATTCGTAAATAACTCTTGTATACATGTAGGTCTTCTCTAAATCAAATTGTTGAATTCTTTGTAAGTTCATACATATGTATGTATACTTTTTGCGGGTTGAGTGGAAGAGAAGTCCTTACGGCCTTAACTATGCCAGCTAAAATAAATCATTATTATTATTATTATTATTATTATTATTATTATTATTATTATTATTATACGTGAGCAATGTACATTATTAATTAGTCTCAGTCAGCAATCTGTTCTCCTGAACTAGCAATCTCATCTTCTATCCAGCCAGGAAGCAACAAATCTACTCTATTCACCGGTTAATCAATACGTTAGCAATTCATTCAGCCAGCCAACAAGTAACAGAACAAAAGACTTTAATAACCAGACACTCGATAAGTTAGCAATCCATTACTTTAGTCAACCAATACGTTAGCAGTCTATCCTATTAGCCAGCCCAATCAGTAAGTTAGCAATTCATTCTGTTAGTTAGTAATAAGTCAGCAATATATTCTGTTAGGCAGTAGTAAGTTAGCAATTCATTCTGCCAGCCAACAAGTAACAGAACAAAAACTTTAATAATCAGACACTCGATAAGTTAGCAATCCATTTTGTTAGCCAGCATTCTATTCTGTTAGCCAGTAGTAAGGTAGCATCCATTCTGTTAGCCAGTAGAAAGTTAACGATCTATTCTGTTGTCTGGTGTTATGACAATTCTCGAAGGGCCGCCACTATGTTCATCTTCACACGATGTTCTCCCACATTTAAACATTCAACACCATAGGTACGTGTCATATCTTGGTGAATTTGAGATGGAGATATTCCCTTCTTTTGCAGGTGTTTAATCACAGCTCTTTGCTCATAGGGGTCAAATTCTGTACTGACGCAGCACTTAGGCCACTCGAACACCTGCTACGAGCCAACGCGGACATGTACAGACTTGCAACGTGACATTTAATCGTAACAAGTTTGAGTTATTTGTGTGCCACAAAATAGAAATTTTAGTTAGACTAGAAATAGGTCAGGGCTAGAGCATAGGTATCAACCGTCTTATTACAATAAGTTACAGATGCGAGAATATTTTTGGGTTTTCGTTCTATATTTTTGCATTCTTGTATTGAAGATGCAATAACTCCCAGCGTCCCGAAACTATGTACTGGCCTCTACACCTGAGATATAAATATGATCCTTTATAAAGGTCCATTCCGAAGGAGTAGGATATCCGAAATTATAGTCCGGTTCAGCTTAATTCATACCCTAAGGGTGAAACCTAACCATTTTTCCCCCATTACTACATATGCTGGTGGATTGTGGTGATTTTCTAGTTTGCAGGTTGAATTTTCTTTTGCCAACTTTGTTTCGAATTTCGATAATGACAAATACTACAAATGGTAATGATTTTGTAACTGGTATGTTGGCAGCTGAGACAAATATTGACAATATTTGTCGGTACTGGAGTTCCATGAAATTAAAATTGTACTAGATTTCTGAGGCGGTTACTGAAAGCTAGTGAAATTTGAACATAATAGTAGTTAATTAATATCAGTATTAATATTAATACATAATAGTTATTTTATGTGTTGCGTTGTGGTTATAATCCAAGACTATAGTCAGGTAAGTTTTCGGAGTTAGTACTAATAATTTCATGTGGTCAAACAAAATACATTTTTAGGTTAGGTCTCGTGAGTCAATTGTTTAGTCAAACCAGGACGTGCTGGTCAAACTAATGAATTTCGTATTGCCAGACAAAATACTTGACATGTTGATCCCTTTTCCACATAGTTTGTCTATGAAAATATGTTACAAATTATTGAATTATTTAGAATAACCTTCCAACATAAAGTACGGTAAGTAAATAAGTCATTTAGTACGAAGGATCGTGTGACATCTGGTAACAGTTGGCAACACTGACAAGACGGTAATATTTACTGTTCAGGAACTGTTCTTATGTGACTCACACTATACCACATCTAACTTAACTTAACTTAGAAAGCATGATGGAAATATTCAGATTGTCAATTAATACAGATAAACAGAATATAATATTTGTTACTCAGTCAAATGACAAATCTATGTAAAATAATGACTTATATTATATGGTCATTAAGTTTTATATACATGAATTACAAATTGCAAACTTTTTCGCCCATTCGGGCATCTTCAGGCACAATTATACAGGGACATCATTTTATTTTTACTAATATTTTTAACATTAACCTGTCTATACCTTTAGAGAACCGGAAACACCGCTTGCTCCCCCCTCCAAGACTGGAGTTCGAAGATACTGACGTAAAACACAAATCACTCTACTAGGTATAGGAAGGAAGAAAAGTAGTTCATCCATTTACGTAAACTAGGAAATATCGCGATTTTGAGTTTGATAGTTTTCATTAGATTTTTCTTTAATCAAAGTACAGTACTGTATTAAGAATAAGTGTTTTTACTCACGAACTGAGTTATCCATGCGAACGTATTCATTATGCAGTGTATATTATACTGTCTACAGCACATTAGCGTACAATATAGAGAAAGAAGTTAAATTGAAAAATAATCATAATATGAATATTTAACAACAATTTTGAAAATGGTGGCCGTTCATTTCGATACAGGCTTCCGTTCTTTTGTGCATATTATCGCACTATAGACTATTGCATCTAATTCCAATTGCCAGTTTCGTCCTTCGTACTAGTAACTCATGTTGAAATAATTCTATACCTACTCTACCTACTGTAAATTCAATCTTCACTTCTGCCCGACCCGAAAATATAAAATTACTCAGACATGCTATCTACTGTCCGTCCAAGTGGTTATGCCGCAGGATTGTAGAAAGGAGGAAATCACGTGACAGTTAATTACTTAACGAGGCCCTTTTATTTAAGTTAAATTAAACAGCTGTATAATATTGCGTAAACTTCCAATTCCTAAGAGAAATTAATGTTTTCAGAAAAGAGCTAAGACAGCCCAGCTATTACAGAGGGCGAGTAGAAGCAGGTGGGGGAAATCGGGATGCGACGTAGGCAAACGGACAGTACCTGTGCGAAAATATGATTCAATATTGAAAGCTCTTTCGTCACTGGAAAACACGAACATATTTCTGGAACGTACTATACTCAGTAATTCTGTACTGCTTACTATCTGCGGTCTTGGTTCTGTGTGGAGTTGGAACTTCCTTATTAGAAGGGGTGGGAGTGAAGTACATTCAAAAACTCAGGTACAATAAAAATTGAAGTAAAAATAAAATGATGTCCCTGTACAATATCTCAATATCAAACTGTGTAGCCATTACATTGGTGGTAGATAAACTATTTAAGATTAATGATGTACAAGCTACAGTTCCAACAGCAGCAGGTCGTCTCACGTCTACATAACTACTTCAAACATAGGATGTTTTATAGTGATCTATACAGTTGCCACGTTCAAACGACACATCATTCATCACTCATTGGACTCTACTGAACAAGAGTTCCACAGAATATTATGAAGTTTAATTACAACACTACGTGGTTTTCAACATTATTTTAATTTTCTGACTTGTAATAATACATTTTAATTATGGAGATGTTTTGTACATCATTAATCTTCAACAGTTTATCTACCACCAATGTAATGGCTACACAGTTTGATATTGAAATATTGTATAATTGTGCCTGAAGATGCCCGAATGGACGAAAACGTTTGCAATTTGTAATTCATGTATATAAAACTTAATAACCATATAATATATATAAATATATATATATTGATATAGGTGTCCCTCAGGGAACAATTTTAGGTCCTATTCTATTTTTAATATATATTAATGACTTATTAAACATTGATTTGAAAGTACATAATAGGTCCTGTTATTCTTACGCTGATGATACGGTGGTTATTTTCAGTGGTTTAACTTGGGAGGACACTTATAAACATGCCAATGTAGGTATAAATTTGATCAAAACCTGGCTTGATGCAAATTTGCTATCTCTAAGTATAACTAAAACTACTTTGGTGCCATTTTCTTTAACAGTCTCTGGATTGAACAAATTGAAATCGCTTTCTCATTTAAAATTAATAATCCACAACTCATTTTGTAAACTCTCTACAACCTGTAAATGCCCTTGCCTGAAAGAATCTGTAGATGTGAAATACCTGGGAATTATTGTTGATCAGCACTTGAAATGGGATAGACAAACCACCTTTTTATGTAACAGGATCCGTAAAACAATTTACAAATTTGTAAACCTTCGCCATTACTTGCCTACTCATGTATTACGTTTGGTTTATTTGGTATAGTTTAATCTGTTATCCAATATGGTATAACTGGATGGGGAGGCATTACAAAAACTGCTCTTCTTCCTCTAATTATGTTGCGAAAACGTATAATCAAAATTTGTTTGAAAAGGCGACTGGATTATCCAACAAATTTGACCCATTCCGAATTGAATGTTTTTAGAATTGACCAAATTTATAAATACTCTTTAATGAAATTCTATCATAAAAATAGAATGAAATTTGTAGCTCAGCCACATGATCATAATACAAGACGAAATGAAATTCTTAAATTAGTTGAACCTAAATATTTCACATCTGCTGTTTTACTACACAGTACAAATTATGGTCCACGTCTATATAATTCAATAATAAAATTTCATCCAGAATTGACTACTTTAAGCAATGAAATTTTCAGATCCAGAATTACAAAATTTATATGACAGACTTCCCTGTAGCCTATTATATTATGTACCATGTATTGTAAAACAAGTTTATTTCTATCCTAAGTGTATTTTTCTATCTTATCTTGGTTACTATATCAACATGACCTGCACTAATTATACTACTAATAATAATTTAATATTAATCCATCAATCTAAAGATCGTCTCTTTTTTCACTCAGTTATTACTAGTATTACTATTTAATAATTTTATTATTTCTTAAGTATTTTGTCTACAAAGTATGTGTATCTATGTAACGGAACTGTCCCCGAACACGAGCTTTGCTTTTTCGGGGTATTTTAATGTAACGTTTTTATGTATATGTTATTATTAAATAAAATCTAAATCTGAATGTAAAATATAAGTCATTATTTTACATTGATTTGTCATTTGACTGAGTAACAAATATTATATTGTGTTCATCTATAACCTAACTTAGCCTGGTGATGAAGTTCCGAAACGCTGGATGTATCTACATTTTTGTGTGGTTCGAAACCAAAGACTTCTCAGCATATTAATTCGTCATGAAGGTCTTAAATCATTCTCTAGTTTACTTCTCCTTGGAAAGCTAGAAATGCAAACTAGAGTTGAGAGAGAGAGAGAGAGAGAGAGACTGAAGCCAGCCGCAATTTGCAAGATCATTCGGCTGTCATCTGAACGCATTGAGACGTCGACGCTCACTGTATGATTCCACAACGTACAGAGTTGTCACCGAGTGATCCAGTCTGTCAGGATACATGTGCAGCTGATTGCGAGAGGCGCGTCTTCAGGCTCTGGGGGAGCCAGTCTAGTTTTCCAATCCACCAAGCGGCAAGATGAGTCGTTTCTTATCGGCAGGAAAACACTCCAACATTTCATTCCTTGACAGTAAATCCCAGACTGCCTTCTTCCTCCCCCAGCACCAACACAAACACTCCAATGCATAAGTGTACCATATAAATTCTCCGCGTCGCGAGAGAGGAGCGCAATTCGTTATTTGGTCGCGAAGTTTGTCTGATATTTTAAATAACACAGCGTCAGTATCAGGACACAAGAGTGCTGCCAGTGCCTCGTTTTCGACTCCACGTACAGGGCTTTGTGCTCTCGTTGTCCCAAGTGCAAATACGTGTAAGTGTGACGCTCAAAATGTAAGGCATGTTCAGAGAATTTTCGGCATTCTTAATACCAAAAACGTGAAACGTGATCTAAAAAACGTGATATATATACAGGGTTTTCAAAAATACAGGGCATAATTTCAGGTATGTATTTACATGTAGTCAATCAAAATAGTTAATTAGAACGTTTGAGATCCGGAAAGGCATTCAGCACGTTATGGGCTTCACAACATTGAAATTCACCGGAACGTTTTCTTTGGGAGGTCGTTGTCATTAAGAAGATGTTAAATGTCCACCTCCTGCTTGAATAAGATACATCGATAAAATTGATTTGCGAACATGATAGAAACTGTGATTAATTGCGTATGGATCAGAACGATGGCCACAATTGATTCCGAAGGGCGGCAAATCAGAACCGGAGACGAATAAACCAATGATTTTAAATGGCCCCACAAGTAGAAATCGATGAGGGTTCAGATCAGGTTTTGGAGGCCTGGATATCGAAAAGAATCAAGGCCACCTCTACCTATCCATCGATTATTCGAAACCTTCGATATCAAGAAAAAGTCCATAGCCGTACGACTGAAGACTCAGGAGCGCCATCATGGCAAGAAGTGAATGTGTTGACGATTGAATATTCGGAATCCAGTGTGGCATGTTCACCCAGACATCGCAATACTCCTGGAGTTTGGGATCGTGTTCCCAGGTCAAAGACATCAGCTATAACGGCAGGAGGGGACATTTGAACATCGCGATGACAACGACCATTGTAGTTGGAATGAAATCGTTCACCTCTGAATTTCGGCAATGGACGTGAAGGCCAACTCGAAATTAAGTCATTCGCCCTTCATGGGTTGTAATGAACTATTTTGATTGTCTATATGGGAAATACATACCTGAAATTATATCCGTATTTTTAAATATATATATATATGCAGGGTATTATAAAATACGGGGCAATAATTTTCCGCATACTTAGACAATGTTGTCTTGATATTCAATTTATGTGAACCAGTTATATTATCGTCAAAGACATTCACTTCTTCAAATGGCGCACAAGAAATACAGAACGTTTTACTGCCTTTTAAGGAACCAATCGAAGGTTCATTGCGCCCTCACATAAGCCCGCCATTGGTCGAAGGTTTACTGAGCAAGATTAATCCATTCTCTTCATCATATCTCACCTCCTTCAAATCCATTTTACAGACGTGGACCATTTAAAATCATTGGATTTTTCTCCGGTGCCTGATTTGAATCCCTTCGGAATCGAATTGTTTTGTTCTAGACATACGCAATAGTCCTGGAGTTTGGGATCGTATTTCCAGGTCAATGAGACATCGATGTGAGGTCTGCAAAAATTCAAGCAGTAGTTGGAATTTTGAAGATATTCTTTGACAATATATAATCAAAATCGTTCCGGTGAATTTAAATTTGCAAAAAGGCCATAACTGCATTGAAGAGTCAAATTTTGTAAAAATATAAAACAAAATCTTCAGTTTTGATTGTCTAATAATTTGGAAATATCCAAAATGTCAACTGTAGTCCAAATTGAAGAATCGAATTTTGTAAAATATACTATAAAAACATTCAGTTTTGCTAATAATTTGTAAATATGTTGCAAAAATTCAAATGTGAATCAAATTAAAGAGTTAAATTTTGAAAAATATACCAGGAACAAATCTTCAATTTTGCTAATAATTTGGAAATACACAAAAATGGTCCCTATACTGAGCAAATTAATCATATTTTGTAAAATATATAATAAAATCTTCAATTTTGCTAAAATTTGTCCATTTTAATATTATCTTCCCATCTACGTCTCGGCCTCCCTAAAGGTCTTTTTCCTCCGGCCTCCCAACTAACACTCTATATGCATTTCTGGATTCGCCCATACGTGTTACATGCCCTACCCATCTCAAACGTCTGGATTTAATGTTCCTAATTATGTCAGGTGAAGAATACAAATGCATGCAGTTCTATGTTGTGTAACTTTCTCCATTCACCTGTAACTTCATCCCTCTTAGCCCCAAATATCTTCCAGACAATAAAGTAGCCGAATTTTGAAAAGAGTAAAGGAACAAACTGGAAATATGTTGAAAGATTAAAATAAATAGCTTTTCAGGTTATTGCTTGATCTCTTTACTTTAAATTTAGTAGACCTACACGGAAATGGGATTTTCTGAGGAATTAGAAAGTATGGTTCTCGGCTGGAATAATCCTACCCTTCTGAATGAGACAGGAATGTCACTTTTCAAACAACAGTTTGTAAATGCCTATAGTTTGAGGTTTTAGTAGGTACTTGTTTCTTACAGGGAGCAGCTAAAATGCATGTGTCCCACATCTCTTATTTTATCCTAATCCAGTAAAGCGAAACAGTGCTTGCAGTACTGTTGTGTCATTCATTTCACTCAGTTCTCTAGTTTTGGTACTTACAGTATAAAGTGCAAGTGAGTTTATCTACTGCTTTTAACTAACTAAAATGGCCCCTGTATCTTCAACCCTAACGACAAAAATAAAATCATGGATTGCGATGGACGAATCTTTCACTACAGATGGAAAAATAGTAATGTGTCAAGTGTGTGGTAAAAATTGGGTGCTGTATGAAATCACAACTGGAGAATCTTACTTATCCTGTACCTGCCAGATATTGATATTAAATATTTTCATGATTTTACATATTTTGGTACACATTCAGCTTATTTTTCTTACATAAATATGTACATATTTCACACCTTGATATTACATAAAAATCCGGTCCCTAAGTTTAATTCAAAGCTTTCAAAGACTGACACACTAAAGTCAGTACTGTGTCATGAGAACGCCTATAACTGCCCAGCTGTCAACGTGATAATTTTCCTTCATGCAATTACAGTAAGGTTCCCGGTAGTGGTGTTGTTTCTTTCCAATACATACTACGTTTACTTGGTTTACTGATCTCTCGAACCGTACAGTTGGATCAATAATGTGACCTTTGTTCTTTTCTGTCTCAATTACAAGAATATCTGTTCTTTAGCTGAACCTTGCTCAGAAAGCATACAGCCCAGTGGCGGCTGGTGAGACGGGGGCCTCATAGTCACTTGGCTTAAGAGATACCAGGACTGAGATTTTACAAACAAATTACCAAAATATCATTTTTTGTACTAAGTATTCCTTTGGCTCGCAGGAAGTTGACAGTAAGCGGTTTTTTGCCTCTAAGTCTTTTTTATATAGAGTGTCTTTCAAAAGTGTTGGTCAGAAATTTAGGGATGAGAAGTAAAAATGAAGAGAAGCAAAAAAGTTCCAGTAAACATGATCCGCAAATTAATCGTTTACGAGTTGTTACAATATCAGTTGTTCATTATAAGCCACATCTCTCTTATGTTTTCATTTCCTTTTATTTTTCTTGTTAATGAGACACACATCCACGTATTGTGGGTCCCTATCACCACGGCATGGCGCGTCCTCATGTTGCGGATCGAGGAGACGGCCTCCAGATATGAAGGGTAGCTGCGAATATATTGAATAATCAGTCGCGGACAGCCGATGAGGGGTGGTCCTCCAGCTTGGGGGTTGGGCGAAGGGCTAACAACCCATCACCGTAAAAAAACAGCTTGTTACGAATCCTTCAAATAAGCCTCGGAATGGGACTGATTCTCTGGCACGACCACAGCAAAGGAATAAGGTTTTAAGAAAAAGAAATATAAAAATAGGAAATTTATCTTTTGAAGAGGTGGAGAAGTTCAAATATCTTGGTGCAACAGTAACAAATATAAATGATACTCGGGAGGAAATTAAACACAGAATAAATATGGGAAATGCCTGTTATTATTCGGTTGAGAAGCTTTTATCATCCAGTCTGCTGTCAAAAAATCTGAAAGTTAGAATTCATAAAACAGTTATATTACCGGTTGTTCTGTATGGTTGTGAAACTTGTAGGCCTACTTTCACTTTGAGAGAGGAACAGAGATTAAGGGTGTTTGAGAATAAGGTCCTTAGAAAAATATTTGGGGCTAACAGAGATAAAGTTACGGAGGAATGGAGAAAGTTACACAACACAGAACTGCACGCATTGTATTCTCCACCTGACATAATTAGGAACATTAAATCCAGACGTTTGAGATGGACAGGGCATGTAGCACGTATGGGCGAATACAGAAATGCATATAGAGTGTTAGTTGGGAGGCCGGAGGGAAAAGACCTTTAGGGAGGCCGAGACGTAGATGGGAGGATAATATTAAAATTGATTTGAGGGTGGTGGGATATGATGGTAGAGAATGGATTAATGTTGCTCAGGATAGGGATCAAAGGCGGGCTTATGTGAGGGCGGCAATGAACCTCCGGGTTCCTTAAAAGCCAGTAAGTAAGTAAGTAAGTAAGTGAGTACGAAAATATTCCTTTGGCTCGTAGGAAGTTTATAGTAAGTGGTTTATGCCTCTACATTTTTTTTAGCTTCAGGAGTGTTTTTTATACAATGGTGATCAGAAATTTAGGGATGAGAAGTAAAAACGAAGAGAAGCAAAAAAGTTCCAGTAAAAATGGTCCACAAATTAACCGTTTACGAGTTGTTACAATATCAGTTGTTCATTATAAGCCACATCTCTCTTTTATGTTTTCATTTCCTTCTATTTCTCTTCTTAATGAGACACACATAAACAGCAGCGATCATAAAAACAGGAAGTAACAAATCACTTTATTCG
>JAJSOF020000001.1:8678524-8713524 GCA_025594305.2 Periplaneta americana
GTGAGCTGCCTTTGAAAAAACTGCGGGGACAGATGCGGCGTTAATAATGAGGGGCAAAACAAGGAGATTGATAGGCTGGCAAGGTAGGGGAGATGGCCGTGAAATGAGGTGGAAGTAACTCGGAGTAAGCGTACGTCACGAGCACGCACGCATTTAATATGGAAATGTCGTCCATTTCAACTTTAATTCCAGAGTTATTTCTTTAACTGCAGCGACAAACGGGCGTGACAGACCCGCCATGACTGACGACCAACAACAGGTTTGAGTGGCATACTTTTAAGTAGGGCCAGGATTTTGATGACTTATAAATCATAAAAAAATGTCGTAAAAACAATGCATTTATGACCTAAAAATTAAAAAAAAAATATGCCCTTAAAATGCCTAAAATTTATCTTACATTCTAAAATTGGCTTAGTAGGAAAAGGAGTTTTGTGCTACTTAATATTTAGACTAGTAATTAAATTAAATTCTAGTACCAATATTCAAGTTTATTTAATTTTACATAATATTTTCTAAGTGGTACACTTTAATTAATTATTTCACCTGATGTAGTTTCCATGTAGTCCATCACAAGGCCATCTTATACGGAATTAGCAGGTATAGAGGAGTCTATATTGAAGGGATGGTTGGACTGATCCATTACATGGGATGTACTACGTTAAAATGGCAATATTTGTGTAGAAAAACGGTTAAAATATTATACAAAATAATGGGTATTAGCCACCGGCATAGCTCGGTCGGTTAAGGCGCTTGCCTGGCGATCCGGAGTTGCGTTTGGTCGCGGGTTCGGTTCGCTTGGGCTGATTATCTGGTTGGGTTTTTCCGAGGTTTTTCCCAACCGTAAGGCAAATGTCAGGTAATCTATGGCGAATCCTCGGCCTCATCTCGCCAAATATCATATCACTATCTCCAACTCCATCGACGCTAAATAACCTCGTAGTTGGTACAGCGTCGTTAAATAACCAAGTAAAAAATAAAGGGTGTTAATGGACAAAATATGTAGACAAATTATCAAAGGAAATACAGTTTATTTTATGTTAGTAATGCAAATTTGTGGCCAAAATTAAATGGAAATGCCTAAAAAATGTCCGAATAACACAAAATATGCCCTTATGAGTTGAAATAGGCAAAAAATGCGAAAAAAAATGCCCTGACAAATATGTCTTGATTAATAACTATAAAATATTTGATTTTTAATAATAATATTATTATCTTACGCAAGTTTTGTAGTTTATATATTAACATCATATTATTAACTGTAATAATAATTAATTTCTAACGGTAATAATGTCATTAAACCACCTCAAGTTTTGTAGATTTTAATATCCAATACACAGCTGTACTCAGAAAATTACATACCGCAGAATCAGACCTGTAAATTATTTTTAGTAAGTCTTGAAGTTTTTAATAACCAATTGAATTTGAGCTCTAAATATGTCAGCAATCCTGCAGGTCATGACATATAAATACTGAACCGGGTATGTTTCTGGCTTACTAGAAAAAAATATGCAATTTCATCAAAATCCTAGGCCTAGTTATAAGTAGGCCTAGGAACCGTGCTCTGTCCAGGAGGCTATAAGATTTTTAAGTGAACGACGCGTGTGCATCTAGCAAACCAAGTACTTCACTGACGGCCCACGCTCACTTGTTTCGTAAAGTGGTGCAGAACAAAACATGGACCACTTTAACAGTTAGCCTACACTAATATTTACAAAGTATACTACCCACACTACAAGAGCCACCAGCGTAGCTCAGTAGGCTAAGACGCTTGCCTGCGCTCTGGCGCGGGTTCGATTCCCGCTTGGGTTGATTACCTTGTTGAGTTTTTCCGAGGTTTTTCCCAAATGTAAAGCGAATATCAGGAATCTCATCTCGCCAAATACCATTTCGCTATCACCAATCCTATTGGAGCTAAATAACCTAGTATTTGATACAGTGTCGTCGTTAAATAACTAAAAACTAGAATTCGCAATTTTACTATTTACACTATAACAAAGAATGAAGGCCTGCATTTATCAAACATTATTTACACTATTAATCTTACGTACAGTGTTGTATATTGTAATGCAAGCTTCTTTTTATTTCAGGAGTTTTGTATAACAAAACACAGAATGATTACGTTGCCTACTTCTTTCTGCCTACAACTAAACTGCCATTATCAACAAACTTTGAAATACAATACCAACAAAAGTGTAAATAATGTTTGACCAATATAAGCCTTCTTTCGTTCTTTATGATAGTGTAAATAGTAAAATACAGCGTATTCTAGCATACATAGTGTAAAAGTCTGTCAGATATTGACTACTTCAAAAGTTCATTGTCAGAAAGACTGCTTTTCCTCTCTAGAATATGACCTTCCTTCAAATATTACTTTTGTAGAATATTTATTTTTAATATAATGATTTTCCTTCATTATCTTTATCATTTCTTCTATCTAAATCATCTTATTTAACAGTAAATTGTATTTCTTTAACTCTTTGAATTACATATAACTAAACACATCTACATTTTGCTCGTATTATTCTTGTCATTATTATTATTATTATTATTATTATTATTATTATTATTATTATTATTAAAAATTCAAACACTGGGAGCAACAGTAACAAATATAAATGACACTCGGGAGGAAATTAAACGCATAATAAATATGGGAAATGCCTGTTATTATTCGGTTTGGAAACTTTTATCTTCCAGTTTGCTGTCATAAAATCTGAAAGTTAGAATTTATAAAACAGTTATATTACCAGTTGTTCTTTATGGTTGTGAAACTTGGACTCTCACTTTGAGAGAGGAACATAGGTTAAGGGTGATTGAGAATAAAGTGCTTAGGAAAATATTTGGGGCTAAGAGAGATGAAGTTACAGGAGAATGGAGAAAGTTACACAACACAGAACTGCACGCATTGTATTCTACACCTGGCATAATGAGGAACATTAAATCCAGACGTTTGAGATGGGCAGGGCATGTAGCATGTATGGGCGAATCCAGAAATGCATATAGAGTGTTAGTTGGGAGGCCGAAGGGAAAAAGACCTTTGGGGAGGCCAAGACGTAGATGGAAAGAGAATATTAAAATGGATTTGAGGGAGATGGGATATGATGATGGAGACTGGATTGGTCTTGCAGAGGATAGGGACCAATGGCGAGCTTATGTGAGGGCGGCAATGAACCTCCGGGTTCCTTAAAAGCCAGTAAGTAAGTAAGTATTATTATTATTATTATTATTATTATTATTATTTTATTTTTTATTTTATTTTTATTTTTTTGGCGATGGACAGTTATATTGAAATGATTGAATTTTCTTTTTGTCGCAGTATGGCGAGGATATATTCGAAAACAGTTACAGGGTTTTTGCTGCATTTGTTTCAATTATAATTATAACACAGCAATTCGTTTGTAGCGGTGAATTCCCTGCGGTGCATTGCTAGGGTACCCCGGTTACATGGGGTGGGGGAGGTCAGCGATTGACTGAGTCTTCCTTAAGTTTCGAAATACTGGTACAGTCCTTTACATAAATAGCTGTACTCCCACATTCAGCTCTGGCTGTTATGCATTAAGATTTTTGTCTTCTATTGGCGATATAAACACACTTAAAATGGCATACTTGAATTCTATAATGAAATATAGTTTAATATTCTGGGGAAATTCATCTGAAACTAAACATATATTTATTTATAAAAAAGGTTGTCAACAATAACAACAAGCAGCATAAAAGGACTTCATGTAACTTTTGTTCAGAATTTAGAATTCCTGAACGTAACTTGTGAGTACATTCTTTCCAAGATGATCTTTTATATTAGAAATGAAGGTACTTTTAGTATTACCAGAACATTCATAATTTTAATGCAAGATAGATCTCCATCTACCCTCTGTTACTAGGTACGTTCAACTGTTCCAAAAAGGAGAAGTTCACTATTCATGTATTACGTTGTTCAATGCATTGTCTAATTTATTACCTTAAAACTTTGAAGGACTGAGGAAAAAAGTTCAGAACAGAATTAACAAAATATCTCCATATTCATACCTTCCACTCAACTCGTGAACTCTTTATACGTTAAAATAGAATTGATGTGATTTCTAACGTATTATATATCTTCTTCTGTATAATTTGAACTGGTAATGGAAATTACGGGAAAACGGCTGAACGAATTTTAATGAATGACCAGTCATTTTGAAGCTTGGCATCCAAGGATTTTCAGGAAAATAGTAACTTTCAGTGAAGCTTTAGTTTTCCTACATAATTTTCCTGTTTTCCAAAATCCATCTTTCGTCAGTTTTCATAACTAATTGCATTTCAGTATAAAACAAAACACACACTACAATAAACAATAGGCTATTACACGAAGGTCATGACCTGCAGGATTGCTGACATATTTAGAGCTCAAATTCAATTGGTTATTAAAAACTTCAAGACTTACTAAAAATAATTTACAGGTCTGATTCTGCGGTATGTAATTTTCTGAGTACAGCTGTGTATTGGATATTAAAATCTACAAAACTTGAGGTGGTTTAATGATATTATTACCGTTAGAAATTAATTATTATTACAGTTAATAACATGATGTTAATATATAAACTACAAAACTTGCGTAAGATAATAATATTATTATTAAAATCAAATATTTTATAGTTATTAATCAAGTGGGTTGGACCTTTTTCATATATTTAATGGCGGTGTGGTGTAGATTCAATATTGGCTCGAGAGAGTGCAAAAATTACAGTTCCTAAGGAAAGATGGTATTACTTACTGATAAAATAAGAGGCCTAGAAAATTTTGTAGTACCCAGATAATCTCAGTGAGATCTCTTAGTAGGATAAAATGATTTTACCCTCTACATGCAGCAGCTACACCAAGATGGTATGTCTACTATTCGAAAGAATAGCAAACCTGACTTTCTTTAACTTTCACCTACAATCCACAATGACCTGAAATAGCTATTGTTTTACTCCTATATGAAAAATCCACTGATCATCCTGACATTGTTACTTGCGTTTTCGCGTTGAAACTCAAAAACTGAACGTAGATAGGTTCAAGAAAAAGTATTTAGCATAAAAAGCCATCAGAGGGAGTATGTTTCATTATTACCGAAGCAAATAATTTTCAAAATGTCTGGTATTCTTCATTGAAAATTAATCTGAAAAATTTTTATTTGAACGTCTAATGAACTTAGTTTGCAGCATTTGCTGCACAAGCCACTAGTTTTTATATAAATACTGATTTGTTTTGCATCTCAAAACTATAATGCTGGTATAAGATCTACAGAATATAATACGAGGTGCAACCAGAAAGTAAGTTTCCCTATTTAAAAAAAAAAGAACACACTTTCAGGAAAACATTTATTGGCAACAGGTACAGTAATGTTTCAGCTATTTTTCAACATAGCCACCATCAGAATTGAGACACTTGTCGTATCGTGGGATCAACTTTTGTATCCCTCTGTCGTAGAACTCTGCCGCCTGTGAATGGAACCAGCGTCTGACAGACGTCTTCAGCTCTTCGCCGTTGCCAAAACGCTCACTGGAGACAGGAATTTCTTGAGGTGCAAGAAATGGTGAAAATCGCTGGGAGCAAGATCAGGACTGTAGGGTGGGGGATCAAACAACCCCCAGCCAAATTCCGTCAAAACAGCTGCTGTGCGCCGAGCCGTATGTGGACGAGCATTGTCATGGAGGAGCACAACACCTGCAGTAAGCATTCCACGCCTCTTGTTTTGAATGGCGCGTAGCAATTTTCGCAGCGTTTCACAGTAATGGTCAGCGTTCACTGTTTCACCTCTTGGAAGAAGTCAATGAGCAGAATGCCCTTCCTGTTCCAGAACACCGTGCACATCACTTTCCGTACCGACAGCGTCTGTTTGAATTTCGTCCTGACCAGAGATCCACTATGCCGCCAATGCATTGACTGCTGCTTGGTTTCCGGGGTGAAGTGCGAAATCCAAGTCTCATCGCCCGTGACGATCCTGTCGAGGAACTCGTCGCCGTCATCGTGATACCATTGCAGAAATGTCAGTGCTGCTCCTAAACGTTGCATTTTGTGTTCGGGTGTCAGGTTTTTCGGCACCCACCTGGCACACACTTTTTTGAACAGCAGGTGCTTAGTGAAAATCTCATGCAACAAGGATCGCGATATCTGCAGAAAATGGCTGCTCAGCTCCGTAATCGTGAAGCGACGGTTCTCCATGATGCACTGCCGCACCAGCTCAACACGATCATCATTGATGAGGGACGGTCGCCCACTGCGCTCTTCATCATGGACACTTTGACGACCTTCGGAAAACTGCCTACACCAGCGACGCACCATCTGCTTACTCATGATGTTCGGCCCATAGACCTGACAGAGCTGCCGATGAATTTCAATTGGCGCAATGCTTTGTGCATTAAAGAACTTTATCACCGACCGAACCTCGCAGGCGGCGGGAGAAGGAATAAGAGCTTCCATTTCGAACCACTGCTGCCACGCTACTGGCACCAGGCGGGACCTGTCCGGCTGGTATATGATTGATACGTCATAGATCTGTTACGCATGCGCAATTGACACGGCGAATTAGGTTTACTTTCAAGGGGAAAAAATCGGGAAACTTACTTTCTGGATGCGCCTCGTACGCGAATGAATAATAAAAATTAATTAATTACAAAGAATGAAATTGAAGATAATGTAATTGAATGTAACGCAACAAAATATGAGATTACAACATAAGAAAATATATTAAAATTAAACAGAATAAATTATAATGGATTGGTACAGAATAAAATTAAAAAAAATAGTTATCACGAGCAAGGCTTGAATGTCTAGGTTTGTAATGAAGTTCTTGTGGATGGCACTAATCAGTCTATTTCCTGAGGGCAGGTGACAACGCGAAACAGAGCCTCAATCGACTTCAGCGTTTAATATTCGTATTGCGGCATATCGTACTACGTTCAAAGATTTAAAATCCATCTGCCGTGTTTGTCTCTACGGACTCTATCTGCGTCCACCCTTGCTTGCGACAGAGTCCTTTTAATTGATGTTCCGTAACTGTTATGCATGCGTAGCCGCTCCGGGACAATCATTTCTGAAGTTGTTTGTTCTTCGCTACCCCGTATTGATCTAAGAAATTCATTTCCCCAGCCCGGCTCTTATATTCTTCTCTCCTCTCGTTCAGCATGCCTCACACAAGGCATATCAGTACTGACGTCACCAGATTGCATAAATCGTGTAACTGTCCCACATATATTTAAGGGAACCAGGTAGTGATTAGAGTTCAAAAATCCGATTTTTTATTTTGTGTTTTAAAAAAGTCCAAAACTTGCTCTTTAAAACAATATAAATTTTGTGGGGGTAATTCTGCAGATAAGCCCTTTAAATAGCCTCTTGAAATTTGACGGTGCATGTAATTCATACATCCTTCTTTTTTTTTAAATGCAGTTTTCCATAAGGTGACATTTTTCAAACTTAAGTGCATTTTTCTCTGAAACTACTTAATCATTTTAGATAAAATTTTTATAGTGTTTTTGCAGCCTGTGTTCTACTTAGCAGACCTACGAGTTTAAGAATATCACACACATAACACGAGAAAAAAATATATGCATTGAAAAAAATTGAAAAAAAAAAATGTTAAACAAAGTTCAATATTTTTCTATTTCACTAGGGGTGAAATATTGAAACAAATTTTGCTTTACAATTTACAATATACATTACTAGATAATAAAAAAAAATACAAGTTATATAAGTGAAAATTGTAGCTAGTAATGTGCACCTGAAGCATGAGGTACACTTAGCAAAGTGGGAAAACAAGTTATCAGTTAGGGCCTTTCTTTTGCACTTGGATAAGAAATTAATTAGTTGTCTTTTATACCACTGAATTCAGAATGATTGATTATATAGGCATGAAAATTGTTATTTTAATCTGAGTACTAAAAGCCTAGAAATATTGCATTAAACTTATGTACTGAAATTTTTAATCGCACAGGCATCACTAACCAGTTCCCTTAAATATTTCTGAATAATACTATACTTACTGGCTTTTAAGGAACTCGGAGGTTCATTGCCGCCCTCACATAAGCCTGCCATTGGTCCCTATCCTGTGCAAGATTAATCCATTCTCTATCATCATATCCCACCTCCCTCAAATCCATTTTAATATTATCTTCCCATCTACGTCTCGGCCTCCCTAAAGGTCTTTTTCCCTCCGGCCTCCCAACTAACACTCTATATGCATTTATGGATTCGCCCATACGTTCTACACGCCCTGCCCATCTCAAACGTCTGGATTTAATGTTCCTAATTATGTCAGGTGAAGAATACAATGCGTGCAGTTCTGTGTTGTGTAACTTTCTCCATTCTTCTGTAACGTCATCCCTCTTAGCCCCAAATATTTTCCTAAGCACCTTATTCTCAAACACCCTTAACCTATGTTCCTCTCTCAAAGTGAGAGTCCAAGTTTCACAACCGTACAGAACAACCGGTATATATAATTTATTTCCAAGAAATAGTCTGCCCAGGCAACCTGGGTTGCCAAAAACACAGAATAACACACATGTAAGAATAGTAACGATTACAGTAAAATAGATGAGTCAAATTGAAATGTGAACTAGGAGCTTAAATTTAAGAAATAATAAATTTGTACATATATATGTAACAATCACACACTAACGAATAGAAAAGGGGGGGGATTATGATATTCCGTAGGCCTATAAATGATTTTTCAGAATTGCCACAGACCCTTTAATGGTTGAAGTAATTATTTTTGGAGTGATGTCATGGATTCCAAATGTTTTGATAACTGTTTTATAAATTCTAACTTTGAGATTTTTCGACAGCAGACTGGATGATAAAAGCTTCTCAACCGAATAATAACAGGCATTTCCCATATTTATTCTGTGTTTAATTTCCTTCTGAGTATCATTTATATTTGTTACTGTTGCTCCAAGGTATTTGAACTTCTCCACCTCTTCAAAGGATAAATTTCCAATTTTTATATTTCCATTTCGTACAATATTCCCGTCACGAGACATAATCATATACTTTGTCTTTTCGGGATTTACTTCCAAACTTATCTCTTTACTTGCTTGAAGTAAAATTCCCGTGTTTTCCCTAATCGTTTGTGGATTTTCTCCTAACATATTCACGTCATCCGCATAGACAAGGATTAGATATAGCAGATTTTGTTATTTGCTGTATCACTATTTAAGTTATTTAATAGAGCAGAAATCTGAAAATAGATAAATATGTCACATAGGAGTTATTGCCGAAACAACGACGATATTCATAAGCGATATACCATTTTAAAGAGTGAAAACAAAACAATGTATTGGAAAAATAAAACAATTAATCAAAACGTTCACTTATTCAGATCCATTCCACTCACTTCTGGAAACAGTAATATGGTTGCAGAACAGGACATCTGTTTAGAGTCAGGTCATTATCCATCAACAAAATGGCGCCGGCTGACTTCTGACAGGAATCTCGGTTAAGACGTTGCGTGTGTATAAATACGGAGCAAAAGATCTCCGAGCAGGATATTAAGACACGTCGACGTGAACTTCACGAAAATGGAAGGAGGCATGTGATATCATGTGCGCAGATAGTAGGCCTCGAGGAGATATGAACTGGCAACTGTGACGAGGAGACATGTGGCAGGAGAGAAGAAGACGGACGTCTAGCTGTCATAACAACAACGGGTATGGAGACAGGACAAGAAAATTATTACCTGCTGAAAGGAAAAGCAGTTTGTGGCTGAGGGAGAAATTTCAAAGATTAGTTAGTGAGTTGGCGGATTTGATACCTTACAACACAACCGTCAAGAGAGGAATATATTAAATACATCTGTACGAAATACAGGGTGTTAAATGAAGGGATGTAGTACTCATCAAATCAAACAAAGTCTAATACACATAGGTCCTAAAATAAATATCTTCTGAGATATGAGTACTTGTTTATTAACATCACAGCAGGTACTCAAGGTGGTTCCCATTAAAACATCGTTCAATATTCCGAGAGGTGGCAATATTCATAAAAACAAAATAGTAATAATAATAATAATAATAATAATAATAATAACAATAATAATAATAATGATAATAATAATAATAAAGGCCAATAAACGTGACTCCAAAATTAAATTTTGTACGAAACAAAGTCATTCAAGAACAGCACATCTTCTAGTGTGAGTTCTTTGCCTATTTCTTAATATGTTCACAGTATATCGGAAATATAGTAACCAAAGGGATAACAACGTATCCACCCATTGGGTTTTTCCAGTAAATAGTAGCTGTACTCAATAAGAAACAATCAAAGAAATCGCTTTAGAATATATTATGCTCTTTTATAATACTCGAAACTTGGAAGATGTCCACACCTGTGGAGTAACGGTCAGCGCGTCTGGCTGCGAAACCAGGTGGCCCGGGTTCGAATTCGGTCGGGGCAAGTTACCTGGATGAGGTTTTTTTCCGGGGTTTTCCCTCAACCCAATACGAGCAAATGCTAGGTAACTTTCGGTGCTGGATCCCGGACTCATTTCACCGGCATTATCACCTTCATATCATTCAGACGCTAAATAACCTAGATGTTGATACAGCGTCGTAAAATAACCCAATAAAATAAATAAAAAAGTAAAACTTTGGAAGATATTAATTTTAGGACCCATGTTATTAATTTAATTTAATTTAATTTCTTCCTGTAACCACTACAGGTTGCCATCGACAAAGAGTACCATGATACAATAGAGTAAAAGCCTTGAGGCTTAGTGATAAATTGTTGTTAGAGTGAAAAATAAACAATTTGAATTATATTGAAACACATGATGTTAAACGAAGTAACGTCAAGGAGATGTGAATTAGTCATGGTCCATATGTATGATGCCTGAAAATAGCTAATGAGCCTTTGAGTGCTGCAATTGTTAGATCTCTTAAAATAATTTTATGCAGGCCATAAGATTTACAGAAGTCGACTAGGAACCGGGGTATGGTCCCACGGGCTCCTATCATTAGTCCCGTAATGACGATGGATTCCAAATGGTATTTGTCCTTATAAAAACTGATGGAAGGTTCATATATATTCCTTTTTTCCTCGCGTACTCTTCTGGCTGGTGTTCGTGCGATTCGAATCTCACAGTAGGGTCTATGAGGTAACCTTCAAGAGAGGGAGGTTTAAATGCAATTATGTCGATTCTTCGATTACTGCCCTCACTGAATATGCCGTGTACTTCTTCATATACTGAATAACCTTTGTTCCTTAAGGCTGTTGCTATTATAGATCTTACTGTATGATGCCGCGTATTTCGTAGAAGTTCACCGTGTGGACAGGCCCCCAGGACATGTTTTGATGATTGTCAGAATATTGAATTATTATTTGAAGGAAATCACATTGAGTATCTTCTATGAGATACACATACATACATACATAATACATACATACATACATACATACATACTATTACATACATACATACCATTATATACATACATACCATTACATACAAACATATCATTATATACATACATACCATTACATGCATACATACATACCATTATATACATACATACATACTATATATATATATATATACCATTATATACATAAATACTATTACATACATACAAACATACTATTACATACATACATACATACATACTATTACATACATATATACCACTATAAACATACATACCATTACATACAAACATATCATTATATACATACGTACCATTACATGCATACATACCATTATATACATACATAAATACTATTACATACATACATGCATACATACTATTACATACATACATGCATACATACTATTACATACATACATGCATACATACTATTACATACATACATATATACATACATAAACATGCATGCATACATACCATTATATACATACATACTAGGCCTATTACATACATACATACCATTACA
This sequence comes from Periplaneta americana, assembly GCA_025594305.2. Classification (NCBI taxonomy): domain Eukaryota; kingdom Metazoa; phylum Arthropoda; class Insecta; order Blattodea; family Blattidae; genus Periplaneta; species Periplaneta americana. The sequence continues at coordinate 8,690,426 of JAJSOF020000001.1, forward strand.
TACATACATACATATCATTATATACATACATACCATTACATATATACATACATACCATTACTTACGTACATACATACACTCTATTACATATATACATACCATTACATACATACCATTACATAATACCATTACATATATACATACGTCCACATCTGTGGAGTAACGGTCAGCGCGTCTGGCCGTGAAACGAGGTGGCCCGGGTTCGAATCCCGGTCGGGAAAGTTACCTGGTTGAAGATATTTCTAGGGTTTTCCCTCAACCGAATACGAGTAAATGTGGGTAACTTTCGGTGCTAGACCCCGGACTCATTTCGCCGGCATTATCTCCTGCATTTCATTCAGACGCTAAATAACCTAGATGTTGATAAAACGTTGTAAAATAAAACATACATACATACCATTACATAATATATGCATAACTTACATGAAATAATAATCATAATGTTCGGATAATAGCAAACGTGGTAAATGAGTGGGAACTGCACTGCTTGACACATTATAGTAATCCGCGTGGAAGAATTAAGCCACAGAAGTCTGTGTTATAATTTGAAACCGAACATAAGCCACTTTTGCTTCCATTGCTACTTGAAGCACTTTGCTGTGCGCGTCTCTAGCACAAACATGGAAATTTAATTCTATTTTTTAATTCTCGAACTGCTTCCGACGAAGAAAGTTTTTTTCCTCCGTCTTTCCTACTCGTGCGGCAGTTGTTTGCAGTCCGTACAAACCATTACAATCAAATTATGATTCGGTTCTTCTAATTGAAACCCCGTTATTTAATAATACCCAACCAAGCGTCTAGGAAACTCGTGTTCGAACAGACTGAAATATCGCTGAGCGGCGAAGCAGAGATAAAGCGGGAGCTGCAGAGCTGGTATTCAAACCCAGGCGAAGTCTCCCCGACTTTCTTAGATTTATTTCATAATGTGTAAATAATGCCGCCAATAGAATACAACTTGTGCATTACATCCACTACGAAGTTGTATATTTGTGTCGGAGTCGACACGACAACAGATATTGTATATTATTCACTCAAGACTCGAACCCATGACAGAGTCTCTCATACTGCTCTACTTTGCGTCGTAATTGCTTCTTACGTTTTAACTTCTTAAATAGAAGAACTCCTCGAATACAACACTCGTCATGAAGTACGAAAATAAAAGCTGACAGCTTAAAAGAATCAGATTTTGCAAACAAAGAAACTCGCAGCTACGTGACGCTGAATAACAGGCCTAAATATTTACGTTATCTTGAAATTCTATCAACATTTTGAGATGTGCATGACCATGGGTTAGATACACGATTGAAAACTATGAAGTGTTACATTGCAATCCTACGGATATTTCGAGATGTGTATAACCATGAATCTTATTTAGTAGACATCAATGATACATTATTGAAAACTATGAAGTGTTACATTGCAATCCTACGGATATTTCGAGATGTGTATAACCATGAATCTTATTTAGTAGACATCAATGATACATTATTGAAAACTATGAAGTGTTACATTGCAATCCTACGGATATTTCGAGATGTGTATAACCATGAATCTTATTTAGTAGACATCAATGATACATTATTGAAAACTATGAAGTGTTACATTGCAATCCTACGGATATTTTGAGATGTGTATAACCATGAATCTTATTTAGTAGACATCAATGATACATTATTGAAAACTTTGGAGTGTTATGTTGCAATCCTACGGATATTTTGAGAAATGTATAACCATGAATCTGATTTGGTAGACATCAATGATACATTATTGAAAACTATGAAGTGTTACATTGCAATCCTACAGATATTTTGAGATGTGTATAACCATGAATCTTATTTAGTAGACATCAATGATACATTATTGAAAACTTGAAGTGTTACATTGCAATCCTACAGATATTTTGAGATGTGTATAACCATGAATCTGATTTGGTAGACATCAATGATACATTATTGAAAACTATGAAGTGTTACATTGCAATCCTACAGATATTTTGAGGTGTGTATAACCATGAATCTGATTTGGTAGACATCAATGATACATTATTGAAAACTATGAAGTGTTACATTGCAATCCTACAGATATTTTGAGTGTGTATAACCATGAATCTGATTTAGTAGACATCAATGATACATTATTGAAAACTATGAAGTGTTACATTGCAATCCTACAGATATTTTGAGGTGTGTATAACCATGAATCTGATTTGGTAGACATCAATGATACATTATTGAAAACTATGAAGTGTTACATTGCAATCCTACAGATATTTTGAGTGTGTATTAACCATGAATCTAATTTAGTAGCATCAATGATAACATTATTGAAAACTATGAAGTGTTACATTGCAATCCTACAGATATTTTGAGGTGTGTATAACCATGAATCTGATTTGGTAGACATCAATGATACATTATTGAAAACTTTGAAGTGTTACATTGCAATCCTACAGATATTTTGAGATGTGTATAACCATGAATCTGATTTAGTAGACATCAATGATACATTATTGAAAACTTTGAAGTGTTACATTGCAATCCTACAGATATTTTGAGGTGTGTATTATCATGAATCTAATTTAGTAGACATCAATGATACATTATTGAAAACTATGAAGTGTTACATTGCAATCCTACAGATATTTTGAGGTGTGTATAACCATGAATCTGATTTGGTAGACATCAATGATACATTATTGAAAACTTTGAAGTGTTACATTGCAATCCTACAGATATTTTGAAGTGTATAACCATGAATCTTATTTAGTACACATCAATGATACATTATTGAAAAAACTACAGATATTTTGAGATGTGAATCTGATTATATGAATCTATTTAGTAGACATCAATGATACATTATTGAAAACTTTGAAGTGTTACATTGCAATCCTACAGATATTTTGAGATGTGTATAACCATGAATCTGATTTGGTAGACATCAATGATACATTATTGAAAACTATGAAGTGTTACATTGCAATCCTACAGATATTTTGAGATGTGTATAACCATGAATCTGATTTGGTAGACATCAATGATACATTATTGAAAACTTTGAAGTGTTACATTGCAATCCTACAGATATTTTGAGATGTGTATAACCATGAATCTGATTTAGTAGACATCAATGATACATTATTGAAAACTGAGATGAAGTGTTATCATTTTGCAATCCTACAGATATTTTGAGATGTGTATAACCATGAATCTTATTTAGTAGACATCAATGATACATTATTGAAAACTGCAATCCTGAAGTGTTATATTGCAATGCAATGAAATCCTACTACAGATATTTTGAGATGTGTATAACCATGAATCTTATTTAGTAGACATCAATGATACATTATTGAAAACTTGAAGTGTTATATTGCAATCCTACAGATATTTTGAGATGTGTATAACCATGAATCTTATTTAGTAGACATCAATGATACATTATTGTTAAAACAGATATTTTGAAGTGTTACATTGCAATCCTACAGATATTTTGAGATGTGTATGAAAACCATGCAATCTTATTTGTGTATAAACCATGAATCTGATTTAGACATCAATGATACATTATTGAAAACTACAGATGAAGAAATGTTATTATTTTAGACATCAATCCTACAGATATTTTGAGATGTATAACCATGAATCTTATTTAGTAGACATCAATGATACATTATTGAAAACTCTGAAGTGTTATATTGCAATCCTACAGATATTTTGAGATGAATCTGATTTATAACCATGAATCTTATTTAGTAGACATCAATGATACATTATTGAAAACTTTGAAGTGTTACATTGCAATCCTACAGATATTTTGAGAAATGTATAACCATAAATCTTATTTAATCTTAGTAGACATCAATGATACATTATTGAAAACTCTGAAGTGTTATGTTGCAATCCTACAGATAATTTGAGATGTGTATTATCATGAATCTGATTTAGTAGGCATCAATGATACATTATTGAAAACTTTGATGTGTTATGTTGCATCCTACAGGTATTTTTCAGATATTTTGGGAATCTGATTTAGTAGACATCAATGATATATTATTGAAAACTCTGAAGTGTTATATTGCAATCCTACAGGTATTTTGGGAATTTGATTTAGTAGACATCAATGATACATTATTCAAAACTTTGAGTGTTATGTTGCAATCCTACAGATATTTTGAGAAATGTATAAATGTATAATCAATGAATCTTACAATTAGTAGACATCAATGATACATTATTCAAAATTTTGGAGTGTTATGTTGCAATCCTACTGATATTTTGAAATGTATAACCATGAATCTTATTTAGTAGACATCAATGATAAATTATTGAAAACTCTGAAGTGTTATATTGCAATCCTACAGATATTTTGAGAAGTGTATAACCATGAATCTGATTTAGTAGACATCAATGATACATTATTGAAAACTTTGGAGTGTTATATTGCAATCCTACAGATATTTTGAGAAGTGTATAACCATGAATCTGATTTAGTAGACATCAATGAGACATTATTGAAAACTTTGGAGTGTTATATTGCAATCCTACAGATATTTTGAGATGTGTATAACCATGACTCTGATTTAGTAGACATCTGATACATTATTACTGTTAGACATCAATTTTGATACAATGAATTATTTTGACATCAAAACTTTGAAGTGTTATATTGCAATCCTACAGATATTTTGAGAAGTGTATAACCATGAATCTTATTTAGTACACATCAATGATATATTATTGAAAACTCTGAAGTGTTATATTGCAATCCTACAGATTAATGATACAGTATTGGAAACTCTGAAGTGTTATATTGCAATCCTACAGATATTTTAAGATGTGTATAACCATGAATCTGATTTGGTAGACATTAATGATACGTTATTGAAAACTTTGAAGTGTTATGAATCTTATTTGCAATCAATGATACATTATTGAAAACCTGAAGTGTTATATTTTCAGTTGTGTATAACCATGAATCACACTTAGTAGACATTATTTAAAAGTTTTAAAGGTTTTCTTGCAATGTTAATAACATTTTGAGCTGTGTATACACATAAATAAGATTTAGCAACAAATCGTTGATTTTATGAAACCTCCTATGTGACAGTATAGAATATAATTTTTCAGTAGGAAGAAAAATGTAATTAAATATCAATAGGCCTACACTTATCCTCGATGATGTCAACATATTCAACAACGTTTTCTACCGATTTATCTAGTATTTTATATAGGCCTACTGATATTTAATTACTTTTTTCTTCCCGAAAAAGTTACGCTCTGTATTGTCACATAGGAGGTTTCATAAAAAAAGACGAAATGTTTAACACTTCAACGGTTATATTGCAAACCTACCAATACTTTTATATACACTGGTGGCCATAATTCTGGAACATTTTTGTTTCTGTACTGAATTATTATAATATTTGTATTGATTCACAGATTTATACAATTGAAAATGTTATTCGTGACTGACCCGTTAATTATGGGGTTATAATAAAGGTATTATATTAAATCCTAAATATTTTAATGATAAATAATTACCAAGTGGAAATTATGTTCTTGTCGTTTAAGATCTAAATATTAATTTCAGATTTCATTATAATTTTCCATTATTTACTGTAATAAAAACTAGTCCATTGTCGAGTTTAAGATTATTGTATCTCTTTAGAAGATTTCCTTCGATCTTTCAGTGCTAATCGACAAATCTGCCTCACATCTCTTGTACTTACTTTAGCTTTTCTACTAGTCCTAAGTGTTGTTTTACGAGATTTTGTGGATTTGTACTTCTGCCATACCTTCTGGATGCCAGACACTGTAGCACCATTACCAAGTTTTCATGCAATTTCCTTGATTGTGTAGCCTTCTTCTCGAAGTGTGACTGCCCTAGAAGATGTTCAGTCCTTTCGTGCATCCATTATGATAAAATGATCAATGAAGTTTGTTGTAAAGCAATCAGGTGTTCACCTAACGAAATCTTAAGTCAGACAACTGGTAGAAACACACTAATAATGTCCACATTTTATGCTCACATTGCTCAACATTGCTTCTACCGATCAACAATAATCTTAAAATCAACACTGGACTAGTTTTTATTGCAGTAAATAATGGGAAATTATAATGAAATCTGAAATTAATATTTAGAGCTTAAACGACAAGAACATAATTTCCCACATAGTAATGATTATTTATTGTTAAAATATTCAGGATTTAATATAATACCTTTATTATAACCCCATAATTAACGAATCAGTCACGAGTAACATTTTGAATTGTATAAATCTGTGAATCGATGCAGATGTTTTAATAATTCAGTACAAAAACAAAACGTTTCCAGAATTATGGCCACCAGTGTATGTATAGGCCTAACCGTGAAACAGACTTAGTAGGCATTACTTAAAACGTATTGAGATGTATAAAATGTAACCATGATCACACTTCATAATCATTCTTTAACACTTTCAACGTCATATTGCAATCCTACTAGTATTCTGAGTTGATCCTTTAAATTTAAGTGAAGTGTAAACTTCAAGAAATTATTTTTTTCACTATTACTGAATTGTTTCAATAATATGCACAATCTTACAGAATGACAGTAGGGCAGATGATTCCTATTGTATCATTGTTTTATTGTAACTAAAGTTGGAGTAAATCCCACACTACGAGCTGGATTATGTTCGTAACTTGCCACCCTTGCAACGCTTCTAATGCAATGTTGGTTGGTTTTAATTTTAATGACAACCCCAGTTTCTGAAACAAAAGCGGGCGAATCCGCAGCTCACTAACGACATTCCCAGTCTGAGAATGTAATTTAGTCCATATATTCACGAGCTACTAAGACAGTATCTGGCCTGGAACTCTGCAATATCAGAACTCTGGCTCCCCACTTTCAATTACACAGTTATATTCTTTATTAAATTAACATTTCTATGTTTTATGAAGGCTGCCGGTACAATTCAAGATTGAATTTTTGAACAGCGTTACACCCACCCTCGAAGCGCTTCATGAAATATCACGAGTGCTGTAACAAACCGAGGATATTTATCTTTTTCTGTCATTTCCTTCTTACGTAATTCTGGAGAAAGTCTGGCTTTATCACAACCATACCTTCATTCTACCGACTGTAAAGTATTATATATAAAGTAAGTACGTTTAAGAGGAAAGACATTTTCTTCCCTCTTATCTTAAAACAAAAGTTCATAAATATATAAACATGTTATTAACGAAGCTTTGAATATTCTAGTGGTAATTCTGAGCTGCGTTTACAGGTTTGCAGTTGCTTCGTAATAAGACTGACTGCTCGTGTATCCCAATGGACGTTTCCTTTTTATTTATTCATTTATTTCCTTATCAGTACATAAAAGAGTTGAAAGCCATAGGGCTTGTCAAAAAAAAGAAAGGAAAAACAATAATTAAAGTAGATAAAATTACATTAAATTAGCACCAATGTAAACCACACGTCTTTCCTCTAAATTGTAGGGACAGAGGTTTGTTAAATTTCTTTTGAAATATCTTTCAAAACATCTCAAATCATTCACATGTTTTAGTTTCATCAGGCTAACCATGATTTATTTTTAAGTTATAGATTATGTTTTGTTGAAACTTGTCAAACGCTGTGCTGAAATATTAAAATTATTCTTAAAACGAATATTGTAACATTGAAAATCACTATTTCGATAAAAATGGTTATCAGAATGTATTAATTCCATAAGCTTAGAAATAAATAAAGGAAATATGTATTATATGACTTCCTTGTGTTAAATTCTATCGTACCTGGTTTACATGTTTCGACTTATTATGGGTCATCCTCAGAACTGGTCGTTGTTGGTCTTGGCGCCTCTTGTTTTGTTTCCTGTGGGGGTGTGTTCGTGTGGTGTAATGTGGAGTCAAAGAGTGTGTGTGTGTTCTGAAATTGAGTTGTGTGTTGAGAATTTCGTTGGAGTGTGTTTTTGTGTGTCTGTATATTTCATATTGTTGTAGCACAGTCTACTATATACAGTCGCGAAGCTCAATATGTAGTAAAAATGCAAACATGGGTAGTTGCCCACCACTAGGATCGCTACTGTCGCCTCATCATCGCAGCTCTCTCTCCTAGCAGCCGACAAAATATGTTACACTTTCGTTGTCGTGTTCTTTTGGAAAAACTAACACCTTCCTTCCATTATTGAAATATTAAATGCATAAAGTTAATTTATTATTTTAATGAAGTATATTAAATTCCACCATAAACTCGAAGATACGTGCAAGAAATAAGTTAATATAATTTTTGTTTGTGCAAAACGAACTGAAATTTACTGTAATAGCTTCACTCATTCAAGATTATAGCGATAATTAACTATGAAACCAATAAATATTAATTTGCATTTCCCTTTACAACAATAATAATGGAAATATGAATTAATGGAGTAACTTACGTGTACCGGTACTTGTAGTGTAGGCTTACGTAGTTAACAAAGTGGGATGAGGTTAAGCAAAATAATCACACCAGAATTGAAATAAAACGTGATCAATAAATTTTATTGTAACAGACTTTTTCTACGTCTCTAGTAAAGCAACAAATAAAAATAACAACAAAATTAACAGCTATAATTAAAAACATATCCTTTGGCAAAAAAAGTAGGCCTAAGCAATAATAATCCCACTAGAATTGAAAATAAAACGTGATCAATAAATTTCATTAAAACAAACTTAATTTTTCTACGTCTTTAGCAAAATAACACATAAAAATAATAACAAAATTAATAGTTACAATTAAAAATATATCCTCTGAAAAAAAGTAGACCTAACCTTTATTTCTCTGGAAATTTAGCAGCCTAAGTGACAGAACTTTAACCGGTATCTAATGTCCTTTCGGTTAGACTGAAACATTTCATTGTGAAATTTAAGGATATAATGTATTCTAACAGTCACAAAGAACTTCAAATTAACAGTTTTGTTTCTGCACAGCATTCTTGTGGAAACCCAGGAACCCTTCTGAATCTTTCGGAAACCGGAAAAAGGATAACTCTGGTCTCTTTCTCTTACTGTTGCTACAATTTATAGCACTACAAACGTCTCCTCCTTGTCCCATATTATTATTCCAATTATTATATTTTAGCCATTAACATTTTCATTATACCCAATAAGGAACATTTCACAGGCATCAATGTGAAATACGCAACCAGCTAGCACTCGATAGAAATACGACACAGTCAAAAGTCGACCATGGACAGTCTATTGTTTCTAGTTGCTAACCGCTTGGAGCGCTTTATCACGAGATTTGCAAAAAAAAAAAACACCTCAAGCTTCGCGACTGTATATAGTAGACTGTGGTTGTAGTGTGTTTAGTTTCTGGCTTTTTGATTGGATGTGTAGTATAGCCATGTCTGTGTTGATGTCTCTGCAGGTGTGGTTAGCATTTGTGATGTGTTCTGCATATGTGGAGGTGTTTTGTAACATCTTTACAGAAGTGTTTTCATGTAATTTTCTGAAATTACTTTCTGACTTCTCTCTTCTGTATCATAAAAGTTTACGCAATGGTTCCTAATGGACTGACATTCTCGCATATTTCAAGCGAAAAGTGTGATGCGTGATGTTTCCTGTACACCCCCCTGACGTGTCCACCGTTCTCTGCGGTCTCATACCTCTATGAGGAGATGCGACGCAGTTTCCAAACTTTGATCCTGGAACTCTGCGACCTGCAAGGCTCGATTACACTATACGCAGGGCAGCAGACAGCTGGCAGCGTAAATAATAATTTCCTGGTCACATATGAAAGATCCCACTGCATGCACTCTGCACTATTTACAAATAATTTGTTCGAGGTCATCGGCATAAAAAAATTAGAAGATACTGAAAGGCAAAATGCGATTTTAACACTAACGATTATTATGATTCTGATGGAACAAAAAATAAAAAGAATTAAGGTAGGTGTCCGTGATATGGCCATGCTAAGTTTGAGAATTTTTCTAGCCGCCATTTTGAAAAAATATATAAACCACTTTTTTCTTACTCGTTCTCAGTCTAATGGACTTTCTTAAAACAATTTCCTTTCCCCATAAAAATAGCTTTAATTGTCCAAAAAGTCCCAAATTCCAAAAGTTTACCTAGTGGGCCATATCAAGAACTTGTGCACATGATATGGCCACCCTTGTTCCATGTTCTACAAATCGTGATTGTTTTCAGTTTGATAGCGCAGTTGTGTTAAAATTAAATAATTTTGGTGTAAAATGAATAAACATGACACTTAATAATCTTTTTTATAATTCAAAAGTGTAGTCAAAACAGGTTTTTCCATAAAAAAAAGTACGTTGCTTTTCTTAAAATAAAAATTTTTTGCGTAATCCCAGCTATAAGCCATGTAAATTTGTCAAGTGAAAAAATAAAAGTGAAATGAACTTGATATGACCATGGTGCATTTGATATGGCCATATCAGGAGCAGGTAAGCTTTCACGAAAATCGTTTGATTATGAACAACTCGTAAAAGATACGCCATCAACGACAACACCAATCAACAGAACATTAAAAACTGAATGGAGTACTATGGTTTTCATGAAACAAGTCTTTGCATAAAACAAAGGAGATTTAACAGAGTAAAATAAGAGGAGGTCACATGAAAACCGCAAAACAGGCAACTGACGCCATATTGCTCAACCTGACTGGATGGAAAACGATCAAGTGACATACCAGGATGGCCTTTTAGTGGATGCTGCTGCAATTTAGGGGATTTTTTGGTTAACTAACTCACAATAGCGGGGTGGCCATATCAGGAACATGGCCATAACAGGAGGCCTAATAACTATGAGGGAAAATAGACCCTTGCTATCATTGGTAGTATAGAAATTCATAAATTAAAATAATCAAGTAATTATAACCAGAATCCAATAATATCACTATTTAATATTAATAAATTTAACTAATGATGTAGAACGCTGTACAGGAAATTCAAGTGATGCAACTCTCTGAGCAGTGTTGTCAAATGGCGGGAAAAATTTCGTGAGAAGGAAATTTTAGGCACTTGGCAGGATGGCGGTAATTTTTTGCAATGAAGGGTAGAACTCAGGGGTTTTTGTTCTAAGTTTAGTTCATTATTTCTTACAATGCTGTCACTTATGATTAGGAACCGTATTTTATTTCAGGAGGCCACAAGATTAAGTATTTTAAGTACTCGACGAGCGTACTCTAGGAAGCGAAGTACTTGACTGACGGCTCACAAGATTCTTGTTTCGTCAAGTGGGCAGAACAAAACATGGAACACTTTAACGATTACTTACTTATGGCTTTTAAGAAACCCGGAGGTTCATTGCCGTCCCCACATAAGTCCGCCATCGGTCCCTATCCTGAATAGTGCCGCTCAGCGGAATACTACTGACGGAAGAATTGAATAGGCCTAAGCTATCCTCCGGTGTTTACAATTTACATTATCGGTACTTTGAATTTTGTGTATTATTATTATTATTATTATTATTATTATTACTGTTATTATTACTTACTTACAAATGGCTTTTCGAGAAACATTTAAATTCATTGCCGCCCTCACATAAGCCCGCCATCGGTCCCTATCCTGAGCAAGATTAATCCAGTCTCTATAATCATATCCCACCTCCCTCAAATCCATTTTAATATTATCCTTCCATCTACGTCTCGGCCTTCCCAAAGATCTTTTTCCCTCCGGCCTCCCAACTAACACTCTATATGCATTTCTGGATTCGCCCATACGTGCTACATGTCCTGCCCATCTCAAACGTCTGGATTTAATGTTCCTAATTATGTCAGGTGAAGAATACAATGCGTGTAGTTCTGCGTTGTGTAACTTTCTCCATTCTCCTGTAACTTCATCCCTCTTAACCCCAAATATTTTTCTAAGCACCCTATTCTCAAACACCCTTAACCTATGTTCCTCTCTCAAAGTGAGAGTCCAAGTTATACAACCATTACAGAACAACCGGTAATGCAATTGTTTACTTACTTACTGGCTTTTAAGGAACCCGGAGGTTCATTGCCGCCCTCACATAAGACCGCCATTATAAATTATAATTTTCAGATTTTTTTTATAGCAGACTGGATGACAATAGCTTCTCAACCGAATAATAACAGACATTTCCCATATTTGTTTTGAATTCAGTTTCATCCCGAGTATAATTTATATTTGTTACTGTTGATGCAAGATATTAGCAATTTTCCATCTTTTTAAAGGACATACTGTATTTTCAGTTTTTATATTTTTTATATATATTTATATATATATTTTTTTTGGATTACCCAACAAATTTAATTTATACAGATTTTAATGTATTGCCTATTGAAGAAATTTATAAACATAGTTTACTATCTTACTACCACAGAAATCAAATTAAACATAAATCTAATCGACATGAATATCGTACTCGAAGACAAAAGTCTACTTTCCCATTAATTGAGCCTAAATGTCATACAAGTGCAGCTCTTAAACATGGTGCTAGTTCGGCCCAAGACTTTATAAAAAATTACAAACCATTTTCAAATTTGAAATATTTTAAAATTAAAGCTTTTAAAAAAGAAATTTGTAAAATTATCCATGATACATAATATTAACAAATGTATTTTTTTACCTTTTACTTCTATCGGCTATATGCATGTTTTTATTGAATATCACTGGCTTCTGTCGGATTGTCAATTTATATTAAATGTATTTTTCTGTCTTTTTTTCTTTCTTCTTTATTCTTGCTCTTGTGTTGTATTTATTGGTTTGAATTAAGTTACTTACTGTAGACCTATTTCGTAAACTGTCCTGTAAATTTTATGTTACATTATTGACTAAGACCACACCGTACACGAGCCTGGCTCTTAGGTAGTGGCTAGAAACATTTTTGTTTTATAATAGTAATATACGTTACAAGAGCGGTATGTTGACGTTTTCATGTTCGAGGAAAAGATTGAAAAAGCGAAACGTAGTTGAGCTTTTTTAATTTCCGAGAACATGAAAACAAACATACCGCTCGTGTATCGTACATTATTTTGTGCGAAGATCGTTTATTACATACCTGAAAGGCGAATTTCTAATTAGTTGCAATGAAATCTCCATGTTGGTTTCTGTTTAATGACGCCAACTTCGGAACACCAAAATATCTTTCTTCAACATTGTTGCTGTAAAATGTTTTCTGTGTTTAATATAATCCAGCAGGCCGTGATATACGTCTGTCTTCTTTTCCCCCATTCTATAAATGCGAACTTAAAACAAACGGTAAGGTTATGTAATGATTTATTTTTCATTTTAATATTTTAACAATATTATTTATAACATATTGCAGTAATAACATCGGCATGTGGAATCTTGTTGATTTTTTCACTTCTTCCTTAATGTTACTTGCATCACGAATGCAGTAACTTTAGTGGAGTTGTAGAGTTTACTTAATTTTTGCAAATATTTAAAAACAATAATTATCATTGCAATTTAGGTGAAATTGCAATGGTAAGTTTCAATTTATAATTATTACTATGTTAAACGTCTCTAAAAATATGTTAAAAGCCTAAAGCTTAAGCGGTAAGAAGAGGGAAATTGTTATGTGTGTTACGTTGGGAATACTGAATGTGGTATTTCGCACTTACTGCGTATTGGTTCTGTGCGGAAAACAAGCAAATACGCACGATCTCGCACAAATGTAATTTGTACTCACTAGCTAGCTAGTTAAATAAGTAAATAAAATAAATATTTCCATTTCGTACTATGTTCTGGTCACGAGACATAATCATATACATAATTTTTTCAGGATTTACTTCCAATTCTATCTCTTTACGTTAACGGAATAAAAACAAGAAACATTTTCTACAGACATTTATTTATTATACTTCAAGTTACAGTTACTGAAAACGCAATTTTGAAAGTTAAATTTTGATGACTTTCTTTATTTTCTATGATTGACACTGAAGTATTGCATGAGGTGTCTTATCAGATAAGACGCTTCCTTGCAAAGCGTCTTTTTAAGAAACACAACTCTGATTGGTTGATTATAAGGCGGTTCTGAAATGTTATTGGCCAATACCGCAAATTCATCCTATAACTTGAATAGTTCTTCTTTAACCCCCTTAGCAAAGTAATCGCTCTCCTCTTAGAAATCGCTGCTTTAAAATATACATACAAGTTTTTCGCTCTTATCTTGGGACAGAAACAGCATTGGAGACTGGTGGGCGTGGTGCAGTGTAAAAGAGCCTTTCTCCCGTACAATGTTCAGCACCTATCGGCCACAAAACGAACCTCTGCCCAGGACATGACAAAGATTGCTGTTATGAACCTGTCAGCCGTCCTGCATTGTCCGCGACGCTGCCATCTTGCATATGCACGCCCTTTTATCTGGACGCGACTTGAAGCAACTGGTCTCTTCTACAAAACTGTATCCGTCAAGAACTGTACCTGCCTGCAGGTTGGCATGGCGACAGTAATAAAGTACGTCACAAACCTCGGAATAGGCTATGAATATCTTTCTATCGCGACATGAATGTTGTGGTATACTGCTAAAATAGCGTCTGCACGTTCACGAAGATGAGCAGTACAAAGAGCACAGTCTAGTTATTGGGAATAGCCAAGCTTAACAAGACCAACTGACTACAGATCGCATAATCTACCCTTAATATTTCCAAAAGTTGGGATTGTTGATTTATAGCACACGATGTCACCAGAGAATAGGGATTATAAAGAATGGACACTGAGCGAATTTTCCTGTATTTTGTTTCTCTGTGCGCCAGCGTTTAGTTCCACTTTCAAGCGCTAGAGGTTAGTGTAATCGAGCATAGGCTAAGATAATAATTGAGAATAGAGTTGAGACACAGGATCCAAAATCGCCTACCTTATTGCATAATCCAGTAACGCTTTCTTCAAATAAATCCAAGTTAACAGCTTTTCCTTATTTCTCAGTGACAAACTAGTTGTGATAATAATTTTTTATGTTATAAAATAATATAATGCATTATAAAATTATGTATCAAATTCGTTTAATATTTGTATATATAATATAATATAGGTATATGGTTTTACTTCTCACAAGAGTTTTATTTTTCCATTTTCAGTGCTATCAAATCATTACATATTTTAATTGTTGTTGGGGTCAACGTCTGAACTCTCATTATAAAGGAACTCTAGAGTCTAGACATTACAGTTAATGACGGATTTATTATTTTATGGATCCAATTTATTTTTTTGAGTACATAATGTACCTAGATGTATTAATTATATGTGTTATATTTCCGCTGCTAGCTGGTGTGATGTCAGCGCCAACTCTAGGGAGAAAGCAGAATCTCACGCTCTAGCTGGCTTGAAGGTCATTGAAATCAGTCCGGCTACATCAAAGGTACCGACGCGAAGTGTCCAATCTTTATAATCCCTATTCGCTGGTCACATACCCAAAACTCTGCTTCTGAATACAATCATTGTAAAAGAATTTAGGAATCAGAAAGCGAGTACAATCTGTATCACGGTCATCTAGATGATTATGGCTAACAATACAGCTAATGACGGATTTATTATTTTATGGAAGTTATCTTATGACGAGTTGTCAACTAATTCACTGTTATGACAAGACGTGTTGTATGTTTGCACGTATTCTTAACACTTAGACAGACTAGTGATTTGTCTTTTTTTTTTATTTCTCTCATTATTTTCCCCCATAATGCATCATGTGAGAAATCTTGCCGTTTATTATCTTAATTTTTATTTTTGTTTGTATACGTAATTGCGTTTATTCTAAGCTCTGCACTTCAGTATATTTTAGTACTATCGTTTCATATTTCTAAGCAATTTGTGTTATGTCTCAGCCATTTTGGCTTACTGTTTACATTTGGAAGTAAATCTCGAAAAGACGAAGTATATGATTATGTCTCGTGATCAGAATATTGTACGAAATGGAATTATAAAAATTGGAGACTTATCCTTCGAAGAGGTAGAAAAACTCAAATATCTTGGAGCAAGAGTAACAAATATAACTGACACTCGAGAGGAAATTAAACACAGGATAAATATGGGAAATGCCTGTTATTATTCGGTTGAGAAGCTTTTATCATCCAGTCTGCTGTCAAAAAATCTGAAAGTTAGAATTTATAAAACAGTTATATTACCGGTTGTTCTGTATGGCTGTGAAACTTGGACTCTCACTTTGAAAGAGGAACACAAGTTAAGGGTATTTGAGAAGAAGGTCCTTAGGAAAATATTTGGGGCTAAAAAGGATGAAGTTACAGGAGAATGGAGAAAGTTACACAACGCAGAACTACACGCATTGTATTGTTCACCTGACATAATTAGGAACATTAAATCCAGACGTTTGAGATGGGCAGGACATGTAGCACGTATGGGCGAATCCAGAAATGCATACAGAATGTTAGTTGGGAGGCCGGAGGGAATAAGACCTTTGAGAAGGCCGAGACGTAGATGGGAGGATAATATTAAAATGGATTTGAGGGAGGTGGGATTAATCTTGCTCAGGATATGGACCGATGGCGGGCTTATCTGAGGGCGGCAATGAACCTCCGGCTTCCTTGAAAGTCGTAAGTAAGTATGTAAGTAAGTAATAAGTAAGTTTACATTTTATCCTTTTTTCTTTCTTTCTTTGTTTATTTCTTTCTTTACTATCAATGGAAAACATTTAAACTAGGCCTACACTTGTTGTGAACTCACTAAAATGTATCCCAACGTTCTTATGACCATATTTTAATGCACAAAGAGGGACATTATAATTGAGGGACTCGAGTTTTCTAAGAAGTAAATATTCTCATGGGGACAGATAAAAAGTTTTTTCTTCCAACATGTTAATAATGGCAAAAAAGTGCTTATACTTTTTTTTCTACTAGAATGCAATTATGAGAGCAGTGAAGAAAGTAAGTTTCCATGGGGTCGTTTACAAGGAAAAAAACACAATTTCATGGAAAGATTTATCGGAAAGATACAGATATTTCTGAGTTATTTTTCAACATATTTCCCACCTCAAATGAGATATTTGTCATACCGTGGGATCAACTTTTGTATCTCTGTATCGTAGAGTCAGCCTCCTGGGATCGGAACCAGCGTTTGACATCCATCTGCACCTTTCTGTCGATCCCATGATATGACAAATGTCTAAAATCCGGTGGGGAACATGTAAAAAAATAGCTTAACAATTGCTGTCCATCCGTTCCAATAAATCTTTCCATGAAATTGTGTTTTCTTTCTGTAAACAGCCCCAGGAAAACTTACTTTCTAAACAGCCCTCGTAATTACGCTCGAGAGGCCAAAATTTGTATAAGCACTTGTTTTGTCATTATTAACATGGTGGAAGAAAAACAATCAAATTTTTTATTTGCTCCCATGAGACCGTTCGTTTGTAAGTCTAAGAATGTCACACTGCACATGCTTTCTTTTTCTTTTTTTATTTGGTTATTTAAGGACGCTGTATCAAATACTAGATTCTTTAGCGTCTATGGGATTGGTGATAGCGAGATGGTATTTGGCGAGATGAGGCCGAGAATTCGTCATAGATTACCTGACATCCGCCTTATGGTTGAGAAAAACCTCAGCTAACACCCAACCAGGTAATCAGTCCAAGCGGGAATCGAACCCACGCCTCCGAGCGCAACTCCGAATCGGCAGGCAAACATCTCAGCAGAGTGAGCAACGCCGGTGGATTCTGCGCATGCTCCGAGAGGAAAGTTTTCGGTCATATGTTGACGAGATATTATACAGTGTGTTTCCGAGGTGGTGTTACAAATTTTCAGGGATGTGGCGAAGGGCACATGTATCAATTTGAGATAAGGAACCCTGGTCCGGAAATGACCGAGTCGAAAGTTATAAGCAAGAATAGTTCTGTGGAAATGAAATAATTTTATTCCTCTGTACACCGTATTTATGTGTATTTATCTGTACATCTTACACATACTGTATTCATCTGACGTTGTTTACGTTGTCTACTCACAGTATTCCATTCATTGCGCTGTCTGAGGGGTGGGGACAGGAAACTACACTAAAGCAATGCAGATAGCGTAATGTGTAACGGACATGGTCGGTCCTGATATGCACGTCTGTAGACAGCAGTGTATGTGTACAAGTTGCAGTGTCCAGTCGATCAGTCCTAGTGAAATGGAGGAGTACACGAGATCAGAATAAGCAGACCTGATTTTCGAATACGGATGAGCCAATGGGAACAGTAGACAAGCTCACAGATTGTATCGGGCTAAGTACCCACGTAGGAGACATCCAGTCCATATCATCTTTCCACGACTGTTCCAAAGGTTAAGGGAAGGAGGACACGTGGTGCCAAATTACAATTTCATTTCCACACAACTATTTTTGCTTATAACTTTCGACTCACAAGGGAAGTACCCCAGCTCGAACGGCTAAAACTGAGTGTAAATGCGTTTAAAATACAGAGCTGTGCTTGTTCTACCACTCATCAAGGTTATTTATCTGTAAAACTCCGCAGTCGTGTGCAATCAATAATTGAAGAATAACGAATCTAATGACTAGAGAAGCACAAATCGCTGAAGAAAGAACACCGTGTAACAGACAGTTATGACAAGGAGATCCACAAGATACATAAATGAGGTATTATGTGGCAAGAAGCTACACGACATTTGCTTTAAATAATATACGAGTATAGGGTATTTCAAAAGTTAGTTCAAGCATTAAACCGCTATAAATATTATAATATGAGATAGGGGGAAAAAAAAAAAACATCACAGTGTTGGACAAACAACGGGTTTTACAAAACATTGGGGAGATGTTCGCCGTTCTCTTGTTCAACGTACAATTTTCTTTCTTCGACATCATGCACAGCATTTTGCAGATAATGTCTTGGAATATTGGCAATTTCTTGCGAGATGGCGTCTCTCAGTTGCAGTCGGGTTGTTGGATGTGTCAGGAAAACTTGTTCTTTAAGGTAACCCCACAACCAAAAGTCGGCCGGATTGAAACCTGGAGATCGCGGAGGTCACATTGTTGGAGTGAAAGTAAGTATTCACTTTGACTTGCAGTTCCTTTATTTGCTGGAGAGGACGTTCCAGAACTGTCGGAACTCTCATACCCATGTGCTGTTTCTTCTCCGCCATCAGACTCACAATCACTATTCCTATCCAATATGTCGGTATCTACTTCTGATAATTCCCGGTAGTATTTTTGCATTATAATATCACGTAACATACATGCAAACGGCTGATCCTCACTCCATTTAAATGCTCATTATCCGGTATGTAAGTTCGACGTAACTTTTCGCTCAGCAGGTAAACAATGTTCACAGAATTAATTGACTTCAGCCTACTCATGTCTGCCGTTAGTACGTGCACTTCACTATTGAACACCGCAATGGTCTCGCTCGTACTGTCTGTACAGCTACGATGTAGTGAGAATAGTACGCTAACTTCCAGATGGCGTTAGCGGCCGCACACGTAGTTTTACAGATAGATAGATAGATAGATAGATAGATAGATAGATAGATAGATAGATAGATAGATAGATAGATAGATAGATAGATAGATAGATAGATAGATAGATAGATAGATAGATAGATAGATAGATAGATAGATAGATAGATAGATAGATAGATAGATAGATAGATAGATAGATAGATAGATAGATAGATAGATAGATAGATAGATAGATAGATAGATAGATAGATAGATAGATAGATAGATAGATAGATAGATAGATAGATAGATAGATACATAGATAGATAGATACATAGATAGATAGATAGATAGATAGATAGATAGATAGATAGATAGATAGATAGATAGATAGATAGATAGATAGATAGATAGATAGATAGATAGATAGATAGATAGATAGATACATAGATAGATGGATAGATGGATAGATAGATACATAGATAGATAGATAGATAGATAGATAGATAGATAGATAGATAGATAGATAGATAGATAGATAGATAGATAGATAGATAGATAGATAGATAGATAGATAGATAGATAGATAGATAGATAGATAGATAGATAGATAGATAGATAGAACTTTATTGTCGATGTCAAATATGTCAAATATATATATATATATATATATATATATATATATATATATATAAAACATTCATTTCAACGGCCCATGCGTGCATCCTCAAGACTGTAGGGACACAATTTTATTAATTTCGTTTTTATATAATTCTTAAATTTCAGAGAATTGTTTGTATATTTGATGTCATCAGGCAAACTGTTGTATATTTTAATACCAAAGACCATATATGTTCTACTAGTGTTTGTAAGGTGGTGAACTGGAATAGTTAAACTATTTTTGTTACGAGTGTCGTAGGTATGGAAATCACAATTTTGATGAAAATCAGACAGATTTTTATAAATTAGTAGTAAAACATTAAAAATGTATAAACCATAAACAGTAAGAATATGGCTTTGATAGCTATTCGAACAGGTACAATATTATATTTTAAACGCGTTTTCAGTCGGTTTTAGCCGTTCGAGCTGGGGTACTTCCCTTGTCAGTCATTTCCGGACCATGGTTTTTTATTTTAGTTGGTTATTTAACGACGCTGTATCAACTACTAGGTTATTTAGAGTCGATGGGATTGGTGATAGGGAGATGATATTTGGCGAGATGAGGCCGAGGATTCGCCAGAGATTACCTTGCATTCACATTACGATTGGGGAAAACCTCGGAAAAAACCCAACCAGGTAATCAGCCCAAGCGGGGATCGAACCCGCGCCCGAACGTAACTTCAGACCTGTAGGCAAGCGCCTTAACCGACTGAGCCACGCCGGTGGCTTGGACCATGGTTCCTTATCTCAAATTGATACATGTGCCCTTCGCCATCATCTCTGAAAGTTTGTAACACCACCTCGGAAACATCCTGTATATCTATGCTGAGAAGGAATTGAAACTATAGCGTCTTATGAACGCACTACAGATCTTGAAACATTTTCGCTCACTCAACAATTATGTCCGTCAGTATAGCTACTTCGAAAATATATTCCTTGTTGATGACCACAGAACAGGTCCTGAGTTGCTTCATGTTTTGGCTGCATGCTAGTCCACTCAAGCTCCTATCGCATTAGGGGACACGTTATATTATGCTGTAATGTCCAGATAATTTAGACCCTACATTTAGTAATTAGCTGAACTATTGAAACCGACACTAAATTACCTCCATAATTGCTGGCGATTAGAACAGAAGTATTCAGCGAATTAAGTTAATTGATTCGGTTTAATTAATAGAGTTTTCTAGCAGTCCTAGACTTTGTAACATTTATCTAGGCTCTAAATCATTTCAAGACATTGTCCATTGCAGAATCCGAATACAGTGGCAGCGAACTGCTTTTTCTTCACCTTAACACTTAGGCTATTTCTTTTCTTCCTGTTCATGCGACAGAATTCCTCTAGTCTCCATTGATTCCTCGGTCCTCAAACTGAGAACTTGATAATTTTTTCCTAACTGTATTCATAACTTCAAATAAGACAGAATTCCCGTGGTTAATATATTTAATATAATCATATTAATATAGTAATAGCAGATAATTAATAATTTATTATTATTTTTATATGATATTCATATTGAATTTGGTATTCCCAAGAAACTAGTTCGATTAATTAAAATATGTCTCAGTGAAACGTACAGCAGAGTTCGTATAGGTCAGTTTCTGTCAGATGCGTTTCCAATTCACTGTGGGCTAAAGCAAGGAGATGCACTATCACCTTTACTTTTTAACTTTGCTCTAGAGTATGCCATTAGGAAAGTCCAGGATAACAGAGAGGGTTTGGAATTGAACGGGTTACATCAGCTGCTTGTCTATGCGGATGACGTGAATATGTTAGGAGAAAATCCGCAAACGATTAGGGAATACACAGGAATATTACTGGAAGCAAGTAAAGAGATAGGTTTGGAAGTAAATCCAGAAAAGACAAAGTATATGATTATGTCTCGTGACAAGGATATTGTACGAAATGGAAATATAAAAATTGGAAATTTATCTTTTGAAGAGGTGGAGAAGTTCAAATATCTTAGAGCAACAGTAACAAATATAAATGATACTCGGGAGGAAATTAAACACAGAATAAATATGGGAAATGTATGTTATTATTCGGTTGAGAAGCTTCTGTCATCGAGTCTGCTGTCAAAAATCTGAAAGTTAGAATTTATAAAACAGTTAAATTACCGGTTGTTCTTTATGGTTGTGAAACATGGACTCTCACTTTGAGAGAGGAACATAGGTTAAGGGTGTTTGAGAATAAGGTGCTTAGAAAAATATTTGGGGCTAAGAGGGATGGAGTTACAGGAGAATGGAGAAAGTTACACAACGCAGAACTGCATGCATTGTATTCTTCACCTGACATAATTAGGAACATTAAATCCAGACGTTTGAGATGGCCAGGGCATGTAGCACGTATGGGCGAATCTAGAAATGTATGTAGAGTGTTAGTTGGGAGGCCGGAGGGAAAAAGATCTTTAGGGTGGCCGAGACGTAGATGGGAAGATATTATTAAAATGGATTTGAGGGAGTTGGGATATGATGATAGAGAATGGATTAATCTTGCTCAGGATAGGGACCGATGGCGAGCTTATGTGAGGGCGGCAATGAATCTCCGGGTTCCTTAAATACCAGTAATTATTATTATTATTATTATTATTATTATTATTATTATTATTATTATTATTATTATTACCATAGCAATCATATTTCCAAAGTACATCATATTTTTTGTCGCAATTACCTCCTCGAAGTAGTTTTCTCCTCCGTAATCACTGTTTGATAATTTAAATCGTAATATTAATTTTTTGTACTCCAGCATTATAAACTGTCTTTGTCGTTACTGAAAATCGTGTATAATATGCCACATTATTATACCAGAGCTGTAAAATATTACCATGGCAACGAAAACGTCATGACTTCTATAATGACGGCATAACTTGTAATACCATAAAGTAAACATTATGAAACGATTTGCCATGCTATAATATTTAATACATCATTGTCGTCATGGCAACCCCTTTCTTCATAGACATTGTTTGTTATGTGTAATACTTACAACTCTCTGTCTTTAAACTGTGATTCTCAATTAGATTTCAGGTTAATAGTTAAAAAATTTCATACAATATTAAAAAGAATTGTATTTCCTTAGATATTTAAATTATGAAGAAGTGTATTATAATGTTTTTACACTA
>JAJSOF020000001.1:8716024-8848524 GCA_025594305.2 Periplaneta americana
GTTAAGAGCACTGACTTCCCCTCATTAATGCAAGCTGCAGTTTCGAGCAGTTTTGTCGCTTGCCGATGTAAGAAAGAGCCAAGTTGATTACCAGATGATCCGGGAGAAGACGAACCTCGCGAGGAGTTGTGCGAACTCCGGGTAATCTCTAATTAGAGAGAAAAGCTTTTAAGTGGAGTTGTGATACGTTACTTTGCTAATTAACAAACAAACGGTAAAAAACCTTTTGTAATTGGTTCGGGGTTTTTAGCTGATGCCGTAAATTGTATTACGTCGTTTTTCCGAGTCGTCTTAGTATGTGCCGGGAGTAGAAAGTACTTTGAGCAGAAGCAAAACCACGTCTGTGCAGCGAAGAGGCTGGAGCGGTATAATTCAGCCTCGATTTGCAAGTCCCCCGTTCGAGCACGCTACAGCCGCACTGTGTGTAATTTAGCGAGTCTAGCCGGCCGAAAATCATTTCTCGAAAACTAATCGCTCAATTTTTCATAAAATTTAGTATGTACTTTCAATTACTGAAGTGGATAAGTTTTTAATAATGAAAATGAAAATAGCAACTATTTTTACTGAAAATAAAAATAGTAATATTGTAAAAAAAAATTCGATTCGAGTGGAAAAAAATAAATTAATGTTCATAATGTGGAATACACTTAAAATTGAAAGCGTAAGGCGAAGGAATATTGCCACATATCTTACTCGTTTGGACGTCAGATGCATCCCCTTCAGAATCTGCATCCTCGCTGCTAGTCTCTCCTTTGACAGCACCGACCAATGGAGGCTCGGAGACAACTGTAGCACTACTATTGAAATCGACCGCGATTTCCTCTTCTTAATTTCTTTAAGCTGGTGATGTAAGGTCCAAAGAAATAAGTAGCCTGAGTAAAAGATCGGTATTTGTGTCTTTCTTGATGTTTTTCTTGCAAGACTTCTCTGAAAAGTCTAACATAGTATTTGTTCCTCGTTTCCTGGGCTTCCTCAGATAGTTTGCCAGTAAGTACAATAGTGTCCTGTGACCTTCTGTCCATGAGCCAAGAGTCTTTGAAGGGTTGTAGGCATATAATACTGTGACAGCGACGTGAGATTCAAACTCACGACCAGCGTCCCGCAAGAAAGCAGATCGCGCGGGCTTCACGGAGTACTAAGGAACGGCCGCGGCGGAGAAAGGGGGAAAGGGCCCACGCGACGACGGGTGGTCGCGCGCGCAGCTGCTTACGGAGGGAAGGGGGAACGGACCTTCCCGACTCTTCGAGAAGTCCGTCGAAGTGGAGATATCCAGATAATTCTCTGCACAGCTGTAGAAATTTCTCGCAACTATGATTTCGCTATAAAAGAAGAAACGCCAGCGAACTCGAGTAGTTTTCAGTTGATTAATCAGCCAGTCAGTGACTAAGCCAGAGCAAGCAAGCCAGTCTTGTGTACCGGAGTTCGACTCGAGTGTGCGTCCGCAACTGTTGTCAGCATCCGAGGGACCTGAGTTCGAGTGCAGTGGACCGCAGTTGGAGGGACCCGAGTTCGAGTACAGTGAACCGTCTCTGAAGGTCTGTGGTTCGAGATTCTGTGAACTCGAATGACTGAGCTAGAAGAACTGTGAACTGAGAACTGACAGTTCTGATTTGTAAATAGTGCTTTGTAAATATTAGTTAAGATTAACAGTTCATTGTTGTTCGTACTAGTCCAAGTAAATTGTCATTGTCGTCGGTGGAGTGCTATAACGAATACTGTGTTGAGTGAAAATCCAATTGTTGACGAGAGCGTTCAAGGCGAATTGTAGAAAGAAATTATTGTTGTGACGAATAAATTACATTGTTGTTACTAATAAAATTTACAATACTATTTGTGCAAGCATAAATATAATTCCCTTGTGTCCCTTGCATACATGTCAAGTGCTCGTTCATCAGTATTGCAAAAACCTCAAGAAAAATGTTTCTGATATTATATGTGTAAACGACTTACTAGATTTCCATCTACTCCAGTAATATATGCGAAAGTGGAAACCTCCCTGAAAAATCTTCTTGCGGTATTTGCATAGTTTTTATTGCGACTGCTTTGTTTTATCATGTCAACAAGTAGTCCCCTTTCCTGCCTGAACCTATCCTATTTTCAATGTTTCGCAATAAATAAAACGGTGCATCTAAATTAACTGTTAAAAGATTTTGCATTTCCCTTAATTATTTATATTTATTAGAGGTCAACTGCAAATCGGTAATCAAAGCGAGATCCTTATTAGGTGACAATGGTTGATCGTTCCTGCAAAATAAATTGTCATGTTCTTTTCTCCATTTTGTCGCACGTTGAAGTGATGAAAGTGAAAACTCTCCTACAATATTGGCCGCATCTCTTTTCCTAGAAGTTCTGAAATTCATATGGGCAACAGAAAGCTTTTTTTCTGGCGATCTTTCTTTAAAATGTGGACTAGTTTTTTTTTCCGTTTTGATCTTTCGCTCAGTCTCCGAAAAGTTTACGTGGACGTCCTCGAATGCTTGTACTGGCAGAATCAAATTGGAATTGTTTTGTAGTAGATGGCAAAGTATTATATATTTTATTTTCAGACTTTGCATCTTGGTTGAAACATAGCGCATTATATTTTAAAACATTTTTCTCATTTCTACTGTATTTTTCCCATCATAATCGAATTTTCGAGCACAGAAATTTAATTCATTTTTTTATTGACTGTAAAATGTCTTCAGAGTAATCTTTGAGACCAAAATGTTTAATTATATTTGAGAATTTCACTTTTCTCTCGCTCTTGTTCCACATCTAGAAAACAGTTCTCCGGATTACGAAGCGCATGTTATTATTCTGTAACCTGAGAACAGTGGCTCACAAAAGTAAACGTTCACTTTTTCATTGATTGAAGTGTGTCGTCCCAAAACACACTCAGTCCATTTGGCCATTTTTTTATGATTTGTACGAGTACGTAATAAATTATTATGTTTGAGTCGTCTATATTTTCTTCCAGAACAACGCCAATCCTTGTCTAAAAACATTGTGTTATTGTGTAGGTCACTTGGAAACTCACTTTCGCAGGCTGGTAGATAAAAAACTTAGCCAAATCCTTTCCTAATAGTGGACTAACGCGTTTTTGAATAAAAATCGTCAATTATTTTTAAACTAACTTACGTTCGTCATTTGCATTATTAGTTTCGATATAAAATTAAAAAAAAAATAATAATAATAACAATAATAATACTTTATTGCCAAAACAAAGATACATATTGCTTTTTTATATAAAAACACTCTAGCACCCCAGAAAAAGTTACAAACTCGGGCTCAGGGAGCATTCGACGTAATGTTAAGATATTTTATTAAATAACAGAGTAAAAAGTAAAAAAAAAAAAAGAAAAAAGGAGTAGAAAAAACACAACTATCACAATAATTGAACTTTAAAAATGGCTGTTTAGAAAGAAAATTTAATTGATTTTTTAAAATAAGGAAGGTCGTGCCAGACAATCAGTCCCATTCCGAGGCTTATTTGAAAATTTCGTAACAAGCTGTTTTTTACGGTAATGGGTTGTTAGCCCTTCGCCCAACCCCCAAGCTGGAGGACCACCCCTCATCGGCTGTCCGCGACAGCTTATTCAATATATTCACAGCTACCCTCCATATCTGGAGGCCGTCTCCTCGATCCGCAACCTGAGGACGCGCCATGTAGTGGTGATAGGGACCCACAATACATGGTTTTTAATAAGGATCATTAGAAAATTGTATATTTGGGAATTTAGCTAAAATTATCATGTTATAAAGCCTTGAAAGATGAATACATTGTGCATACTTCGCTACCCCTATGCTTAAAAATCGCAAGTACTACTGTATAATAATGAATGCTATCTTTACTATTTGTGTGGTTAACACTCTAGGGTCTCTTGTCTTGCGAAAACTCACCATTTTTCCATTGAATTAAAATATATATGAAGAAAATTCGAAGCATGTTGCGATATTACTGTCAACAATGAAGAAGAGCTACTTCCGATTTTAAATAAATGATCTGAAAAATATGTTGTAGACATGTAAAAGGAAATAACATGTAGCCTAATTTGCCTTTTCTATTTTTATGGTAGCCTAAAGGGCGACTACACAATTTTATTACTCGCCGATTGCCCCTCTCATGAGCTTAAATTGCGATAAATCGCCCAATCTGGCAACACTGCTAATCAGTACACATCTAAACACGTTCTGCAATTACAACCAATATCAATAATGGACGAAAATCGTGTCACCGGACCTAGTCTACAGACAACAATGCAATCGACAATCAAACGATTCACACATCAATATGACGCCAATGATTTGTTTGAAAATGTTATTATTAATACGTCATCACAGATAATTAGATTCATTTGAAAATTAATACCACAGTTAAGTACTTTAGAATTAGACTGTGTTAAATTAAATATATATGTCAAATCACTCATTTGTTTATGAATAACAATTTTTTATTAAATTGAAATTAAGTTTAATATTTCGTTAATCTTTTACATATATACCTTACTCAACATTTCACGTCAATCTTTTCCAAGTCCATCTGATACCCAAATCACAGATCTACAGCAACTCTTTTTTTTTTTTTTTTTTCACATAAGCCACTTCAATAAAGATATAAATCACTGAAATAAAAAAGGCATCAAAATATATTATTAATCCGTTAATTGGACTGCTCACAAGCCAATCAGTACAGACGTGGACAAATTATTAACAAAATGGACGATTTTTATGATAATTCTGTTTACAAAATTTGACTTTTCAATTTAGACTACAGTTGACAATTTTAGATATTTCCATCATTACATTAGGCAGAAATATGCAAAAATGTCAACTGTAGTTTAAATTGAAGAGTCAAGTTTGTAAAAATATATAATAAAAGTCTTCAATTTTGCTAATAATTTGTAAATTAGCAAAATTATCAACTGCATAGAAGAGTCAAATTTTGTAAAAATATAAAACAAAAATCTTCAGTTTTGCTAATAATTTCGAAATATCCAAAATGTCAACTGTAGTACAAATTGAAGAATCGAATTTTGTAAAAATATACAACAAAAACCTTCAGTTTTGCTAATAATTTGTAAATATGCAAAATATCAAATGTAGCCCAAATTGAGGAATTAAATTTTGAAAAATATACAATACAAATCTTCAATTTTGCTAATAATTTGGAAATACACAAAAATGTCAACTGTAGTGTAAATTGAAGAATCATATTTTGTAAAAATATATAATAAAAATCTTAAATTTTGCTAATAATTTGTCCACGTCTGTATGTCACTAAATATCAAATTCTGAGATAATGTGTTTCAGGGATTGTTTGTGACACATTTCTTCAGGAGCATATTATGGAATTAAGTCACTAATATGATTTTTAGCCGGAAGAGAGCAGCACATATGAGTGCTTCTGAAAAAAATCACAAAAAAATTTCAGTGATCATCTTGTTATTCAAAGTAGTACAAATATAAGCTAACAGAGCGCTAGCAATCATAACTGCTCTTCCACTTCTAACAGCACCTAACCTAAAACGTTCATTACATTCAAATTCTGTTTTAAATTGGAAATTTATTCTTATTTTACACAGTCTACGATTTTCATTATTATTCCCATCACTTTTACTGCTATTAAACCACTTTTATCATAAATTAAATGTTGATACAAGACTAAATAATTCGTTTGAAGATACTCTGTATCAGTGATGTCAAAGCAAGCGCATTTTCCTGACCTTGACGTCGTGCGCGGGCATCAAGTACTAGGTATGGAGGTAGGAATAAGCGGCCTGTTGGATTAAGAAAACAGTGGTGCATAAACTTCAAACGGAACGTGAAATTTTATGTCGTAATTTTTATATGGCTTCTTTCTGTTTGATATTATCTATATTGTCTGTAAAACAAAAGTAATAACACCAATTTCTTCATGTTACAGTTGTGTTTTAAACGTTAATAACATAATATAGAGTTAAGAAGGAATATTCACATAAATTCCATAGTAGTACAACTATACTGTACTAAATGGATGAAACACATCATTCATAAAGAAAATGATATCCTAAAAAAGAGATTGAGTATGACGTGATAAGTTGGAATTGGTATTGATGGTATCTTTAGTCTTATAGTAATCAATAAACTAATCAAAACAATATTACAGTACAAAGCAAAGTTACCTAGGTACTGTATATGTTTTAAGTGTAACTAATATTCCATCACAAAACCCTTATTGCATTATGCTTTTAAGGTGATGTTGGTGAGCAACTTCCTATCATCAGAATATTAAATTTTTTCTTGAAACCTGCTGAAGCTATAGAGATGACATTTTTACAACACATGGACACGTATCTTTTGCTTATGATGTAACAGTAGTTGCTTTGTTAATTCATTTCCTTATAAACATTTTGAATGTGAATATTTTCAAAATTTGTAATACACTATCTTCAGTAATACGTATATACGGTATATTAGATTTACGAAAACATTCTGTAAGGCTACTAACAAAATTGGCCTATACCTGAATATTTCACTTTTCTATACGAAAAGTTGAGAAAATATTCCTTTTGAATAAAAAAAAAACAAACTTGTAAAATATGAGAATCAAGATTAAAAATTACATTCTTATAATGCACTTATATTTCTCAGACAAATCTAAACATTACCATGGATACAGTTTTAATAAGTTCTCTTCCCTTATCCATTGAATCAGTGCTGGCCATTCCTGTATATAGCTCGACCAAGCGGCATACACTGCCTATTTCGTCTATCTCTTTCCTTTCCGCTGTAGAGCGCTCAGGCTCTCCTGAGCTCTAAAAGCGCGCTTGCGCCTATGGGCTTCAATTGACATGACTATTCTGTATTGTAATTATTACTTTCCTATTACTGGTAAACAAAACTGTACAGTTGTACATAAGTGAACTAATAATATTACTTTTACGGAACAAAACAATGGTAATTTCACTTTCCTTATAGCTACTCTGTAGAAATTACAGGTGAATTTACTTGTATATAATATACTAGTGGCTTGTGCAGCAAATGCTGCAAACTAAATTCATTAAAACATTTTACAGATTTATTTTCAATGAAGAACACCAGACATTCTGAAAGTTATTTGCTCCCATAATAGTGAAACATACTCCCTCCGAATGGTTTTTTTATGCCAAATACTTTTTCTTGAACCTATACACCTTCAGGTTTTTAGTTTGAACGCGAAAGCGCAAGTAAAAATGTCAGACCGATCAGTGTGTTTTTCATGTGGGAGTAAAGCAGTAGCTATTTCAGGTCATTGTGGATTGTAGGTGAAAGTTAAAAAAAAGTCAGAATATTGCTATGCTTTGAACAATAGACATAGCATCTTGGTATAGGTGCTGCATGTTTCGTAAACTACCTTGAAATGTAGAGGGAAAATCATTTTATCCTGCTAAGAGATCTTGCTGAAATGATCGGGAGACTACAAAATCTTGTATGCCTCATATTTTATCAGTAAGTAATACCTTTTTGTCTTTCCTTCGAAACTCTTAATTTTTGCGCTCTCTCGATCCAATACTGAAGAGAATCACGCATATAAATACATTATTGGCACCACATCGCCATTAAATACATGAAAAAGACCAACCCCACTTGATTAATACCTACAAAAATATTTTATTTTTAATAACAATATTATTATCTTACATAAGTTTTATAGTTTTCAGTAACATACAGTATACTAAATAGCCGCCACTCAGTAAATTATACAGATCAAGATCTAATTTAAGATATTCTCTACATCTATGTATATAACTCCGAAACGTTTCACTTTCATATCATCAATATAGCATTAATAGTATAATTAATGAAAAATAGTCACATCATGGCATTAACTACAATAATATTTCATTTCTATTGGTAATAATGTCATCAAACCACCTCAAGTTTTGTAGTTTTCTAATATCCAATACACAGATGTACTCAGAAAATTACACACCACTGAATTAGCTGTGGAAATTAATTTTAGTAAGTCTTGAACTTTGTAATGACCAATTTAATTTGAGCTCTAAATATAGCAGCATTCTTGCATATCATGGCCTTCGTGTAATATTGTTTACTGTGTGTGTGTTTTGTTTTTAGTGTTTGCAATTAGTTAGTGACGACAGATGGATTTTAGAAAATAGGAAAATTATGTTGAAAAATTGTCATTTCACTCAAAACTACTATTCTTCTGAAAAACTTTAGGTTCCAAGCTTCGGAATGAGGGGTCATTTATTAAAATCCGTTCAGCCGTTTTCCCGTAATTTCCATTACCAGTTCAAAATACTGTTTTGGCACAGGGCGGTACTAATATAAGTATCACTAGTAAAAGTCGGAATGATACCATAATAATGCAGACGATGATTACATAGACTAGCACTGGCAGTAAAGCCCTACCTAATTGCTAGATGACAAGAGAAGGAGAAGAAGAAGACGAAGAAGAACAAGGAGAAGAAGAAGACGAAGAAGAAGGTGGAGGAGGAGGAGGAGGAATGTAACATCGCGGAACGAGAGGAAGGAGACGTATCGGCGGACACAGAAATGCGAGTAGAGTGCAGAACACAATACAGTTGTAGCCTTGAGGAGGGCGTTGTGTGAAGACGCGCAGTGCAGGTTGGTTTTATCACACCCTGGCAGTTTACACGGCAGCATACTAATGAGGTTGTGAACTCTATGCAAATCCTGCTTTAATTGCTCTGCAAGCTGTCCCTCTCTCCATGCTGGTAAATGCTCTATTTAATTAGTTTTTAAAGTTACTCAAAATATATTAAAAATAAATGCCCCTGTTGGTAAAGAATTGTGTTCGCTACTAATTTACTCCCAGCTGTGAAGTTCTGAAAGAAGACTGTGTTCCGCAACCGTGTGTGCAGCAGTGGGTGACGTCATTCAAATTGGTTCCTCCAATTATTGCATTAGCAAGTTGCTGTCTAATTACGTTAACACAGGCACCGTACCAACATATATTATATACTGCATATATGCATACTCGTATGTTCCGGAGAGAGACCGGAGCGCAGTGGACGAGAACAGCGGGGGACAGGCAGGCTTGGAAAAGACTGGAAGAAATTGCGAACACTATGTAAACTGTGTATAGTTGTGTATTGTTTATACAGTTATTTTTGTGTGTGTCAGTTTGGGTAGTTTGATTCCGCGCATAGTTGGTATAGTTCATGTATTTAGTTAGTATAATTTTTGTGTTCAATTGTATGGTTTTGTGTGTTTAGATTAGATAGTTTGACTCCGTGTATAGTTGGTATAGTTCATGTATTTAGTTCGTATAATTTTTGTGTTCAATTGTATGGTTTTGTGTGTTTAGTTTAGATAGTTTGATTCCGTGAATAGTTGGTATAGTTCATGTATTTAGTTAGTATAATTTTTGTGTTCAATTGTATGGTTTTGTGTGTTTTAGTTTAGATAGTTTGATTCCGTGCATAGTTGGTATAGTTCATGTATTTAGCCAGTATAATTTTTGTGTTCAATTGTATGGTTTTGTGTGTTTTAGTTTAGACACTTTGATTCCGTGTATAGTTGGTATAGATCATGTATTAAGTCAGTATAATTTTTGTGTTCAATTGTATGGTTTTGTGTGTTTTAGTCTGGATAGTTTGATTCCGTGTATAGTTGGTATAGTTCATGTATTTAGTTAGTATAATTTTTGTGTTCAATTGTATGGTTTTGTGTGTTTTAGTTTGGATAGTTTGATTCCGTGTATAGTTGGTATAGTTCATGTATTTAGTTAGTATAATTTTTGTGTTCAATTGTATGGTTTTGTGTGTTTTAGTTTAGATAGTTTGATTCCGTGCATAGTTGGTATAGTTCATGTATTTAGTTAGTATAATTTTTGTGTTCAATTGTATGGTTTTGTGTGTTTAGTTTAGATAGTTTGATTCCGTGTATAATTGGTATTGTTCATGTATTTAGTTCGTATAATTTTTGTGTTCAATTGTATGGTTTTGTGTGTTTAATTTAGATAGTTTGATACCGTGTATAGTTGGTATAGTTCATGTATTTAGTTAGTATAATTTTTGTGTTCAATTGCATGGTTTTGTGTGTTTTAGTTTAGATAGTTTGATTTCGTGCATAGTTGGTATAGTTCATGTATTTAGTTAGTATAATTTTTGTGTTCAATTGTATGGTTTTGTGTGTTTTAGTTTAGATAGTTTGATACCGTGTATAGTTGGTATAGTTCATGTATTTAGTCAGTATAATTTTTGTGTTCAATTGTATGGTTTTGTGTGTTTTAGTTTAGATAGTTTGATTCCGTGCATAGTTGGTATAGTTCATGTATTTAGTTCGTATAATTTTTGTGTTCAATTGTATCGTTTTGTGCGTTTAGTGTAGATAGTTTGTGTGTTTAGGCTGTACAATTTATGTGTGCAAATTGTATAGGTTTTTGTGGATTTAGTTAGAATGTAAGTTAAGACTGTGTATGTGTTCAGTTTGTGTAAATTTTCTTCTTTTTTATCGTGTGTTTAGTGTGGACAGTTATGTGTTCAGATTATAATTTATGTGTTTAGTTTGTATAGTTTTTTGTGGATGTTTAGTTTGCATAATTTATGTGTTTAGTTTCTATAGTTTTTGTGGATGTTTAGTTTGCATAATTTATGTGTTTAGTTTGTATAGTTTTTGTGGATGTTTAGTTTGTATAATTTATGTGTTTAGTTTCTATAGTTTTTGTGGATGTTTAGTTTGCATAATTTATGTGTTTAGTTTGTATAGTTTTTGTAGATGTTTAGTTTGCATAATTTATGTGTTTAGTTTGTATAGTTTTTGTGGATGTTTAGTTTGCATAATTTATGTGTTTAGTTTGTATAGTTTTTTGTGGATGTTTAGTTTGCATAATTTATGTGTTTAGTTTGTATAGTTTTTTGTGGATGTTTAGTTTGCATAATTTATGTGTTTAGTTTGTATAGTTTTTGTGAATGTTTAGTTTGCATAATTTATGTATTTAGTTTATATAGTTTTTGTGGATGTTTAGTTTGCATAATTTATGTGTTTAGTTTGTATAGTTTTTTGTGAATGTTTAGTTTGCATAATTTATGTATTTAGTTTATATAGTTTTTGTGGATGTTTAGTTTGCATAATTTATATGTTTAGTTTGTATAGTTTTTGTGGATGTTTAGTTTGCATAATTTATGTATTTAGTTTATATAGTTTTTGTGGATGTTTAGTTTGCATAATTTATGTATTTAGTTTGTATAGTTTTTGTAGATGTTTAGTTTGCATAATTTATGTGTTTAGTTTGTATAGTTTTTGTGGATGTTTAGTTTGCATAATTTATGTATTTAGTTTATATAGTTTTTTGTGGATGTTTAGTTTGCATAATTTATGTATTTAGTTTGTATAGTTTTTGTAGATGTTTAGTTTGCATAATTTATGTGTTTAGTTTATATAGTTTTTGTGGATGTTTAGTTTGCATAATTTATGTATTTAGTTTATATAGTTTAGTTTGCATTTTTTGTTTGGATGTTTTTTATGTTTTTGCATAATTTATGTGTTTAGTCTGTATAGTTTTTTGTGGATGTTTAGTTTGCATAATTTATGTGTTTAGTTTGTATAGTTTTTTGTGGATGTTTAGTTTGCATAATTTATGTGTTTAGTTTGTATAGTTTTTTGTGGATGTTTAGTTTGCATAATTTATGTGTTTAGTTTGTATAGTTTTTGTGGGTGTTTAGTTTGTATAATTTGTGTGTTTAGTTTGTATAGTTTTTGTGGGTGTTTAGTTTGTATAATTTGTGTGTTTAGTTTGTATAGTTTGCATAATTTTTTGGATGTTTTTTTTGCATAATTTTGTGTTTGTTTTTAGTTTTTGTGGATGTTTATTTTTTTTTTTGTTTGTTTGATAGTTTTTTGGATGTTTGCATAATTTATGTGTTTAGTTTGTATAGTTTTTGTGGATGTTTAGTTTGCATAATTTATGTGTTTAGTTTGTATAGTTTTTTGTGGATGTTTAGTTTGCATAATTTATGTGTTTAGTTTGTATAGTTTTTTGTGGATGTTTAGTTTGCATAATTTATGTGTTTAGTTTGTATAGTTTTTGTGGATGTTTAGTTTGCATAATTTATGTGTTTAGTTTGTATAGTTTTTGTGGATGTTTAGTTTGCATAATTTATGTGTTTAGTTTGTATAGTTTTTTGTGGATGTTTAGTTTGCATAATTTATGTGTTTAGTCTGTATAGCTTTTCGTGTTTAGTTGGTATAATTTGTTTATGTGTTCAGTTTGTAATTACAGTGTAAGCTCTCTTGGACTGGCTCCTCAATTGTAGTAGACCTTCAGCCCACCCTACACTCCTGTAGGAGGCCGTTGCCCTTGTGGGATTTCAGGCTTTTCGTATTTCGTGTATGCATATGGCGCCAAAGTTATCAGAAGGTACAGTACAGCGCACCGAAAAACCCTAAAGATTTTTTGTAACGGTTCACACAGGGAAGGATGACAGGGAATTCGTATACAAATTAAATTGTGTGGAGGTCAACACTTGATGGTGATCATATTATGAAAATCGTGAAATAACTTGACTTTTTCATGAATGTCCTAACTAGTCCAAAAGAAAATAAATACAGCATTCACTGCTCAGTAATTCCTTCAATGTATTTTACAGACTTCTTAATGAGGAATAGTAAATATTTCAGGGGTGGTAATATGGACTATTGTGACATAAAAACGTTCATATAAAAGTGAGTCCAATTTTCGCACGTCATATGAATGAGAAGAAAAAGAGTCAATTGACACATAGATGAACATGAAATCCACAATCCTGATATTGATGATGTTGATAATGATAGTGAAAATGGTGATAATGATAATGAAGCAGAAGTAATATCAGTAGTATTACTTGTAGTACTAACAACAGTGCCAGCAATAGCAACATAGTAATAGCAGTAACAGTATTGGTAGTATTAATAGGACTAGTAGTAGTAGCAGTAGTTGTATTCTAATAGTAGGAACTTACTTACTTACTGGCTTTTAAGGAAGCCGGAGGTTCATTGCCGCCCTCACATAAGCTCGCCATCGGTCTCTATCCTGAGCAAGATTAATCCATTCTCTATTATCATATCCCACCTCCCTCAAATCCATTTTAATATTATCCTCCCATCTACGTCTCGGCCTTCTCAAAGGTCTTATTTCCTCCGGCCTCCCAACTAACATTCTATATGCATTTCTGGATTCGCCCATACGTGCTACATGTCCTGCCCATCTCAAACGTCTGGATTTAATGTTCCTAATTATGTCAGGTGAAGAATACAATGTGTGCAGTTCTGCGTTGTGTAACTTTCTCCATTCTCCTGTAACTTCATCCTTTTTAGCCCCAAATATTTTCCTAAGGACCTTATTCTCAAATACCCTTAACCTATGTTCCTCTTTCAAAGTGAGAGTCCAAGTTTCACAACCATACAGAACAACCGGTAATATAACTGTTTTATAAATTCTAACTTTCAGATTTTTTGACAGCAGACTAGATGATAAAAGCTTCTCAACCGAATAATAACAGGCATTTCCCATATTTATTCTGCGTTTAATTTCCTCTCGAGTGTCATTTATATTTGTTACTGTTGCTCCAAGATATTTGAACTTCTCCACCTCTTCGAAAGATAAATTTCCAATTTTTATATTTCCATTTCGTACATTATTCTGGTCACGAGACATAATCATATACTTTGTCTTTTCGGGATTTACTTCCAAACCTATCTCTTTACTTGCTTCCAGTAAAATTCCCGTGTTTTCTCTAATCGTTTGTGGGTTTTTTCCTAACATATTCACGTCATCCGCATAGACAAGAAGCTGATGTAACCCGTTCAATTCCAAACCCTGCCTGTTATCCTGAACTTTCCTAATGGCATATTCTAAAGCGAAGTTAAAAAGTAAAGGTGATAGTGCATCTCCTTGCTTTAGCCCGCAGTGAATTGGAAACGCATCTGATAGAAATTGACCTAAACGAACTCTGCTGTACGTTTCACTGAGACACATTTTAATTAATCGAACTAGCTTCTTAGGAATACCAAATTCAATAAGAATATCATATAAAATTTTTCTCTTAACCGAGTCATATGCCTTTTTGAAATCTATGAATAACTGATGCACTGTACCCTTACACTCCCATTTTTTCTCCATTATCTGTCGAATACAAAATATCTGGTCAACAGTTGAACAATAGTAGGAACAGAGGTGGTAATAGCAGGTTTGGTAGCATTAGCAGCAGCAGTAGTAGTGGGGGTAGAGTAGTAC
The DNA here is from genome assembly GCA_025594305.2 of Periplaneta americana. NCBI lineage: Eukaryota > Metazoa > Arthropoda > Insecta > Blattodea > Blattidae > Periplaneta > Periplaneta americana. The sequence goes on from JAJSOF020000001.1 coordinate 8,730,222, forward strand.
TAACGTAAGCAGTAGTTGTAGTGGTAGTACCAGTAGTATTTGAAATGGTAGCATTAACAGCAATGGCAGTAGTAGTAGTAGTAGTAGTAGTAGTAGTAGTAGTAGTAGTAGTTTCAGTAGTAGTGATAGTTGTATTTTCTATCTTCAGATGTCTTTAAGCGTCGAAATTAGTTTGGTCGAGGAATGACCAACAAATCCTGTCTGGAGCCCTCTCTCATGAACACTGTTCTTTTGCCTGGGGCTGGAAGACAATAAACACTTTTAAAAACAGCTTAAAAGATAACCTTCTTAGTATTTCACTCCAATCATACTGATTTAAACTATCACTGACTACATTGTTACTTCTTCCTTTAGACATGCATCCTGATAGTGCTGTATTTTCAAAATTGTCTCATAATAATCTCTTTCTATTATCTAACATTATTTGAAATATATTAACATTCTATGTATTTTACCTTAATTCTGCTACATAGTTTGTATTTGAGTGTTTAATTAATAGTTCATAATATTTTGTTGTTTAATTCGTAAATAACTCTTGTGTACATGTAGGTCTTATCTAAATCAAATTGTTGAATTCTTTGTGAGTTCATACATAATATGTATGTATACTTTTTGCTGGTTGAGTGGAAGAGAAGGCCTTACGGCCTTAACTCTACCAGCTAAAATAAAAATTATTATTATTATTATTATTATTATTATTATTATTATTATTATTATTATTATTATTATTATAGATATACGAGATTGTCGACCTGGTTGGCGAATTGGTATAGCGCTGGCCTTCTATGCCCAAGGTTGCGGGTTCGATCCCGGGCCAGGTCGATGGCATTTAATTGTGCTTAAATGCGGCAGGCTCATGTCAGTAGATTTACTGGCATGTAAAATAACTCCTGCGGGACAAAATTCCGGCACATCCGGCGACGCTGATATAACCCCTGCAGTTGCGAGCGTCGTTAAATAAAACATAACATTTTATACGAGATTGGCTTGTCAACTGAAATAATATATATTCAGAGATTCATAACATACCGTTAAAGTAGAAAAGTCAATCTGGTAATGGCTCACATTTATTTCTTTTCCTTAGTTTAGTTTCCTTATCATTTCTAAGCGATTTTTTCAATTTACAAGATTTATAACAAATATAGCTGTTGTGACATTTTTATCTGAACGTGTTTGAATGCAGTTTCTTCATCTCGCGCAGTTTTCCGCTCCTCGCCGCAAGACAACGCAACTGTGCCACGAAGTCATATCCGTGGACTGCGGGTCTTACAAGCTAATACGCCCCCTCCTCTTCATGGCTCCGTTGCAGCAAGAATGGCGTCTAAAGTTAATGGAGATGGGCAGTTTAATCCCATAATGCCTCTCTCCATGTACTGTACATCCAGCACCAGGAGGGAAGTTAGTGCGCATGTGCACACCGCTAGCGGCCACAGGGCAAATACAGCGACGATAATCCCGACTGGTTTAAATGCGAATTGAGCCGGAGCGTTACTTTCCACGTACTGCGTACCAGTGGCGTAGCGCCAATGTAAGCTAAAAAGCTTAGCTTCCCAGTTAATAATAATTTCATAATAAACCTGCAGTCTATGGACAAAATTATTTATTAATTTTAATAGAATTGATATTTACGCGTTAAATATTGTGATGCGGCAGCTCAGGATGATTTGTTATGCAGCAGTAAACAAGAAGCCTGCACACACCAGCTTCAAGCAGACCGGTTTCTTCTGTGTAATCCACCCCGCAAATTTTCCATCCCTTTCTAACTAAACTACCCTAGTCGCAAGGCTCGCAAGAAGCTAGCTTTAACATTTAAAATAAGTAGTTTCCGAGTTATCCCTTTTCGTCAGTTGTGTTCAGTTGAAGTGTTAGTGTGCATTGTGGCTGATATAATAAATAATGAGTGAAAGAACAGTTCCTGACACTAATTTACTTGAATTTTTTAGGATAATTGTATTATCAAGATCGACTTACGAACAAAAGTGTGACTTAAAAACAAATGACCGACTCCTTGCTGTCAATGAAGGACACAACCAAAAGACAGACGCATACTTACGTAATGATACTAATATTGTGATTTCTCTAAGTATGACAGGGAGTGAGCTAATGTTATACGTATACGTGTCTATTTGTTAGAGATATGTGTAAACCGTGAAATCATATTTTATTACGTATCATTTGAGGTCATGCCCTATTGGTGTTACTTACGAGGTTCCAACCAATCTTCGACTGCTGACTTGAAATTGACTACTATTTATTTTAAGACTGTATTTTTGTAATACGTTTTCTCATATTGCATGAAAGACAACTTGAGTTAGCTTCCCCTGCTCAAAATTTCATGCTACGCCACTGCTGCGTAGTACTGCTACAGGGGAAAGTGATGTCTGCCCCACAAGACTATGAGACAACTGAACTTGTGATAGGTCTATTTGTGGCTACATTCCAAACTACTATAAATCGAAATGAAGTGGCGTACGGATATTACATGAAAACGAATCTCAGACGTCCCGTTTTTTTTTGTTTGTTTGGCGAGACAGTACCGATTTTGAGACCTTCCCTTTATTTTATTTTTGTTTATTTATTTGCTAGCTGAAAGTACCCGGCGTTGCACGGGTTTTCCTTTCTTCTTCTTCTAATTTTAATTAAACTGGTTATTATATTTTCGGAAATCTCGGAAACCTAACTATAGACAACCAAAACGAATTGTCCTTACTAAGCTCCTTGTTTCATATGAAAGAATTTCTACCACTTAGTCTAAAAAAGAATCTTATTCAGACGCTTGTAATGCCCCATTTTGATTATTGCGATTCCTTACTGAGTAATGTAAGTTCATACTTAGCTGAGAGACTACAAAGTGTTCATAATGTGTGCATACGATTCATCTGCAATACTCGTAAATTTGACCATATAACACCTTCCCTCCAGTTACTTTCATGGGTGCGTCTGAAGGAACGAAGAACAATACATTCACTGTCTCTTCTGTTTAGAATCATGCATACTTCTACACCAAAATATCTGTTATAGCGCTTTCAATTTCTTACAACTCTTCGAAACCGACATCAAGCACTTCTTTCTATCCCTCATCATAGAACGTCTTTATACTCATCTTCCTATACTGTAGAAATACCTCGCCTCTGGAATTCGTTACCTAATGACGTCAGGGACTGCCGGACTTTATGACAATTCAAAATTAAATTGGAAAATTTTGTCTTAGTTAATGTTTTTAGGTATTGCTAGAAGTATTGATTTGTGTTTTTTTTCTTTTTCTTTTTTAACCTAGATTAAAATTGCAAGTTTCTTATTTATGTTAGTTAATTAGTTAGGATGGAATTAATTATGATACTTAATCACTCATTTAAAGTTTGTGTGACTGCAATCTGTGTATTTTTGTGTGGCTTTACTTTGTTTATAGTGTTTTTTTTCTCTCTCTTTATTTCTTGTGTAGCTTTACTTTGTATATTATAGTGTATTTTTTTCTGTTTATTTCTATTATTGTATTTGTATTCCTGGTGTTGTGGAAGAGAAGGCCTGATGGCCTTAACTACACCAGAATAAATAAATAAATAAATAAATAAATAAATAAATAAATAAATAAATAAATAAATAAACAAATAAATCTTTACGTAAATACATGAATTGATGAATAGCGAAAAGCGTTAACTCAATTTAAAAAGTTGTAAATCAGGCAAAAAAAAAATCAAATTGAAAGTTTTTTTTTTAAATTTAATATTTATTTCTTTTTATTTATTTAAGTTAAGACCATTAGGCCTTCTCTTTCAATAAATACAAATAAAATAATAAAAAATCAAAATGAAAATAAAAACGAAAATGTTACCTCATTTCCTCTTTCTGATCAGTTTCAGCATCAAATCAATATGTACATATATAATTTAATTTGTTGGAAGATTTTTTACCCCTTGAGTGCTGTACACCCACTTATATCATACCCGTTTTTTTAATATGACTTGGAAAACTATATCTCACAAATTCAGAACATATTGTAACTTTATTTTAACTCAACAATAGGATTTTATTCTTCCAACAATAATTCCTTTCTACAATTCACCTTAAACGCTTTCAACAATAGAATTTTCACTCAACACAGTATTCGTTATAGCACTTGACGGCAATGACAATTTATTTATTACGAACAACAATGAACTGTTAATCTTAACTAATATTTACAAAGCACTATTTACAAATTAGAACTATCAGTTCTCAGTTCACAGTTCTTCTAGCTCAGTCACCAGTTCAAGTATCTCGAACCAAGACCTTCAAGAAGTCCACTGCACTCGAAAATCAACTGCGGTCCACTGCACTCGAACAGGTCCCTCCAACTGCGGTCCACTGCACTCGAACTCAGGCCTTCGGAACAGTTGCGGATCTCGAGTCGAACTCCGGTACACAAGACTGGCTTGCTCTGTTCACTGGCTTACTGACTGAACTAATCATGAATGTACACACACACACTCCTTCGCGTCCGTAATTTATAACCACAGCAACGTAACCGAGAAACTTGGAATTCGCGATTTTTCCACTTTGACGGGCTTCTGGAAGAGTCGGGAAGGTCCGTTCCCCTTCACTCCGTATATCAGCTGCGCGCGCAGCCTCCCCCTCGCGCGTAGGCCCTTTTCTTTTCTCTCCGCCGCGCGCCGTCCTCAGTGCTTCGTGGAGCCTGCGCGATCTGCTCTCTTGCGGGACGCTGGTCGTGAGTTCGAACACGTCGCTGATATATTATATTAATTCTTATGTTATACACAGAATACAGATGCAATATAAACTTGCAATAAGTCATTTTTTAACATAAAGACTGATATTGTGGGAGACGTATACGCTTAACGGTATTTTAGAAGTTAAGAGAGTGTTATTTCCACATTGCGTAACATACTATATTTGTAACGTGATTATACAGATAGAATTTCGCAGTAACATATTTTGGGATGTGAACAACAATATTTTGAGAGAAGTATATTTCATAATTAATACAGTGTTATTTTCAGTCGCTTCACGTACATTCACATACTACATTAACAACATGACAAAAATATCACTGAATTGCTTTTTGATATGTGTAAAACATTCTTTTTTCCACTCCTTTGTATAGTATATACTCGAGGATGTGAAAAAGACGCAGTTTTTAAGTCAGTGTCTGCAACTTAGAGCTACTGTCCTCGAGCTTCATTTTAATATGACCATTACAAATGCAGTTGCTTAAAATCAAATGGGTATCATAGAAATAGGCGAGATAAAAACATCATCTTTCGTTTTTCCATTTAATATTACCACTTCTATTACGTTTCGCATGATTCTTCACACCAATTCTTGTTGGTGCATAATTTTGTTGGGTCAATATTTCGCAATAGTACTTCTGGTTATTCAATATTAAGTAAATTATGTGGTAGCAATCCTTGTAGTTTCAAAGAATTCTAGAATTCAGTTGGATAAAACACAGTCTGCTCACTATCTACAACTGCATCGAGAAATTTATAATACGTTCCTGGACTGCGTAAAGACACTTAGTGCACGGATTATATTATCTAGTTTCAGCCTTCATGATGTGTATCAACAATGTTATTTAATTTCGTGTTATAATTTCCATGGCCTCGTGAAAGTCGATGTTGAATACAACAGACAATAATAAAGAACAATTGACTGTAGAAGATTGCGTTTTAGTATTAGACATGAATGTTTGATCATATTTATTTTAATTTTTTATAATTTTAATTAATTTAACTTCCATTTGCACAATTTTAATGTAGCCTATGATCTTCTCCTGGTTATGAAGGTTAAATGTGCAAACTTTGGCACATATCGGTCAAAGCGTGTAGATCTGTATAGAGAACATATACACACATACATACATACCCACATTCAATTTTATATATTAAGTTATACGGTAGCGCCAATACAAACAGAACTGAAATTTCGCTTATCTGCTGTTCACGTATCCCTAGCAACCAAACATTTATTTATTATACACAATGCTTTGACATGTAATGAATTCAGTGTTGTGTTGATTTCTGCAATTATGGTTCTCACAACAGAGCAGAAGGTGTTTATCGTGGAGCATTATTTCCGGCCATACGGAGTGGGGCGTCAGAATGGGCTAGCTTGCGCCAAAAGAGCAGCACCAGGAGCGATTTAACGATGCGGCACCAAATAACACAACAATGTTAGCTGTCGTCGAGAAGTTCCGTCGTACGGGATCAGTCTTATGTCACCTTGCATGTTACTTTGACTTATCTTGATTTTCAGAGTATGTTTGTAATTTCAGTACTCAGTATGACCGGAAATAATGCTCGACAATAAAAACCTTTTCCTCTGTTGTGAGAACCATAATTTCAGAAATCAACACAACACTGAATTCACAATATGTCAAACTATTATACAGGGTGATTCAGACCACCCGTAACAGTAATTTATTTCGGAAACTAGTGCATGAAAATTTTCGAGACAAAAATATTTATGACTAAAGCACATGTGAACTTTCACTTGAGCTTGATTTCATCAATCAATCTTAACAGGAAGTAGGGTCAGTGGCGTATCACTTTAAAATTTCAAATGGGAGTCCGATCAAATTTGGTACTATTTGATAGAGCTCTTCAAAACAAACAACTTTCATAGGAAACGTTTTTATTAATTCCTACTCTTTGCATGATAAAACGTACGAAAAGACAATGCCATCAATAATGAGAAATGTTACAATACGAAAAGGGGAAAGGGTAGTTGACTTGTATTCACCCCTGCCGGCCACCAGGTTTACACTCAGCCAGGTAATTGTGCGTGTGTACTATGTTAATATTAAATGTACTTATCTAGTTTACATTTTCTTTTCGTATTAATGACATTACCTTTTCGTACGATTTCTCATTGAAAGAGTAGGAATCATTAAGAACGTTCCCCATGAAAGTTGTTTGTTTTGGAGAGCTCTATCAAATGGTACCTTATTTGACCCGACTCCCATTTGAAATTTAAAGTGATACGCCACTGACCCTACTTCCTGTTAAGATTGATTGATGAAATCAAGCTCAAGTGAAAGTTCACATGTGTTTAGTCATAAATATTTTTGTCTCGAAAATTTTCATGCACTAGTTTCCGAAATAAATTACTGTAACGGGTGATCTGAATCACCCTGTATACATTAAATAAATACTTCGTTGCTAGGGAAACGTGGATAACAGATGAGGGATAATTCCAGTACTGTTTGTTTTGTCGTATACTTTATTTACATATTGTGTTGTATTCACTCACTCACTCACTCACTCACTCACTCATTCATGCATTATTTCCATCCATCCATTTATTTATCTATTTACTTATTTATTTTTTATTTATTTGTATATTTATTTATTTGTTTGTCTGTCTGTCTGTCTCCGTGTTAATCTGTTTGTTTTTTTTTTTGTTTATTTATTTATTCTGGCGGTGTATACACCATAAGACAGTTTCTTCCAAGCATCGAGAAATAAATAAATAAATAAATAAATAAATAAATAAATAAATAAATAAATAAATAAATAAATAAATAAATAAATAAATATATAATTTTTATTTCAATCTTGAGCTTCCATTGACAGTGTCAAATAGAAAAATGCAATGAGCATATATATGCAATATTATTTAAGACAAGTAAATGGAATTAAACGCTGGTTCACAATAAACCACAAACGGAAACTAGAACGAGAACGAAAATAATGTTAAAATAAATGTATTTAAATGTGAGCATTCACAACAGTTAATTCTGAATGTTCACATTTAAATACATTTATTTTAACAATATTTCCATTCTCGTTCTCGTTGTCGTTTCCGTTCTCGGTTTATTGTGAACCAGCCTAAGAAGAAACATTTACATTTATATTTAAAAACTTATTTAGACTATAAAATGGGTTATTTAGAAGCCACAGTTTAATTGCAGTTTGAAAACTAATAAGATTTATGTTGTGGGCTTGTAGCGGTGATTTATTATACATGTTTAAGGCCACAGTTTCAAACCGCCTATTAGTTACATATTTTAATCTTGTGTTGGGCACATGCAACTGATAATTAAACCCAGTGGAATTGTGATGCACAGCGGATTTCACCTGGAATTGATTTAAATTCTTTTTAAATTCGATTAAAGACTGAAATATTTATGTGATTATGTTTTAGACCTCTATCATTGCATTTTAAGCTTGTTTTCTTGTAAAAGAACATCAGTCCTTGTCTAAAAGCTTGTGTTATTTGTGCATGCCACTTGAAAACTTGTTCAGTCCGTAGAAAAGTGGATAAACAAACTATCCCAGTCCTTTCATAAAAATGGGCTTAACGCGTTTTGGGATGACACTCTTCAATTAGCAGTTTTCGAAATTAGAAAGGAGAGAAATTTTTCCGTGTAACTTACTGGTGATAGAGACGGAAGCGCCATTTAAAGTAACTAGGCAATTACATCTTAGTTGTTAACAGTTTTTTAAGTGTTGCTCTTTTTGATTTTTACTAAAAACGTAAGTATTTGTTTATACAGTCTGGGAATTCTATATACGAAAATCATGGCAAAGCCACTAGCTACGGGACAATAGGGATATCCTGAACTAGTACCAACCGATAGCGCGCGTGTACTTTGAGGGATGCGCTTTGCGTGTGCATTTGTTTTCCGGTATATAAACATTGAGGATTTACGTAGTATATTAGTACATTAAATACTATTAAAAAGAAGTCAAAATGCCAAATTTCTGTAGTGTTCCTATAATTATGTAAAACCAGGAAAACTCTTTTATCTTCATTCAGGTCCCGAAATATTCTGGATATATCCTTTAAACCTTAAAAATTCAAATAATTAAATTGCCCCTCGAAACTGCTGACTATTAAACAAAAATAACTACTTCAAATAAGGAATTGCTGACTACAATTTCATTTTGGAAGAAGGAAAAAAATTAATAAAAACATTTTGCAACCTCTGTAGCAAGCTATGTTAGCTTATATTATATTCAGTACTTCTAGAAGTCTCCGAAGTTTACGCCTGTAGTAAACTCTCTATAAACTGGGATGTTTATTGTCCCAGGACGATCCATACTGAAATCCATTTCGTGAATAATGTTTTTAATGTGTTGTAGACTAATTATTAAAACCATGTTTTAACTTCAAATTTTCAAAATCATCCTACATAGTATTCAAAACTGCACGTCCTTAACCTATAAAACACAGGAATAATCGTGATACTACTGCGATCACATTACATCATCTTATCAAACATTGCATTTGATCTTTCTGCAACTACAGAAAAAAAAATACAAGGAATTCAATCTCGATAGTCACTGCTCTATAAAAATAAAACACATTGGTAGCTGCATATCATGTTTTTAGCGTACCGTACTTACAATACTAATGATTAAAGAGGTAATATTCACCTTCGACAAAGTTCCTATTTTTTTATTTTTTTTTATTCGTGCACCTCGTTCTCAAAGTTCTCGTTTAGGTTCATGAACATTCAATTTACTCGTATCTATATTCTGCATACTGCAGATTTCCCCACCCATCTCATAACGGGAATCGCCCAGTATTATACAAGATTACGCTATTATTTATTTTAAATTGAATTAGGCCTGTGAGGTAAGAAAAAACTGAATTATATTAAATTATACCAGGTTATACAAAATAATCTATACTAATAATAAATCTGTAGCCGAAATTTTTCTGGTAATTTTCGATTTTCCAAAAATAATTGGTCCTAACATATATAATTAACCACCCTGAAACCGAAAATCGCTTTTTTGACATTTTTGTTTTTTTGTTTGTATGTCTGTCTGTCTGTATATTGTTACCTTTTCACGCGATAATGGCTGAACGGATTTCGATGAAAATTGGAATATAAATTAAGTTAGTTGTAACTTAGATTTTAGGCTATGAGGCATTCAAAATATATTATTTAAAAAGGGGGTTATAAGGGAGCCTGAATTAAATAAATCGAAATATATCGCTTATTATTGATTTTTGTGAAAAATGTTACATAACAAAAGTTTCTTCAAAAATAATTTCCGATAAGTTTTATTCCTGGAAAAATTTTAATAGGACTGATATTTAATGAGATAAATGAGTTTTAAAATTAAAATAACTGCCATCTAAGGCCGTGTAATGAATTAAAAAACAAATGACTTCGTCTATAAGGGGCCTTGGACAGCAACAATCGAAAGCTATGAAAGATAGCCTACAGAGAATGTTTCTGTGTTTGTATGAAGTAATATCAGAAGCTAAATTAACCGATTTGTATAATTAATTATTAATTCACCATTGGAAAGTGTAGTTTCTCTAGATGGACATAATTCTGTAATGTTATTACAGTAACTTCTGAGTGAATCCAGGACAGGTAAGATTAAAATAGCTTCTTATGCACAAAAAAACTTGATAGGCATTCGTTTCCTGTATTTCCTAAAATATTTTTATGACCAAATGAGTGGTCTCAAAATTATCGCATTTTAATTATGCAAATACAATTTAAATTAAGTAACATAATAAACGAGATATCCTTATATCAAACACGAATGTTCCCTGGATCAAATGTCCTATTTTAATTATGTAATTACTTTATATTTATTTCTAACGGGTGCAGCGGAGCGCACGGGTACGGCTAGTTATAAATATAATTTTGGCACGCACAGAAAACCAACAAGCGTGAAAACGTAATCAACTGTAGCATATGACATAATATAGCCCTACAACATGTTGTGCCGCATGGAACGCTCCTGCCATCTAACGGTAAAACTTTGCATAAGATATCCCTATAAGTGGAGCTCGGAAATACTGAAGTAATTTTAAAATATTTATTTTATTCATTGTCTGCACTTCAGTTTTAGTTTGTCCTCTGGTGCGTAGCAGGAATCGAAGACCTGGAGCCTTTCTGCTAGAGACTTGGCGGTAATTGGTCAGCTCCAACATTTTGTCACTGCAGAGCCTTTGAATTATTCAAGAAGCCTTGAACCGGAACTTTACAGGAATTCCGAGATCGAACACAGCAGATGCTGCCAAGCTGAAAACTGGCTACGTCAGTAATTTAACTTGGTCTGCCCGCGTGTTCATTTACTTACAACTACTTCATAAAAACTACAGCCTACTTGCGAAGGATGGAAAGTTTAAATTGAAGGACGGGAAGCTGGTTTAATATCGCCCACACTAAGGCAGCTTGCCCTTTAGTTTTATGCAGGACGAAAACGGTTTGAAACGAATCTGTTTACAGTCTCTCAATATAAAAATATAATGGATAAAAATGCGTAGAAAGATATATTCTTTTCCTAACACGTATAATAGTTATTTATGGTACTTGTGAGGTAAGTGCATTTTTATTGCGCGAGTGGAAAGATTTAAGCACGAGGCGTCAGCCGAGCACAATGAAGATCACGCTCACAAGTACCATACGTAATTTTATCCATGACCATAACGAAAAATTATGTTTTATAAAAGAAAATATGTTGAAAATAAGTCCTCATATAATCGCATATCATGGCATGGATTTTAGAATCGAAATGTGTACTAGGTCGGTCATGATATAGGAAGCCGTGATTAGTGAAAAATGGTATCTAAGGCGTTGGATAAATAACAAATTATAATTAATTATATAATGCTAATATATATATTTTTTTTCATTTTAAACGTACATTTTCGTCTTTTTTAAGTTTCAGGGATTATTTAGAAGTGTTCACGGGACTATTGTGATTAAAATAATTTCACATTTTACTTCTGTAAACTTAAGAGGAATATTAAAACGTAATTAATCATCGTGTCTGTTTAGCTCAGTTGACTAACGCGTGTTGTTTTAAAATCCTATAAACCAACTTCGCAGGTTGAAGTCTCCTCGCATACCAAAAGGTAAATTATTACGGCTGCTATGCATTGACATTTCGCTAGCCCGCGCTACGAGCGTGCTAAACTAGCCCCGGCTATCGACTGGTTACTTGTACAGGATTCATATCGTATCATATCGCTGACACTGGTTTATGAATATGTTAGTTCGCTATCATCCACCGAAAGCCCGCACTAAGAATGTCTATGAATATGGCCCAAAAAAAAAAAAAAAAAAAAAAAACGTATTAGATATGGATGCAATGCACAATTTACGACGTAGTAGATACAGAAAAGAGAAGGAGATTGAGTGTATATAATATATTTAAGAAATGGTAATAAACAAGTAGAGGTAGTGACATCTAGTAACTAATATATTAACTTCTTGAGTAATAGTTCAATGGAAAAGTATACGTGTGTACCCGGGTACTAGGAAAATACTAATGAACTGTGAGATAAAGTTCAAACTGTGAGGTAAAGTCTTTATCTCACTAGTGAAATAAAGTAATGTTGAATAAAAGCCTACTTTACAAACGCAAAAGTTATAATCAGGCTTCGAGACTTTGGACCCGATACAATAAGTTTACTGTGCATGCACTATAGGTTGTTGACTCGCTGCAGGTAGTGAAAGGTAGAGATGTGTTTAGGTAACAACGTTGCTATTTAGAGTAGGGTACGGTAGTATGGGGAAACACACATATGTACATTCTGAAAGTAAATATACATTACACAATGATAATGTCAAAAGAATATGAAAAGCATTATTCTCCTGTCTTTTATAAGCATTTGTGTTTAATTATACACAGTGTTAATGGTGGAAATAAACATGTAGCAATTTTAATTTTTTCATTTATCCTATTGGTCGCCTTTAGGAAGTGCAGTTACAGTACCGAATTGCAATGTACTACAAGATACATTTTCAGTGTCTCAAACGTAAATCTTTTTCGGTTATCTGCCAAAGTTTGTACTGTAGAAAGCTGCGCTCTACGTCGCATGACGTCATAGGAGCAAAACGAAAAAACCTAACATCATTGCAGTCTCTAAGAGACAGTCCCTTATTCTCGGATGACTCTATGTCCACTAATTTGCTGTTTATGTTACACAATGTTCCATATCCGTTACTTTTACATAAAATTGATTTCCACTTCTGTTTCACACGTTCAGTAATCGGTGTACTTGAATGTCTCATTAATTCTCTGCATCATTTTCTAAATTAATTTGAGGGCTTCCGGCATCTCTTGCTCTGACTTTTCTAACCGTGTAATAGTTTCAGACACAGTTTGAAAAAGGTTTGTATGAAAACCAAATTATTCGTCAGAACCTTCAAATCCAGAGCGTTTTCCTTTGCGTATTTGTTGTCATTCATTCTACAGTACCCCCACTCACTGTACGCTTTACCACTATACTCAGTACGCCGTTATGCGGATTTCCCATTGAACTGCTCTATTGGGTCCGAAGTGTCAAAGCCTGGTTATAAAGGAGCTCATTCGTAGTTCTTAGAAAGCAATGACATCATGACAGGTTGATGCAGCCAACTTAGTAAGGTGGTGCCTTCTCCCGAAATTGTTCGGAGTTCAAACTTAGGTAGATCTTGCGAGGGGATATTTGTAAAATCGGTTAAGGAATAGGTTTCCTCAAAGTGTGTCGTTTATCACTGACACGTTTATATAACCGTTACTTCATTTTCGTTATATCTTCTCATCATTTCTGACTAGCGTCTGCACTTTGAAACTTATTCATCTGTAAACTGCTTGGTCCTTGGCTGTACTTCGTTCAGTAATGTCTGACAGGAGAAGTAAACAGTAGAAAAGTATAATTTAAGGGTTCAGAGCCATAGTGGGCCAAGCGCCATTTATTAAAAACGGAGAAAGCAAGCGTTAAAGTTAAGTGAATATCATAGTTTAATGAAGACTGACATATCATTTAGTTTTAATGTGTACACTTTATATTACTTGTTATATGCTTCTCTTGAATTATGGTAATAACTTCATTTTAACCCTTGTTTTCTACGGTTTTAGTAAATGGCGCTTGGCCCACTATGGTTCTGAACCTTTCAATTGCTATTCAACGAATGCTAGAGCTCTCATTCCACGCTTGCCTTGAAGTTGGGACAAAGCATGGGATGAGACCTCTGCCATTGGTTGAATAGCAATTATACTTTTCTCCTCTTCTGCCGGCAATGTTTACTTATACTTACTTACTGGCTTTTAAGGAACCCGGAGGTTTATTACCGCCCCCACATAAGCCCGCCATTGATCCCTATCCTGAGCAAGATTAATCCAGTCTCTACCATCATATCCCACCTCCCTCAAATCCATTTTAATATTATCTTCCCATCTACGTCTCGGCCTCCCCAAAGGTCTTTTTCCCGCCGGCCTCCCAACTAACACTCTATATGCATTTCTGGATTAGCCCATACGTGCTACATGCCCTGCCCATCTAAAACGTCTGGATTTAATGTTCCTAATTATGTCAGGTAAAGAATACAATGCGTGCAGCTCTGTGTTGTGTAACTTTCTCCATTCTCCTGAAACTTCATCCCTCTTAGCCCCAAATATTTTCCTAAGAACCTTATTCTCAAACACCCTTAATCTCTGTTCCTTTCTCAAAGTGAGAGTCCAAGCTTCACAACCATACAGAACAACCGGTAATGTAACTGTTTTATAAATTCTAACTTTCAGATTTTTGACAGCAGACTAGATGGCAAAAAGCTTCTCAACCGAATAATAACACGCATTTCCCATATTTCTTCTGCGTTTAATTTCCTCCTGAGTGTTATTTATATTTGTTACTGTTGCTCCAAGATATTTGAATTTTTCCACCTCTTCGAAGGATAAACCTGCAATTTTATATTTACATTTCGTACAATATTCTGGTCACGAGACATAATCATATACTTTGTCTTTTCGGGATTTACTTCAACCCTATCGCTTTACTTGCTTCAAGGAGAATTTCCGCGTTTTCCCTAATCGTTTGTGGATTTTCTCATAACATGTTCACGTCATCCGCATAGACAAGAAGCTGATGTAACCCATTCAATTCCAAACCCTCTGTGTTATCCTGAACTTTCCTAATGGCATATTCTAGAGCAAAGTTAAAAAGTAGAGGTGATAGTGCATCTCCTTGCTTTAGCCGCAGTGAATTGGAAAAGTATGAGATAGAAACTGGCCTATACGGACTCTGCTGTAAGTTTCACTAAGACACATTTTAATTAATCGAACTAGTTTCTTGGGAATACCAAATTCAATAAGAATATCATATAAAACTTCTCTCTTAACCGAGTCATATGCCTTTTTGAAATCTATGAATAACTGATGTACTGTTTATACTCCTATTTTTTCTCCAATATCTGTCGAATACAAAAAATCTGATCAATAGTCGATCTATTACGCCTAAAACCACATGATGATCCCCAATAATTTCATCTACATATGGAGTTAACCTTCTCAAAAGAATATTGGACAAAATTTTGTACGACGTCAACAAAAGTGATATTCCTCGAAAGTTACTACAGTTAGTCTTGTCCCCCTTCTTAAAGATAGGTACGATTATGGACTCCTTCCATTGATCTGGTACAATTTCCTTTTCCCAAATAGCAAGTACAAGCTTTTATAAATTTCGTTAGATAATGCGCTTCCACCCTCTTGTATTAATTCTGCTGGAATTTGATCGATGCCTGGAGACTTATAATTTTTCAGATTTTCTATCGCAATTTCGACTTCAGAAAGTGTGGGTTCGGTTATATATGGCTCAGCAGTTTGTATTTCAATTTCGTCCCGAAATTTCTATTTGGCCTATGTATATTTAGTAGTTGTGCAAAATAGTTTTCCATCTGTTCAGGATTGAATGAGCGTCTGCAAGCAAGTCACCATTCTCATCCTTGATCACGTTTATCCTTGCCTGATATCCAGCGGTCTCCTACAGCCTACTGCAGCGGTCTCCTACCTGCAGCGGTCTTTGAGGGCTGTCCTTCCTTAAGGAGATTCAAGAATAATTTAAAAAGTTGTATATAAAGTGAAAATTAAAATAAGGTGACATTCAACATTTAAATTTTTAAGGTGACATGTATTTATCTAGGCTGACGAGTTTACTTCCTTGGTTTGAATTGTAAATTATTTAAAACTAGCGTGTAAGAGGGCCTTAGACTAGAAATGGTTAGTTTAAATGTAGTTCTGTTTATAAGTATGCATAAGGATGTAATTATTTGACTTATTTGAACTGTTGTATCAGTGAACGAGGTGAGTCAGTGAAGTTATGGTTTTACAGTGCAGTGAACAGTTCCGATCAGTGTAAATTTATAGCGTCAATGAAATGTGTTCTATAGTGTCAGTGAAATGTGTTACAGAGTGTCAGTGAAATGTGTGCTAAAGTGTCAGTGAAATGCGTCATAGTGCCACTACAGGGAATGAGATGAAAGTAAAGTGAAAGACTATTGAAACTTATGTAGGGCCTATACATAATTATGTAGGTTGTATTGTGAAATTAGGTATTTTATTTTATGTTTTATTATTATTGTGTTAAATTGTATTGTGTATTATTATTGTATTGTGTGTAAAATTGTATATGTGTTGTAAAATTGTATTGTGTATTGTAAATTTTATTGTGTATTGGTTATCATTTTATTGTGTATTGTTAATATTGTATATACCACTGCCCACTTGCAGTGTAAATAAATGCATACATACATACATTCTTGAATACCTTTATGCCCTTATATAAATCTCTAATATTTTTATTCTTACTATTTGTTTCTACCTCATTCAGTTTTTCCTTCAAGTAATCTGTCTTTTTATTCCTAAGTGTACGATTTGCTTCACGTCTTTTATTGAAATAATTATCTCTACTCGCCTCAACTGGATCCTGTAAGAACTTCAATTTTGCCTGTTTCCTTCTTTCTACTGCCATGCAACAATCTTAACCTACTTAAAAATGAATATCGACGTTGAACGGTAGGTACGACTACCCATGAATGTAATTAAGCCAACAAAACGTTACATGCTAAACTGTTATATTTTAAAACGAAAAAGTTAACATAACAGCAACAATAAAATATTGTGTGGTTGCTGAAGACCACAGTGATGTGTCCTAACAGTTTTAGTTCATATTTCCCTAATAGCGCCACACTTAGCCTTATAGTGAACAGATTAGGCTATATTGAGAAATTTTCACATATTAGCGCACTGTGGTAAGATGTCAGACACATCTGCCATCAATATTTTAGATACATATTTCAATAAAAAAACATTTTGAATCTATAAAGTAAGAAAATGTTCTACTAACATGTTTATACTTTATATAAAATTATTTAGAACTTTTACTGAGTATGTCATATAGATACCATAGATCAGGGACTTACGCAAGAGGGGGTTACCGATTTTGACCCCTTTAACTTCAAAAATACATATTTAGATTTGAATACTTTTTATCCATAATCGTTTCCTCTTCTCCGATTTTTCACTGTCAGAGTAACAAAATCTACATCGACATAAGGCGTAGTCCTCCTACCCCTCCTTCAATAGTAGGGGAGAGTTGGGTAGTATCGGACATCGGTAATATCGGACAGTGAGTTTCTTTCATCTACCACCAGATGGTAGTATCTGAATGACATGGTTACGTTTCTGTAATGTCACATACAAAAACATAATCATGTCATTCAGATACTACCATCTGGTGGTAGAAAAACGCACTGTCCGATATTATCCGATGTCCGATATACACAACTCTCCCAATCCCTGTGCTTGGTGCTCGGCACATTCGAATTATAACAATGCTATCTCTATTATAGAGAGACCTGTTGCCTATTACCGGCGTTGTAATAAATGTAATCTTAAATATTGTGAATTGTCGATTTTAAACTCATTTTAAGAGCGATAATCACCCCTTCGTTAGTTTGAGTTCTGACTTTATTGTGAAACGTTCGTTTAACGTTTTTGCATTTTACAATTCGCATTTTTAATAATAATAATAATAATAATAATAATAGTAATAATAATAATAACAACAACAATAATAATAACTTACAAATAGCTTTTAAGGTCAGATTCATTGCCGCCATCGGTCCCTATCCTGAGCAAGATTAATCCAGTCTCTAATCATCATGTCCCACGTCCTCAAATCCATTTTAATATTATCCTTCCATCTACGTCTCGGCCTTTCCAAAGATCTTTTTCCCTCTGGCCTCCCAACTAACACTCTATATGCATTTCTGGATTCGCCCATACGTGCTACATGCCCTGCCCATCTCAGACGTCTGGATTTAATGTTGCTAATAATGTCAGGTGAAGAATACAATGCGTGCAGTTCTGTGTTGTGTAACTTAATAATAATAATAATAATAATAATAATAATAATAATAATAATAATAATAATAATAATACACAACATTTAAAATATCGATGATGTAAGGCATTGTCATAGATCATTTTAATTTGTTCACGATTCGCTAGTTTAAATACTACGTATGTTTCAACTATAGATGCATATCAGGGAAGGCAATAATATGTTGAAAATATCATCACATCATTTCGCAATATTTTGAAGAAATATTTTGGATTCAGTTTTATTGGTATATTCTGAGCCAATAATATCTAAAAGATTGCATCCGGCCAAGAAAAAATAAAAACTTCGTTTCTCACTGTATTTTCCACTCTGTTCTCTTATTGTCCAGATCTCGCATTCCATAAATTGCGCCGTCACGTAGATGGAATAGCAAGCAGCAACGAGTATTAATTGAAACGAAAACAAGTTGAAATCAAGACAAACAATAAGCGATAATGTAAAAGCAGGTAATAGTAATATGCGTTACAAGAGCGGTATGTTGAAGTTTTCATGTTCGAGGAAAAGTTTGAAAAAGCGAAACGTAGTTGAGCTTTTTTAATTTCCGAGAATTGAAAGAAACATACCGCTAGTGTATCGTACATTATTTTGTGCGAAGATCGTTTATTACATACCTGAAAGAGGAATTTCTAATTAGTTGCAATGAAATCTCCATCTTGGTTTGTGTTCAATGACGGCAAACTTGCAAAACAAAAATATCTATCTTCAACATTGTTGCTTTAAAATATTTTCTGTGTTTACTATACTCCAGCAGGCCGTGATATACGTCTGTCTTTTTTTCCCCAATCTATAATGAGTCTGGAATCTTGTTGCTTTTTCACGGCTTCCTTAATTTTGCTTGCATCACGAATGCAGTAGCTTTAGTAGAGTTGTAGACTTTACTTAATTTTTGCAAATATTTAAAAACAATAATTAACAGTGCAATTTAGGTGAAATTGCAGTGGTAAGTTTCCAATTTATAATTATTACTATATTGAACGCCTCTAAAAATAATATGTTAAAATCCTAAAGCAGTAAAATCAATACGTCACTTATGCGGTAAGAAGAGGGAGATTGTTATGTGTGTTAGGTTGGGAATACTGAATGTGGAATTTTAGACTTTCCGCGGATTGGTTTTGTGCGGAAACCAAGCAAATACGCACGATCTTGCACAAACAAAGTTTCAGTATCTGAGGAAAAAGTCAGTTGAAACTCGCTGGTTCCATTCATATGTGGTGCAATCACTTTCGACACATTGATTTCACGTTGCTTTCAAAGTTTTCACTTTTTCCAGCTCGGAAACTTTTCCCCTCTTGCTGATAATTGAGCATCGAGCCCCGGATCGCGTTATTACAAGGTCCAAGTTTCGGGCAGCTCCAAATGACGTTAAAATCACGCCGATGGATCGTTAGACTGTATGACACATTCTGCAAGTAATGAAAAGTTCCCCGCCGCCCAATCATTGCAGCCATGCTGGTGACAGTTGGGGATTGCCAACAAAAACTCTCTGAAATTGCACATGTGCGGGAAAAGTTGTGTGAACTTCCCAGTCTCGTACTTTAATGTATCTGTTAATTACAAAATAAACAAGATATTTTGCGTTTAAATTCAAATGAAGATAAATTTAAATATACCCTGTGGAACGGAATAATACGCATTAAAATGTTTGTTTTTCTTCAAATCTGTCAGTCGTTTCGATTGCAATACAGCTTTCATAATGCGGAACAATTTTATTGTTAAGTTTAGTTATATTTCTAATCCGGGAGTTTATTTCTGTAGGGAAAATTTGTTTCCTGATGTCTTGTAAATTTGGAAATATTTTTTAATGATTTCTTCTATATTTATTCAAATGAGTGTGTTAAAATCCTACCTTTAACATTGATTTATAATTTGAAGTTTTTTTTTCCATTAATAATTTTATGTAAAAAAATATATTTTACAATTGATATCATAAAATTTCAAGAGAATAAATGAAGAGTCCACCAAGAATGATGGATGTCACTTTCTTGTCGAAAATGAACCAAGATTGTCAATGCATAGCTTAAGACATATAGAATGTACATACAGAGTTATATGGCATTAACACTGATAGTCATTGTCCAGTAATGATCGGAAAATCACAGTTAAGCTTTGAGCGCCAAGCATTTAAAACTTTCAATTGCTTCTCCTGAAAAAATGTATTCCGAATGAATCCCATCATTCTTGCAGTGGACTCTTCTTATTATGTATTATTTATCCATTCAAATCATAAGAACAGGATTTGTGAAACAGTTATGAATAAAACAATAGCAGAAAATATTTAAAATCATTCAAAATTGTTGTTGTTGTTTTCTAATGCCAGGCGTTTGACAATAAAGTCATTTGACTTCTTGCATTTTCCAATATTTTTCACAAGAAGATATCATGGCCAGCCATTGAAACAGATTATGAGGTGTTCCGAATCCATTTCTTGGTTTGAGTTGCACAATGGGCATCATTCAAAATTGCAGAAGATATCAACTGAATCAATTTCCTCTTCACAAATTGTAACCTCCAAATTAAAAATATAAATACCCTTTTAGATTAAAAAATTGTTTGCTAATCTAGAAGTACTGTCTAATCACTATACCAAATTTTAGTACAAAATTAATTGAGGATATATACAAATTAAATTTTGAATTTTACTGAATTTATACTAGCAAAAGGTGTACATGTCTTCTTAATTTATACATTCCCGTACGAGATATTGTAAATTATGATTGTGTTTTATTTAACGACGCTCACAACTGGCCGGGATCGAAACCGCAACCTCGAGCACAGAAGGCCAGCACACTACCGACTGCGCCACCCAAGCCAACACAAGGTATTTCAGACTACCTTGTTGAAAGCTTACTACAGACGTTCTTATTTGAAATGCAGAAGGTTATCCCGGCACTCTGCATTATAGAATTGCAATTGCTTTTGCACTTGTCAGATTTTCAGACATGTCCTCGCGTAGTATGAAATATACAGTGTCTCCAGACGTGCGATTTAAAAGCTTTGCTTTTCGCCCAACAGACAGCGCATTGCGTTTGTTGCTAAACCGACAATCGACAGAATTTTTACGAACACCAATAGCTGGAGTTCGACTCTCAACATTAATCAACACTGCTTATCTCTCCATATTCTCTCTCACTCTTCACTCACGGACCGGAGAACGCGAATTCGATTATGCGCACTGTTCAAAACATACAGAGGTGAGCCTGCCTGGAGAGAAATAAAAAATAGGTTGCAGCCGCCAAATTATTTCTTCAAGGAACGACCACTCATATAAATTGAGGGAAAGAAGACAGAGGACGGACACTGGAAAGTTTTCTTTTCTCAATCGTACTATCAGGGACTGGAATGCTTTACCTGCAGACTTACTAAAGGCTTTACCAATAACCAAAAATGTATTTAAAAATAGGCTTAAGGGCTTTACATTAATAGATACAATTTCGGTGTATATTATACACACTACTTAAAGGGTGTAATTGATATTTTGTTATTTGAAGTGTTCTATCAGTGAGGAAGTGTGTTGTGTCAGTGAAGTGTGTAGTGTCAATGAAGTCTATTGTGTAAGTGAAGTGAGTTGGTGAAAAGTAAGTGGCTGTGCAAAGTATTTGAACAGTGAAATGGTTTTGAAGTGTTAGTGAAATCAGGATAGAATCAGTGCAGTGAGTGAGTTGGCAGCGAAATAAGTGTAGTGCCGAAAGATACTTTGCAGGTATGAACCTGTCACACTCGTGGGTCTTAGTTCGAACTTAGGGTTAAGATACAAATTAGATTTACTTTAAATGTTATTTTAAGTGACCATGCTTCATTTAATTTAGGATGCTGCTTGTTATTATTATTATTATTATTATTATTATTATTATTATTATTATTATTATTATTAATTATTGTTTTTAGTAGTTGTGTTTATTATTAATTGTCATTATTGAGTGTAATTAGTTACCACTGCCACCGGGTATATACCCATTTGCAGTGTGAATAAATACATACATACATACACACATACATACATACATACATACATACATACATACATACATACATACATACATACATACATACATATTTAAATGTCATTAAACCTTCCTTCCATTGTTTCATGAAAATAGACACATCCAATATCTCTTCCAGTACAGTCTTCTCATTTAAACGTTGTGTTATACTTGAGAGATATAGAAGGAATATTCCTCAAAGAAATTCAGTTATCACTTCATTGTTTAAGACTGGATCAGTGTACTTATTTGAAAACACAATATCACATCACAGGACACTGTAGTCTCGGCTATCCCTAGAGCCTTCTGCCGGTGACTGTCATTTGTAAGCTTGCACTAGGGTCTTCTATGACTCGTTTGTGTTAAACGATACTGAGTAAGAGCACATAAGGTCACTTCTTAAATGAAAGACCTGAGAAGACTGAACCCTGCAATTTTTTTCCTTGAAATCTTCTACTGCATAGTAACGAACGAAGGCGAAGAAAGAACAAGGTTCAAGGTAAGAAAGATTAGTAATACAAGAGGGATATCATCCTCAGAGTGGACCAATGCCATAAAGATGTCCACAAACATCGCAGCAGTACGATCGGTGCCAGGTCGTTCCTTTCAAGATCAAAACTGTCGTCATCCAGGATGCAGCGAAGTAGAAACCCTTGGGCATGTTTTGGGTTATTGCCCTAAAGGAGAACTACTGAGGAACAATCGCCACCATAAAGTGAGAAGCTCCATCGCAACCACTCTTCGGAAGGCAAAGTGGGAGGTTTACGAAGAAGTGCACTGCTTGGCTGAGAATGGGTCAACGAGAAGAGCAGACATTATAGCCATCGATCGCCGGAATCAAAGAAGCCTCATTCTTGACCCCACTGTCCGTTTTGAGAAGGATGATCAACAAGCCAATAACGTTAACGATGAAAAGAAGTCTATTTACAAGCCATGTATTCCTCACTTCAGTGAGAGATACAAAATGAATATTAATACATGGGAAGTGCAAGGACTTCTTTTTGACGCTAGGGGAACTTCATTTAAGTTAACCAAAACCATTCTCCTTTCTCTTAAATTTTCTAATGAGGACATTAACAAAATTTGTCTAATGGTATTGAGAGATTCATTATCTATTTTACACAATCACTTGTATAACACTATGTAATTTTTTTACTTCATTTCATTACTCTTCAATGTATTTTCATCTCATGTTTCTCCGAAATCAAATTGTACTTTATTTTTAAATTTATCATTGTTCCGTATTCTCTCCGCAATCATATTGCATTTTTCATTTAACCTCTGCTTTGTATTCTGGATCCTAGTGGTCAGCCGTAGATTTCGGCCAGATGTCCCAAATTGTGGAATTTGTGTGTGCACTTCCACGTTATAGGTCAATAACTTCAAGAGTCGATAGTCATGAGGCGGTCCTGTTCACAACATTTTGAAATTACTATGCGTGGAAGTAGGTTCACACCATGTGCAGTTTTATTTATATGCGATTGTCTGTACATATTATATTTTTACGAATGTAATATAGCTTATTTGTACTCGCTCTATTACAGGAACCTGAAGGTGTACTATACCCGTAGTTCTGTGGTTATGATGCTCAGATATTATCTGTAGTAATGTCACGAGAGGTCTGAGATTTATCTGGGAAATCTCAGACCTCGAGTGACATTTATTAGGACTATTTCGTGAATAAAATAAAAATGTAAATAATATATCCCTAAAATTCGATCACAAAATGTTAATAATTGTATATTTACGAATACTTAACCTAATGAGACATTGTGAAGTTGAAATAGATGAATATCGATTACTGCAATAAAGAAATTCAATGTTGCTATTCAGTAATGCCAATTGCGAAAAGCGAAATACAGGTTTAACAATGTTAATTACATGTACTGCACTTTTCTCTTATTATTATAACATAAATACATTTTCATTATCTGCTGAAATCATGATTTAATTAAAAATTTTATAATATAATTACAGTAACCTGATTAATACATTAATTAAATGAACAATTGTTGAAAACGCAGTTATCTAATCTGAATGAAGGAATGTAATTTTTTTCAGATAACCTACAATGGACATGGAATTAGAAGATGAAGATGTATTTTATAGGCTACAATAGGTAAGGTTACCTGTGTGAGCAGGACCAGTGTCAGCTGTGCCTTATTTCGACCGTTACTACGTGCTACAGGAAAGTATTTTTATAGCTCGACAAACGCATTCTCGCTGTAGTGTGTAACCGAACTAAAGCTGCATCTACACAGTTCAATATTCCAATCGCGTATGCGTGCAATCTGGGAAGAATATTGAAAGAATCAAGTTTAAAAGGTACGTTCAATTAAGATGCATGAAGATTTTGTTTCTACATGGTGCCCCGTTTTGAGCGTCGTCTTCACAGCGTAAATATATTAATTAATATTAAATACTAATCTTGCATTCATTGCTTTAAAGTTGAAAGAAAAGTTTAACCGTGTCGTTTCATCTTAATGTATTCATGATCATCGATTTACGGGGAACACTTGGCCACAATGACTAAACAAAGGAACGACCATGCGATAAATTGATAGCGATAAATCTAGCTTGCAAAAATTATCGCAAAGTGTGACTGTGATTGGTTGGAATTAAAAATGTCATTACATTGGTCGAAAATGGAATGACGTCATATAAACGAAATAGTCAGTAAAATAATAACTGTTGAATTTTTTTTGGCTATCAGTAAGTACTTCGTTACTTGAAGATGAGATACACATTATGTATCTTTCAGCACGAAAATGTTACGAAATTTAGAGCCACCCATGTAAGTTTCAATTGAAACATAGCCTAAATATAAAATTTTTGAACACATGAAAAGTGAATAGTAAAGCTGCAAAACGCCGTCATGCTTAAAATGGCTGAATTTACAAAATAATTGAACAACTGTACATACCATTCTGGGCAGCAAGACGGATGGATCTTGGTTAGGTGTACGGTGGTGTCTTCGAAGTTGAAGTACTGTGCAAGTCCTGAAAAGCAAAAGCAACATACAGTATAGTGAGGTTACCAAGACAACGGCTTTAAAATACTGTACACGGTGTTGCCAATAAGCACCACACAAATAATTATGTGTCGAAAATATTAAGCTATCAAACGTTATACAGCTACATTAGGGTAATTATTTAAGGTGTTCACCGACTCTTAGGACAAAAATCCCTTCATGTCCTTCAAAGTTTGGTGACATGATTCTTGGGTGTAAACTAAGCAATTTATACAGTGATTCAACTGAAATCTGTTATGTGCTTGATGCTCTGTCTAGTTGGTATACTCCCTCACAAACCACTTATCCTCCTGTCCATCCTGAATTTGAAAAGCAGTGGGACGTTATCTATTCCCAAAAAAATTTTAGATAAACTCCTTTCTTGAATAATTTCGAGGGAAAAATTGTTCCGGGGCCGGGTATCGAACCCGGGACCTTTGGTTTAACGTACAAACGCTCTATCAACTGAGCTACCCGGGAACTCTACCCGACACCGATCCAATTCCTCCCTCTATATCCACATACCTCAAAGTGGGCTGACAACCGTCAAGCAACCAACATTGAGTGCACACTAACTCCGTGTGACTTTAATTGTGGTTTTCTGTTAACGAACAGTGACGTGTATTATGCAAATCAAGATTTCAGGTATAACTCCCTGTAAAGTTGATTTGAATAATTTCGAGGAAAAATTGTTCCGTGGCCGGGTATCGAACCCAGGACCTTTGGTTTAACGTACCAACGCTCTACCAATTATTTGACCTTCCAATAAGAATCGATTAATATATTTATTGAAAACTATTGCAATTATTATATACGATACAACTATTAAAATTATAATAATGATCATGAAACTCCTTTCTTCTTTCACATCCGAACAAGACATTGCACGTCTCCCAGCTCTCCAAGAGAGTGAGTCTGGAGCTTGGTTACACGCATTACCTTCTCCTCACATCGGCACCCTAATAGATAGCACATCCTTTAAAATCGCAATGGCTTTACGCCTTGGTTGTAAACTCTGCCAGCCACACCAATGTATTTGCGGAGGAATTGCTGATATTTACGGTCATCATGCACTCAGCTGTGCGAGGAGCAAGGGTCGCATTCCCAGACATACATCACTCAATGATATCATTAAAAGATCTCTGACTTCTTGTGGCATCCCGTCTCTTTTGGAACCACCAGGTATTAGTCGCGCAGATGGTAAACGACCCGATGGTCTCGCCTTAATTCCATGGTCTAGAGGAAAATCTGGGACTCCACTTGCGTTGACACTCTAGCTCCATCTCACTTACCGAATACCTCCAGACGAGCAGCATCTGCTGCTGAATTAGCCGTGAAGAAGAAAGTCAATAAATATGCTCATCTTTTAGACAATTATATCTTTGTCCCCTTTGCTGTGGAGACCTTCGGTCCTTGGAGTCATGACGCTAAAGTTTTGGTATCTCAAATCGGCCAAATTTTGATCTCCATTACTGGTGATCGTCGTTGCACTACTTACTTGCGTCAACGCTTAATTATTGCTATTCAACGCGGAAATGCAATGAGCGTTTTGGGTACTGTTCTCGAGTCCAGCCCTTTGGACGAACTCTTTCTCCTGTAAAATTTTTTATTCTGTGCGTAAATACCATTTAAGCATGCGTTAGATGCGTTTTTATCAACCTGAGATTCTAATATGTCGTGGGCATATTTTCTAAAGAGGAATTTTATAATCTAATATTGCTTCTTTTTACTTTCATATCCGCTTTATTATTATGCTATATATAATTAGATATTAATTTCTTTAAGATTTTACTGTAAATAATTATTTGTCTATTTATGTATTAATATTATGTATATTTTGTCAAAATTTCGAAATGAATATTAATAAACAAATGATTCTGCATTTATTTAAGGCTGCCTTGGACAACAGCAATTTATATAATTCAGATTCATAAATCGAATTTGGAGGCACAAAGAATTTTTTTTTTTTGGAAAAAAGAAATAATAAAATTTGGATCGATCTAACTCCAATACTGGGTGTTCAGTTCAAAATGTGTCTTGGCTCGCTGTATGCCGTCATGCGGCTAGCTGATGAGCCTAGAGAATTCAATCTTCCTACACTTCCGCAGCTCAGGTGTATAATCTAAGAGGCAGAGAAGTTGGCTAGCAAGTACGGCGTTCATTCTTAAAAGAGTACGTGCCGATACGTACGGTAACGCCGGTAGTGGCAGGAATGTGAACTGTTTGGAAATACGTACTGTCGGGATATGGGGAGAGGGTTAAGACGATTACTTACGTATTTGTTGACATTAACTTCGACGGTCAACATGGACACGGAGCATTTGATCTGTGTTGTGGAATGTTACCGTACGCAACCGATGATAACAAATACCCTGCGTACGACTTGCCGGCGCAAAACACAGTTCGAAAGAGGTTATGGTAGCACACAGACCGTACAGACCGCCATCTGTTGCTACGACGTTCAAGTTATACCGTACACGTTCTCAAGTTCAGATTGAAGAACGCCTTAAATAATAGGCAACTTCTCTAACATATAAGCTGAAACTCGCTTCAAATCGGTGACCCAACAACAGTGACGTCATGACACACTTTGAAATGAACACCCAGTATAAATTGACCCAGGATAAATCTTGTTTCGCAATTTATATTATTCCTCTTTCTCCGACACATATCGTCAAGTGAGATGAACTGCCTGTTAATAGATGTACTACATATCAGCCAGAACCTCAATCAGAGGTAATGTCCTATATTATGATAAACTTAAATTTCAAAGAGTATTCAATTGTTCATACATCTCATTCCTTCTCACCTTTTGTTTTCTATCGTTGCGTGGCAACCTGAAAATTGACTACTATATATTTTGTGCGAGATCGTGCGTATTTGCTTGTTTTCCGCACAGAACCAATACGCGGTAAGTGTGAAATACCACATTCAGTATTCCCAACGTAACACACATAACAATTTCCTCTTCTTACCGCTTAAGAGCGACATTCATTTTACTGCTTTAGGCTTTTAACATATTATTTTTAGAGACGTTTAACATAGTAATAATTATAAATTGAAACTTACCACTGCAATTTCACCTAAATTGCAATGTTAATTATTGTTTTTAAATATTTGCAAAAATTAAGTAAAGTCTACTACTCCACGAAACTTATTGCATTCCTGATACAAGTAACATTAAGGAAGCCGTGAAAAAATCAACAAGATTCCAGATGCCGATGTTATTACTGCAATATGTTATATAAATAATATTGTTAAAGTATTAAAATGAAAAATAAATCATTACATAACCTTACCGTTTGTTTTAAGTTCGCATTTATAGACTGGGGAATAAAAAAAGACAGACGAATATCACGGTCTGCTGGAGTATAGTAAACACAGAAAACATTTTATAGCAACAATGTTGAAGAAAGATATTTTGGTTTTCCGAAGTTGGCGTCATTAAACAGAAACCAACATGGAGATTATTGCAACTAATTAGAAATTCGTCTTTCAGGTATGTAATAAACGATCTTCGCACAAAATAATGTACGATACACGAGCGGTATGTTTGTTTTTATGTTCTCGAAATTAAAAAGCTCAACTACGTTTCGCTTTTTCAATCTTTTCCTCGACCATGAAAACGTCAACATACCGCTCTTGTAACGTATATTTTACTATACTTACATGAACACGTTTGTTTGTTTTTAAGTTCTCTATCTATTCCCCTAACAGTTTCCCCCATATTAGTGGACACGCTCTATAGTGCAGGACGAAATTGAACACTTCCGCAATCACTAAGATACAAACCGAGTGAATATAATCTATTTTCGAGTCATTCCAGGTCCTTCAAATCATTAATTCTGACAGCGTAATGTTTTGAATCCCAGCAAACTCGAACCGTAGGCGCGGTCTTTCTGGAAGGCGGTGAGACAGTCAGCAGGGATTAAGAAAGCAGCGAAGTACTTAAGTGAACCACCGGAGGGCGCATCGCATTTCCATGAAGACATAACTCTGGTAGTCGATATCGGAGACAAACTGTCCAACAAGTCGAGCGCCGTCGCCTCGTGACGTCAGCAGGGATTAAAACTTTGTGGCGGAGACTTAAAGGAAGATGAGTGCGGCACACTAATGGTCACAATCTGGAGCAACTTGTCCAACACGCCTGGGGGCCTTGCTTCATTACCCTCCGCTTCTTAAGGAATGCATTTCAATGGTATCGAGCGAACAGACGGCATTGTGCTCTGCTCTGCTGTGTAACCAGGAACAGTTTGCCAAGAACTTCAAAAAATTAATACATTTATGACTTTAAAAATTATGTCGATAAAATATTCAATAATAAATTAATTACAGTCTAAACACTTTATTGACCAGTAAAACTTTTACATATTCTTTAGAAATTCAAGGAGATGCACTATCATCTTTACTTTTTAACTTTGTTCTGGAGTATGCCATTAGGAAAGTTCAGGATAACGGAGAGGGTTTGGAATTGAACGGGTTACATCAGCTGCTTATCTATGCGGATGACGTGAACATATTAGGAGAAAATCCACAAACGATTAGGAAAAACAAATTTTACTGGAAGCAAGTAAAGAGATAGATTTGGAAGTAAATCCTGAAAAGACAAAGTATATGATTTGTCTCTATTGACGAGAATATTGTAAGAAGTGGAAATATAAAAATTGGAAATTTATCTTTTGAAGAGGTGGAGAAGTTCAAATATCTTGGAGCAACAGTAACAAATATAAATGACTCGGGAGGAAATTAAACACAGAATAAATATCAATAAAATGCCTGTTATTATTCGGTTTTATTTTTATCATCAGTCTGTTGTCAAAAATCTGAAGGTTACAATTTACTTATTAACACTCGTTTTGTTCTTTATGGTTGTGAAACTTGGACTCTCACTTTATGAAAGGAACATGGGTTCAGAGATTGTTGTGTAAGAATAAGGTGCTTGAGAAAATATTTGGGGCTAAGAGGGATAAAGTGACAGGAGAATGGAGAAAGTTTTAAACAGAACTGCAATCATTGTATTCTTCATCTGACATAATTAGGAACATTAAATCCAGACGTTTGAGATTGATATAGGAAATGAGCGTATAATAACCAGAAATGCATCTATGGAGTGTTATTTGGGAGGTTGAGATGGAAAAATTTCAGGGAGGCCGAGTTGTAGATGGGAAGATAATATTAAAATGGATTTGAGGAGGTGGGATATGATGATTTAGAGAATTGATTAATCTTGCTCAGGATAGGGACCAATGGCGGCTTTTGAGGGCTAGATAAATGAACCTTGGTTCCTTGAAAAATATTCAATAATAAATTAATTAAGCATAGTGAGTAATTAATAAGTAAGTAAGTACTGTTAGAAATTGAAGCAAAACAAAAGAATAATTTGATGATGTTTGGGTAAAGAAAGATTCATAAGAATGATGTTTGAGAAAAATGAAAATTAAATTCGAAACCTTATTACAAATAATTTTCTACAAAAATAACACACGTCATGTGCTAGTATTATTATTTTTTTACACACCCACTTGTAGAATTTAACTTATGTATTCAAGTGAGAAACACAATTCCATTTGCACAAGAACTGACTTAATTCACTTTATCAACGAATTAGCGATAGAGTTTTGGACTCATTTAGTAAAAAGAATCCCATTCGCCGCAAACTATGATTTTTTCATAAAAATATTATTTTCAGGTCGAACTACTTTATTCGGTTTTTTTCTAAATACACTGTTTCACACACACGCAAACATACACTTAGACAGTGAGAAATTTTGTCATATTATGAGCGATTTATCTTCTGAAAGTAACGGCTTTTTTGTATTCCCGACCTAAGTGCCAAGTACATCATCCATCTCTTCAATTGGTCAATAACAAGTTTACGTTTTGGTGCTCGAGGTTCTTTAATAGTACATTAAGCAACGAGTCTATAATGGTAGTAATTAAGACGCAAGTATGATTGTTTATGAAACGAGCGCAAGCGAGTTTCATAAAAAATTTTCATACGAGCGTCTAATTACCATTATAGGCAAGTTTTTCATACGACTTTTATGCTCGACCATATTTCTAAGTTGAAATTATTTAAAATTAGGTCTTCTTATGTATTTATGTGCGAACTGACCTGAATTGTGAGATGTGCGCAGACGCGAAAGTATTGATTTTTTCCGAGGCCGAATGTCATTGACCTTGGCAGAGACTAAGATGAAGTTTACTCTGATATAACCTGGAAATTGATTTAGAATTGAAAAACGAGATGACAAATTGAATTTATTTGAATATTATTTACAATTAACGCTAATTATTATAGTAACAGAACATAACCTTCTGCGACAGTATTGGATTTCCAGCCTCCGTGACATTTCGCTAATTGTCTTTCGATTGCATATCCGAGAATTATCGATATAACGGTACAAAGCTGACTTGTCATTGGCTGAACACCTGAACTTTAATGAGTAGGTGTACTTTAATGACATGCATTAAAGGACTGCTACCAGGTATATATTGCTACATTTCGGCATGATCGAGCATAAAAAAACGTACATATCACTTTTAAAAACAATTATTTATCAATACTATCTTTTGAAATTAATAAAATCGTCACCCAAATTCTTAAAGATTCCCTGCAAAATATACGATTTAATTTATACTACTCTCAAGGTCTTATTTTTTATGTGCCAAACCTGGAAAAATATATGACAAAAAAAGAAAAATGTTTAATTATGTTCCAATTATTTTATTTGAATATAAACAATATGCAGTACTCATCAGTTTAAATTATGCTGGAGAATTACAGTACACAATGAGATTCATCCTCAAGTTGTCCATCACAAATGACTGACGATTATCGCGGAACACTGCCTTGTACTAGGAAAAAGAGCGCCCTGGCCATTGAGATACAACATGCACTCCCTAGAGATATGCTTATAATTGGAAACGAAAACAGAGGAAGCTGATGTTTATGAAGTTGTAATTGCTTCCTGTATCAACACTATAATAACTTACAAGGTATTATAAATGACACATCAATATTTATGTGTGTTAGTTACAGTACGATTTTTTAATAGTGAAAGCTCTTATCGCTTGTGGTGCAGTTCCACAGGACCACAGATAGGCAATTCCGAAAAACAGTTGCAATTACACTGAACAATCGGGTGATGATTAACCCGA
The DNA here is from genome assembly GCA_025594305.2 of Periplaneta americana. Classification (NCBI taxonomy): domain Eukaryota; kingdom Metazoa; phylum Arthropoda; class Insecta; order Blattodea; family Blattidae; genus Periplaneta; species Periplaneta americana. The sequence goes on from JAJSOF020000001.1 coordinate 8,762,514, forward strand.
AATGAGGTTTTTGTCGAAAATTATTTGATGAAAAATCAATTTTTACGTGTTTTTATGTGAATATTTGAAAATATGTACATATTTACATAAAAATGTCAAAATATGTGTTTTTATGTGAAATAAAATTTAAAATATATGCTCAGCCCACCTTGTCCGAAACTTAAAACAATTACGAGTTTATATTACTTACTGGCTTTTAAGGAACCCGGAGGTTCATTGCCGCCCTCACATAAGTACGCATTTGGTCCCTATCCTGAGCAAGATTAATCCAGTCTCTATCATCATATCCCACCTCCCTCAGATCCATTTTAATATTATCCTCCCATCTACGTCTCGGCCTTCCTAAAGGTCTTTTTCCCTCCGGCCTCCCAACTAACACTCTATATGCATTTCTAGATTCGCCCATACGTGCTACATGCCCTCCCCATCTGAAACGTCTGGATTTAATGTTCCCAATTATGTCAGGTGAAGAATACACGTGTGTACGTTTTGTAAGCAATGTTCGTAAATATGATCATATTACCCCATCCCTGGAAAGAATAGGTTGACTTAAACTAGATAAGAAAATAAATTTACATTCACCTCTCCTTCTCTTCCAAATCTTGAACTCTTCTATTCCTTCGTACCTGTTGTCTCGCTTCACTTACCTTTCTTCCCACCACAATCTGAACACACGCTCTCGCCATGAAACAATACTAACAATACCATCCCATCGCACCTCCTCATACTCATCCTCTTTCACAATAGCCCTGCCAAGACTCTGGAATTCGTTACCTGCTAGCATCAGGGACTGTCGAAATAAAACTGAATTCAAACGCAAACTTAATAGGCACTTGGCCAGTAATTGAGACACGTTCAGACATGGTTTCTTGTAAATAGTTCTCTTAATCTATCACAAAATATTTCAATATCCGGTAATTTCATCACTATAGAATTTTGTTATTGTAGGTTTAATTTGTAATTCAGTAAATACAAAAATATTCTTTGTTCTTAACTTCTATGATAAAATGTCTAGCTTTCATTAATCAGGTAATCTTGTCGTACTTTAATTTTTATTTTAATTGTAATTGTAAATTTAATGTTAATTGTAATTTTATTGTTCATATTATAGTTGTAATCCCCTGGTAAAGGGGCAGAGAAGGCCTGACGGCCTTATCTCTACCAGGTTAAATAAATAAATACTAATACTAATACTGATACAATGCGTGCAGTTCTGTGTTGTGTAACTTTCTCCATTCTCCTGTAACTTCATCCCTCTTAGCCCCAAATATTTTCCTAAGCATCTTATTCTCAAAAACCCTTAACGTATGTTCCTCTCTCAACGTGAGAGTCCAAGTTTCACAACCATAAAGAACAACCGGTAATATAACTGTATTATAAATTCTAACTTTCAGATTTTTTGACAGTAGACTGTATGATAAAAGCTTCTCAACCGAATAATAACAGGCATTTCCCATATTTATTCTGTGTTTAATTTCCTCCCGAGTATCATTTATATTTGTTACTGTTGCTCCAAGATATTTGAATTTTTCCACCTCTTAGAAGGATAAATCTCCAATTTTTATAGCTCCATTTCGTACAATATTCTGGTCACGAGACATAGTCATATACTTTGTCTTTTCGGAATTTACTTTCACATCTGTCTCTTTACTTGCTTCAAGTAAAATAATAATGATGATGATAATAATAATAATATTATTATTATTATTATTATTATTATTATTATTATTATTATTATCACTGCTTTTTATCTGGAAAAAAGTTTACCGAAACTCTATCACTCGATCACATTATACAACAATAACGTAGGTTTATTCGTATGGGCGAATCCAGAAATGCATATAGAGTGTTAGTTGGGAGGCCGGTGGGAAAAAGACCTTTGGGGAGGCCGAGACGTAGATGGGAAGATAATATTAAAATGGATTTGAGGGAGGTGGGATATGATGGTAGAGACTGGATTAATCTTGCTCAGGATAGGGACCAATGGCGTGCTTATGTGAGGGCGGCAATGAACCTCCGGGTTCCTTAAAAGCCAGTAAGTAAGTTAAGTAAGTAAGTAAGGCCTACATACCTTATATTACAATAAGTTCCAAACGGAGCTTACCGATTTTAAGCATAATGGAAGTTTTGCGATTTCGAGCTATAGTTTCAGGATCAATAACGGAAGATGGCAGACTAGATTGCATAAGTTACTTTTGCACCAACGATATAATGAGAAAATATAAACTAGGCAGTGGCGGCAATTTCAATCTTCGATTTCGCGTATAAAATATATCTCGTTGGAATTTGTAATAGCAAAAAGTTTGCCGGAACGCGTTCCGGACCGTTCCGGCTGAAAAAAAGCGCTGATTATTATTATTATTATTATTATTATTATTATTATTATTATTATTATTATGTACAGTAAATTGTTCAGACTGTCAGTGTTCATTAGGCCCACTTGACAGGTCATATAATAGGATGAACTCCTCTTCAATACTAGAGGCCTTTCAGCCCACCTTGGGGATAAGGAAATAATTTGTCCTGCATTATGCAACGAGCCTATAATGAAGGTAATTAAGAAGTAAGTATGGATATTTATGAAATGAGCGCAAGCGAGTTTCATAATTTTCATACGAGCTTCTTAATTACAATTATAGGCGAGTTTCATACGACTTTTTATGCTCGACCATATTTCTAACTTGATATTATTAATTTTTGAGCAATGTCCCGTATGTTGTGAGATGTGCGCAGACGCGAAAGTATTGATTTTTTCCGAGGAACAGATGTCCACATTGACCTTGCTAGGCCATAAGAACCTACAGAGATAATATTGACATTAAATTAGACATTGAAAAACGAGATGACAAATTGAAATTATTTGAATATTATTTACAATTAACGCTAATTATTATAGTAACAGGACATAACCTTCTGCGACAGTATTGGATTTCCAGCCTCCGTGACTTTTCGCTAATTCTCTTTCGATTGCATATCCGAGAATAATCGATACTTGCGGTTTTATAACGGTAGAAAGCTGACCTGTCATTGGCTGAACAGTTGTAACCTGAGTCGTCATTGGCTGAAAGACCTGACCTTTAATGAGTAGATGTACTTTAATGACATGCATTAAAGGTCTGCTACCAGGTGTATAATTACTACGTTTCGGCATGGTCGAGCATAAAATATTTAAATACAACAGTACCTACGTTGTTGTCTGCTAGAATTAAGTAAAACACGTGAACTCTGTTTGAACTGACCGGTAACGGCTACGGTTAACCGAGTAACTTGGGTGCTCCTCTGCCAAGAACATAAACCGATAGAACCGAGCAACTCAACAGTTCTACTCGCTCCGTCCCCAGCTCTACTAGTCATAATTATGACGACGGAAAATGAGGTATACAACACGTCGACGAATATACTTATTTGGGACCAAATGTCTTGTTAAAAGGGATAGCGATACAGAGACAAAAGCATGATAGTAATAAGACAGTAAAATTAGATTGATGGATGCTTGTTTATTGTATTCAAAGACGCGGTAGATGTCCAAGATCATCACGCTGGCTCCGAGACGAGTTTCGTAGCCGCAGCCTGCAAATTAGCCGCGATAGCCATATAATTCTCTCGTTTCATCAAGTCAGGAGGGCAGCCAGCATCCAGGCCTCATTTATTATGTGGAAGGAAGATAAACGATCGGCGGGCACAGGAATCGAAACCTCAGTCCGCCACTGAGAAGGAAAACTTCTCTCCACTGCTTGATAAAGTGCAGATAAATCCAAGCCAAATGATTTTACGATGTAAACAATGGAGTAGTTCCTAGAGTGGCTGGAGGGGGGGGGGTAGCGCTCCCGGACAGCTAGTCAATAAAGCGAGGGCGAGGCCCCTCGCTGTGTGCCAAGGAGGAAAAATAGCGGAACGTTACAAATGAGTTCCTAGCCGTCGTAAAATTTGGAGGTTCCTTCTGAGTCTAGAAAAGCTTCATGGCTAAAAGAATCAAGTGACAGAAACAGGCCCTTCCATTTCCGGCAACGAAGAAACTTACAATCATAAGACTTTATGTTTCATAAAGAACTCTAGAAAGCAGCAGAGAAATGGCTGGGAGAAGGGAGGGAAAGTCGTCGAGGACTGAGAAATCTCTGCAGCGATATTAAGGCAAATCTACACAATGTGATGGAAAATTACTCGCTTTCATGAACTCAAACAGCTTTCATCATTTCAGGCCTTCACGGTGTTCAGGGAAGTAAGAATTTTTTGTATTTTCACTTTGTATAGATGTAGAGCAGGGCTGGGCACATCACGTGATTCTGAGAAATGAGTGCTGTGTGCTTTAAAGAGCGCATCTTGCGAGCGCTGTGACGTATGCATACTGTACGTCATTCAGTGTCGGTGCAATGGTGACTCTGCAGTATGATGGCGAACTTTGAAGACGGGCTTCCGCTTATACAGGGACATCATTTTAATTTTACTTCAAGGAGTTTTATTGTACCTGAGTTTTTGAATGTACTTCACTCCCACCCCTTCTACTAGTAAAAACTTCCAACTGTTACGACACAGAGCCGAGGGCGCGTAAGCAGTACTAAGTTATTGAGTAATAGTACGTTTCAGAAATATGTTAACGTCTTCCAGTGACATTAAAGAGATTTCAATTTATTGAATCATATTTTAGGGTAAACAGGTACTGTCGTCCGTTTGCCTACGTCGCATCTCGGTTTCCCCACCCGATTTTCTATTCGCCGATCTGTTAAGTCTGGAGTAAAAGCTTGGCTATCTTAGCTCTTTTCTGAAAACATTAATTTCTGTTAGCTGAAATTGGACTTCTACGTAATATTATACAAGTGTTTAAAATAACATTAAATAAAAGGGCCTCGTTAAGTAATTAACTGTCACGTGATCCATTTTTCTACGACCCTGCGACGAAACCACTTGAACGGAACTCAAAGTAAAAATTTAAAAGGGTACAGTAGATAGCATTTCTGAGTAATTTTATCTTTTCGGATCGGGCAGAAGTGAAGATTGAATTTATTTTTATCGTAAGCTTTACTATTTTATAGAGTAGGTATGGAATTATTTCATACATGAGTTACTGCCTTACGAAGGACGAAACTGGTAATTGGTAAAATTAGGACAATAGTCTATAGTGCGATAATATGCACAAAAGAACTGAAGCCTGTATCGAAATGAACGGCCACCATTTTAAAACATGTGTTTAAACATCCATATTATGATTATTTTTCAATTTAACTTCATTCTCTATATTGTACGCTAATGTGCTGTAACAGTACAATATACATCCTGCATAATTAATACGTCCGAATTCGTGAGTAAAAACACTAAGTGTTAATGGTTTACTGTATTTTGATTAAACAAAAACCTAATGAAAATTTAATTTTGTATGATTTTTCCGATAAGCAAGTAGTAATAATATATTAAATTGCATGATGTCACTTCATTTCCTAGTTTACACAAATGGATGAACTCAGAAGCTACACTGAACCCATTGGTCTCATTTTTTTCTTTTTTGATCACACTTTTCTTCCTCCTATAGGCCTACCTAGTAAAGTGATTTGTATTTTACGCCGGTATCATCGAACTCCAGTCGTGGAAGTGGTAGCAAACGGTGTTTCTGTTTCAATCGTTAATAAAATTGTAATACAAGGTTAATATTAAAATGTTAGTAAAAATCAAAATGATGTCCCTATACATTAAAGCGGCCTATATGGCGACTACAGATGTATCTACCAAACATTTTAAAATGTCATCATGGGAGGACCAAGTTCATTTTTCTTTAGAATAAGTGGATTTGCAAAGTGTTTAATTTGGCATAAAACACTCCAACTGATTAAGAAGTTCAATATCCAACGGCATTATTCTTTACAACATGCTACTGAATATGACAAAAAAAAGTTGGTAATGAACGCCAATGTTTAAATTTTAAATACAATTTTAAAAGAAAATGTTTCTCAGTATAGTATATTATATTAGAGTATCTATTTGATATTTATATTCCATTATAAGTTATTATACATTTATCATAATATATAATTTTAAATTATGCAAGTATTATGTTATATCATATCATATCATATCATATCCATATATATATATTATCATAGTTCATATCATATCATATCATATCATATCATATCATATCATATCATATCATATCATATCATATCATATCATATCATATCATATATCGGCTATAACATCACATTATATTATATTATATTATATATTATATAATTTGAGGGAGACCCATGTATTGTGGGTCCCTATCATCACGGCATGGCGCGTCCTCAGGTTGCGGATAGAGGAGACGGCCTCCAGATATGGAGGATAGCTGCGAATATATTGAATAAGCAGTCGTGAACAGCCGATAAGGGGTGGTCATCCAGCTTGGGGGTTGGGCGAAGGGCTAACAACCCATCACCGTAAAAAACAGCTTGTTACGAAAGCTAACAATAAGCCTCGGAATGGGACTGATTCTCCGGCACGACCACAGTTAAAATGGATTTGAGGGAGGTGGGATATGATGGTAGGAACTGGATTAATCTTGCTCAGGGTAGGGACCAATTGCGGGCTTATGTGAGGGCGGCAATGAACCTCCGGGTACCTTAAAAGCCAGTAAGTAAGTAAGTAATTATATATTAACAGGATGACAATAATGCACTTAGTGAATCGGCTATGAGAATTAGCTACAAAATTTGCCACGAAATTGCAAAGGAATTGAAAACATTCAACATTATATTGGCAGATGAACTCTGTCCACAGCAAATTGAAATCGATTGAATGAATGATCAAACTACAGAAAAGCTGGAAATCTCTTTCTTAACCATTTTTATGTCCTATGTCTTCAGAATAAGATTTCGACTGTTGCATTTTTCTGTTTGGGTTTCATCGGCAAACTGTGATTGTACGAAATATTCAACATTGCGAGGAACTGAAATGCTTCGCTTATACGAACAAATGTGTGTGGAATTCACGTGACATGGGCGTCTGGGCTCGACTAGAGGAACTTGTTTTAATAACTAGCTGAAATAATGTTTACATTTCATTAATTCCGAAGTCTGAAACATTTGTGTCAGTATGGCCCATACCGCGGATTAACAGAAGAAGAACGGACCAACCCGAGTAGGCCTAAGCCGAGGAAATATTGAAAGAGAAAGGAGCGGAGATCTGCAGCAAACGGGGAGCAGAATTAATTTGTTTAGCTTACCGCTTGTTTGACGATGATTATACCCTGGAATGTTACGCGCCGCCTCGGACAATATCGTGCGATGGAGACCAGTTTCCAGCATTCTGCAAGATAAGAAGCAGGACGCAAATTAAGAAGAATAAGGGCAAGTCGAGTGCGCGATAATGATGATGGAGAAGGGAAGAATTAAAGACTGGAAAGGATAAACCAGGATGTGCAAATTATAAGTGAGAAAATCCAAAGCAAGTTTCCTTCTCTACCGCAGACTTGTTCAGAACATCCATACTAATAATAAATCTGTAGCCAAAATTTTTCTGGTAATTTTCGATTTTCCAAAAATAACTGGTGTTAACATGTATAATTAACCATCCTGAAACCGAAAATCGCTTTTTTGAAATTTTTGTTTGTCTGTCTGTCTGGATGTTTGTTACCTTTTCACGCGATAATGGCTGAACCGATTTATATGAAAATTGGAATATAAATTAAGTTCGTTGTAACTTACATTTTAGGCTATATGGCATTCAAAATAATTTATCTAAAAGGGGGGGTTATAAGAGGGCCTGAATTAAATAAATCGAAATATCTCCCTTATTATTAATTATCATGAAAAATATTACGCAACAAAAGTTTCTTTAAAAATAATTTCCGATAAGTTTTATTCTACACAAAATTTTGATAGGACTGATATTTAATGAGATAAATGAGTTTTAAAAAATTACAACAACAACGCCATCTAAGGCGCTGTACTGAAATAAAGACAAATGACTTCGTCTATAAGGGGCCTTGAACAACAACAATTGAAAGCTATTAAAATATAGCCTACAGAAAATGTTTCTGTGTTTGTATAAAGTAATATCGGAAGCTAATTAATTGTTTAATTATTATTTCACCATTGGAAAGTGTAGTTTCTCTAGACGGACATAATTCTACAATGTTATTACAGTAACTTCTGAAACATATAGCAAGTAATATAAAGTATACACATTAAAACAAAATGATATGTCAATCTTCATTAAACTACGTTTGCATGTAATAATTAAGAAACATGTTAAAGGAATTGTCATTGCACCAAATGATTGCTCTCTGGACCAAAATGACCGCATTTTAATTATTTAAATACAATTTAAATTAAGTAACATATTAAACGATTTATCCTTCTATCAAACACGAATGTTCCCTGGATCAAACGTCCTATTTTAATTATGTAATTACTTTATACTTATTTCTAACTTGTGCAGCGGAGCGCACGGGTACGGCTAGTCAGAAAATCAGAGTTTGCTTGATTTTGTTACGTGCCATTTTGCTTAGCAGTTCCGCAACGATTATCTAACAAAAAATCCCTGCTATATCCCTCACCATATCGCTTTTACTGCTTTCGCAGGAAGGAGGATACAACCATTGAGGAAATGCGTTTGCATTTTCTTCCGGATACGAATTTGAAATCCAAACGGCTGTGAGATTAAAAGAATAAGGTGAGTAGATGAGGTCTAAAATGGGTATGGTATGAAATGGGAGTACCTAATGAATTTAAATGTAATTTGTAAGATCATAAAAGAAATATTCCTAATATTTCAGCATACTTATCTAGGTTGGCAACTCTGAATTTAGTAAAATTAACTTTCAATCGTGGCGGCCGTTTGCTGTGATGACGAGAAAACACACCATCAAATGTTTATCTATTAATTACGAAATTATGACTTTTTCCTGGAATTTATATATTTGCTTATCTGATGTTTATAAGAGAAAATATTGTAAAATATTGTATTAGATCAAGCATTCATGATCGTGACACGCGGTTATATGATGATTTGTGCTTTAAATATTGTCGCAGTTTCAAACAAGTGAAAATCTGGAAAACTATAGGAATATAGTGTACTACGCAACGAGCCTATAATGGTAGTAATTAAGACGCGAGTATGTTTATGAAACGCGCGCAAGCGAGTTCCATAATTTTCATACGAGTGTCTTAATTACCATTATTGTCAAGTTTCATACGACTTTTTATGCTCGACCATATTTCTAACTTAAAATTATTCAAAAGTTTTCATGTTATTCTTATCTGACTGAGGAGCGGAACTGATCTTGTGCAATACCTCGTAAATTGTGAGATGTGCGCAGACGCGAAAGTATTGATTTTTTCCGAGAAACAAATGTCGACATTGACCTTGATATAAACTAGAGAGTAAAATAAACATTTATCTTGATATAACCTTGAAATTGGATTAGACATTGAAAAACGAGATGACAAATTGAATTTATTTGAATACTATTTACAATTAACGCTAATTATTATAGTAACAGAACTGACTTTATTTCAAATATAGGTGATTTATTGATTTATTTTTGTCTTTCGATTGCATATCCGAGAATAATCTATACTTGCGCTTTCATATTGCTACAATGGTATTTTCTGATTGGTGGAACACCTGAACTTTAATGAATAGGTGTACTTTAATGAGGTCCATTAAAGGGCTGCTACCAGGTGTATAATTACTACATTTCGGCATGGTCGAGCATAACAAATTTTATAGCATCTTTTCTGTTAATACCAAATGTGTTGCTGTTACTTATTTTGGAAAAAGTTATTATAAAATATTGAATTGATAAGGTCGTTTATGGTTTCTGTTTAATTCCTATCTTTTAATTTGTAATATCTGTAATTTTCTTGTTTATTTTAACGAAGGATGGAATTGAACGGGTTAGATCAGCTTCTTGTCTATAAATGCGATGACGTTATGAATATGTTAGGAGAAAATCCACAAACGATTAGGGGAAAACATCTGGAATTTTACTGGAAGCAAATAAAGAGATAGGTTTGGAAGTAAATCCCGAAAAGACAAAGTACATGATTATATCTCGTGACGAGAATATTGTACGAAATGGAAATATAAAAATTAGAAATTTATCTTTTGAAGAGGTGGAGAAGTTGAAATATCTTGGAGCAACAGTAAAATATAAATGATACTTGGGAGGAAATTAAACACAGAATAAATATGGGAAATGCGTGTTATTATTCGAAAAGTTGAGAAACTTTTATCATCCAGTCTGCTGTCAAAAACTCTGAAAGTTAGAATTTATAAAACAGTTATATTACGGTTGTTTTTATGGTTGTGAAACTTGGACTCTCATTTTGAGAGAGGAACACAGGTTAAGGGTGTTTGAGAATAAGGTGCTTAGGAAAATATTTGGGGCTAAGAGGGATGAAGTTACAGGAGAATGGAGGAAGCTACACAACGCAGAACTGTACGCATTGTATTCTTCACCTGACATAATAAGGAACATTAAATCCCGACGTTTGAGATGGGCAGGGCATGTAGCACGTATGGGCGAATCCAGAAATGCATATAGAGTGTTAGTTGGGAGGCCGGAGGGAAAAAGACCTTTAGGGAGACCGAGACGTAGGTGGGAGGATAATATTAAAATGGATTTGAGGGAGGTGGGATATGATGATAGAGAATGGATTAATCTTTTGCTCAGGATAGGGACCAATGGCGGGCTTATTTGTGAGGGCGGTAATGAACCTCCGGGTTCCTTAAAACCCAGTAAGTAAATAAGGCTAAATGTGGATTAAAGATAATATTTCAATGGCGTTTCTACACTTTTCCAGCTTCCTTGATTAATATCAAGGCTCGGATAACTCTCTACAGAGTACTGTTGTTAAAAAGAAGACCAGCTCTCTGCATGATACAACGTAATTCATGCTACGCTGAGCCGTGCATGTAAGCAAACGAGGGAAGATTCAGAGTTTAAAATTCCTGAACGTAGTCTAGGAGCTACGAGGTCGAAAGAATAGTCCCCCAGGGCGAAGCAGACAAGAGAGTTTTCTTGTATCTCACATGGTCAACTAGCGAGAGTGTCTCTCACACAAGAAATACGACACTCGGAGGGAACTCTAATTCTAGCAGCTTTAGTCACACTGTCTGAATGCTGATAAGTTTCACCCGTGCAGAAGTTTCTGGTTTTACTGCACTACGTAGTATATATAGCGAGCCTGCCAAATGAAATTGAAATGAACTCCAACCAACCGCTCGGATTTCAGAAGTAAGAGTACAGCAAATGTATGAAATAACGGCTTGTTGTAACTTTTAAAATTAATAGCTTTATGTTATACATATTGAGTATCGTACAGTCAGCCAACACATATTTGTGCAACTGACAAATTCAAATAATACATATAAAATAAACAGCAGACACATGAAAGACAATAAAATTGTATCAGAAACACTCAACAACATTAACATTAAAAAATTCATTAATATCATAAAAGGGTTCGTTGATCAACCAACCAGAAACAAATCTGTTAAAAGACTTCGTTTTCAGATTGAAAACATATGTCGGAAATTTATTTGCAATTTTTAAAATCGTAATAAAATGATTATTCATTGTTTTGGTTAGTCTACATTTAGATAAGTAAGGTTTCTGGTGTTCTATAACAATAATAATCCGTGGTGCTACAGCCCGTGAAGGGCCTAGACCGACTAGCCGGCTGCTGGCTTCACGCCCACATGCCGAAGCAGAGGTGGACGATCATCCAACCAGTATGGAGGTATCATGTGGGTAGCACGATGATCCTCCCAGCCGTTATAGCTAGTATTCGCAACCGGATTTCGCTGCATATCGTAGCTCCCAAGTGCATCACGATGCTGGGTGGGCACCGGTCCCATACACTGGCCGACATTTCATTTCAAAATTTCTTCCCCATGAGGACTCAAACCAGCGCGCATTCCGTAACTCGAGTCCTAGGCAGGACGCCTTAGACCGCGACGCCACGGCGCGGGAATCTGGTGTTGTATAGGTGAACATTATTCCTATGTGTCAACATTTGTGAATTATGTTTGACAAAATTTAGGGCTTGATAAATATACAGTGATGTTAGAAAAAGATAAAAAGGTATCCCTGTAATATGCCATGAAGACAATTGGGGGCATGGAGGTAGAGCCCCATGCTTTCCATGACCTCGGCACTAGAATGAGGTGGTGTGGTCGGCACCACGCTCTGGCCGCCTTTTATCCCCGGGAAAGACCCGGTACTCAGTTTTATAGGAGGCTGAGTGAACCTCGGGGCCGTTCTGAAAGTTTGGCAACGAGAAAATCCTGTCACCACCTGGGATCGAACCCCGAACCTTCCAGTCCGTAGCCAGCTGCTCTACCCGTCCGCCATACAGTGATGTTACAGTCATTATTTTTTCATTCACAAATAATGGTCTCCATTGAGCCGTCATTGATGAATTTGTTATAATTCTAAAAGCTTTTTTTTTTTTGTAACATAAGAACCTTATTAATATGAGTACTATTACCACATAAAAGTAGTCCGTAAGAAAGTATACTATGAAAATAAGAAAATAGACAACTCTAATGTACTTCTTCGGAACATACATTTCCAAATTTGGCAGAAGAAATATTACTCTTGACAATTTTTACAATCAAAATCAATATGATCTGCCCAGGTAAGTGTGCTGTCACAAGTAATACCGAGGAGTTCGAAGTTATTATCTTCCAAACCTGTGCTACTAAGTAACAGAGATGCAGTTTTAATTTCATTTAGAAGAAATTTATTGGTACCAAATGATTTCTTGGCTTCCGTGAAAACTGAATTAGTACGAGTTTTTAATTCATTAATATCACTATGACTTGTCCAAAAAGTGGCATTGTCAGCGAATACCACGGAATAAGTAGAGACATTGCACATCAAATCATTAACCATTATTAAAAATAAGGTAGGACCCAACACTGATCCTTGAGGCATACCATATTTTACGTGTATGTATGTATGCATGAATTTATTAATTTTTTTATTTATTTATTATTGTAAAACAATATTAATTATCTTTCTTAACCTTTATCTACCATCACATCGTCACAATACAAATGTCCATGTAATTTACAGCACATCTATATAATAATAATAATAATAATAATAATAATAATAATAATAATAATGATAATAATAATACTTTACTGATTCTATTAAACTGTTTTGATATAACAGTGTAACTCTATTTGAAATGTAATATTTAAATCAGTGATGTCAATATAAAATTATGAATGGTATTATGATCCTAAGAATGAATTAAAACACCATTGTTATTATTATATACACTTAATTGTTAGTTATTATAAACTCTAGAGTTACTATGTCCTACTCCTAAAATTTAAGTCAAGACTAGGTTCAAATACATGTTTGTTTGATAGAGTAGAAGTCATTGTTCTGCATTATCAAATAGGTCCACGTAATCATTTGTATTGCAGGATAAAATAACCACTGCAACAATAGAAAATACGCGTAGAATGTCTTATCTATACTAATAATAAATCTGTAGCCGAAATTTTTCTGGTAATTTTCGATTTTCCAAAAATAATTGGTCCTAACATATATAATTAACCACCCTGAAACCGAAAATCGCTTTTTTGAAATTTTTGTTTGTCTGTCTGTCTGTCTGTCTGTCACGCGATAATGGCTGAACGGATTTCGATGAACATTGGAATATAAATTAAGTTCGTTGTAACTTAGATTTTAGGCTATATGGCATTCAAAATACATTATTTAAAAGGGGGTTATGAGGGGACCTGAAATAAATAAATCGAAATATCTCGCTTATTATTGATTTTTGTGAAAATGTTACATAACAAACGTTTCTTTAAAAGTAATTTCCGATAAGTTTTATTCCTTAAAAATTTTTATAGGACTGATATTTAATGAGATAAATGAGTTTTAAAATTAAAATAACTGCCATCGAAGGCCGTGTAATGAATTAAAAAACAAATGACTTCGTCTATAAGGGGCCTTGACAGCAACAATCGAAAGCTATGAAAGATAGCCTACAGAGAATGTTTCTGTGTTTGTATGAAGTAATATCGGAAGCTAAATTAACCGATTTGTATAATTAATTATTATTTCACCATTGGAAAGTGTAGTTTCTCTAGATGGACATAATGCTATAATGTTATTACAGTAACTTCTGAGTAAATCGAGGACAGGTAAGATTAAAATAGCTTCTTATGCACAAAAACTTGATAGGCTATTCTGTACATTCGTTTCCTGTATTTCCTAAAATAATTTTTATGACCAAATGAGTGGTCTCTGGATCAAAATGATCGCATTTTAATTATGCAAATACAATTTAAATTAAGTAACATAATAAACGATTTATCCTTATATCAAACACGAATGTTCCTGGATCAAACGTCCTATTTTAATTATGTAATTACTTTATATTTATTTCTAACGGGTGCAGCGGAGCGCACGGGTACGGCTGTGAAATAAATAAAATTACAAATAAGGATAACTAAAATATGCTCTTGTATTCTCTCCTGTTAAAACACTAGCGTTAGCACTCACGCGGACTACATTTGTAATCCACCCTAAAAAGATATATATTGCTACACAGAAAAAAGTCTGAATTACTTCCAAGCACACCAGACAACAGAGCTAAATTGTAACAGGAAAATACTGAAAATTTTACGCTAACAGCATTGAAGGCGGAGACGTGATGACGTAATGAACAGCAGTGGCTTACAAATGTATGCCGCGCGAGTGATGGAGGGTTAAACAGACCTAAAACTATCTAATAATGCCAACATTAAAACATTCAATTCTTTTGCTTACACCCCCTTAAAACACTTAATGATAAAGTATTTCATTAGCATGAAACCTGTTTGTTTAATTCTATTGTGGTAAGCGTTCAAATTTCAAGACATAGGCCTACAGTGCGATATAATTACCAATTACCCCTGTTCCCAATTTTGATCAATATATCTCTGACCTGCACTAGTTATGTGGACAAACTTCTGAACTTGAGCTCTGTGGTTCGAATAATGAAGAAGAGAGGGACATGACTACAATATTATACAACTAGCCGTACCCGTGTGCTCCGCTGCACCCGTTAGAAATAAATATAAAGTAATTACATAATTAAAATAGGACATTTGATCCAGGGAGCATTCGTGTTTGATAGAAGGATAAATCGTTTATTATATTACTTAAATTAAATTGTATTGAAAAATTAAAATGCGATCATTTTGATCCAGAGATCACTCATTTGGTCATACAAAATTATTTTAGGAAATACACGATACGAATGCCTATCAAGTTTTCTGTGCATAAGAATCTATTTTAATCTTACCTGTCCTCAATTCACTCAGAAGTTACTGTGATAACATTATAGCATTATGTCCATCTACACTTTCCAATGGTGAATTAATAATTAATTATACAAATCGGTTAATTTAGCTTCCGATATTACTTCATACAAACACAGAAAATTCTCTGTAGGCTATGTTTCATAGCTTTGATTGTTGTTGTCCAAGGCCCCTTATAGACGAAGTCATTTGTTTTTATTTCATTACACCGCCTTAGAAGGCGTTGTTATTGTAATTTAGAAGCTCATTAAATATCAGTCCTATCAAAATTTTGCATGGAAAAAAACTTATCTGAATTACATTTTTAAAGAAACTTTTGTTATGTAATATTTTTCATGAAAATTAATAATAAGGGAGATATTTCTATTTATTTAATTCAAGCCCCTTATAACCCCCTTTTGAATAAAATATTTTGAATGCCATATAGCCTAAATTCTAAGTTACAACGAATTTAATTTATATTCCAATTTTCATATAAATCGGTTCAGCCATTATCGCGTGAAAAGGTAACAAACATACAGACAGACAGACAGACAGACATACAAACAAAAATTTCAAAAAGCGATTTTCGGTTTCAGAGTGGTTAATTATATATGTTAGGACCAATTATTTTTGGAAAATCGAAAATTACCAGAAAAATTTCGGCTACAGATTTGTTATTAGTATAGATTAAAGAGAAATATTTGGGGCTAAGAGGGATGAAGTTACAAGAGAATGGAGAAAGTTACACAACGCAGAGCTACACGCATTGTATACTCCACCTGACATAATTAGGAACATAAAATCCAGACGTTTGAGATGGGCAGGACATGTAGCACGTATGGGCGAATCCAGAAATGCATATAGAGTGTTAGTTGGGAGGCCAGAGGGAAAAAGACCTTTGGGGAGGCCGAGACGTAGATAGGAAGAGAATATTAAAATGGATTTGAGGGAGGTAGGATATGATGGTAGAGACTGGATTAATCTTGCTCAGGATAGGGACCAATGGCGGGCTTATGTGAGGGCGGCAATGAACCTCCGGGTTCCTTAAAAGCCAATAAGTAAGTAAGTAAGTATTTATAATTGAAGCTTTCAAAACATTTCGTCCTTTAAAACACAATATAGGTTACCTGTTTTTCTGTTTATAACTTCACATGAAAATGAAATGACTTATGCCACTATTGCAACGAGCTGCTCGCTATCCGTTACGAATTGCACTCATTTAACCGAATCTGATTCTTGCAGAACTTCGTTACAAATTCTTTTATACTGTCGGTGCTGCTGTCTGCGGGAGAAGGGATGGAAGAATAAGGGAGAAGAAAGAAATTGGATTTCGGCAGTAAATAGTTGGTTGCTCAATTAAGAATTCAAATTTCACTTCCCGTTAGCAATATTGTACACTCGACTCACGTTCGTCCCTCTATGCCTAATTTAAAAAGATTGCGTAAATACACGATACCCGCACAGCGGCGGAATTAAAGCAATTGTCAGCGGACACAAACGATAATAAATTTTACTAATTGAACATCTATCCTCTCTGAAACTCAACGGCGGTCGGATTTATTCATAAAGAATTCCACTTCGGTGAAGTGCGGCCAATTCTGCGTTTGAAGAAGAAACATTCAAATTCACTTAAGTTTGTTTGAAACGTTAGCTCGGCATTTCACAATAGAACTCAAACATACAAGACAGGCATCACGTACAGTATTAAACTATAACTCAAAGGACAATATTCACATTCGAAAATTCAGCAAAAGAATTTGTACTAAAGCAATGTCGTCAAATTTCTTGAGCTTAGCCTAGATTCCTTTCAAACTGTGTAAGAAGTCCCGACCTGGCTTAAAATCATGGTAAAAATATTAATTTGTATTTGTGTTCATTAACATTCCATGGTATTCATACATTGCTTCACAACTACAATATGGAACAAGTCAAAAAAACGTAATCTATACTAATAATAAATCTGTAGCCAAAATTTTTCTGGTAATTTTCGATTTTCCAAAAATAATTGGTCCTAACATATATAATTAACCACTCTGAAACCGAAAATCGCTTTTTTGAAATTTTTGTTTGCATGTCTGTCTGTCTGTATGTTTGTTACCTTTTCACGCTATAATGGCCGAACGGATTTCGATGAAAATTGGAATATAAATTAAGTTCGTTGTAACTTAGATTTTAGGCTATATGGCATTCAAGATACATTATTTAAAAGGGGGTTATAAGGGGCCTGAATTAAATAAGTCGAAATATCTCGCTTATTATTGATTTTTGTGAAAAATGTTACATAACAAACGTTTCTTTAAACATAATTTGCGATAAGTTTTATTCTTTCAACAATTTTGATAGGACTGATATTTAATGAGATAAATGAGTTTAAAAATTAAAATAACTGCCATCTAAGGCCGTGTAATGAATTGAAAAACAAATGACTTCGTATATAAGGGGCCTTGACAGCAACAATCGAAAGCTATGAAATATAGCCTACAGAAAATGTTTCTGTCTTTGTATGAAGTAACATCGGAAGCTAAATCAACCAATTTGTATAATTAATTATTATTTCACCATTGGAAAGTGTAGTTTCTCTAGATGAACATAATGCTATAATGTTATTACAGTAACTTCTGATATAATATAATATAATATAATATAATATAATATAATATAATATAATATAATATAATATAATATAATATAATGTAATGTAATGTAATGTAATGTAATGTAATATAATATAATATAATATGTAATATTATATAATATAATTTCAGTTATTTGAAGGGTTCACAACCATGGTGGGCCAAGCGCCATTTCCTGAATACGTAGAAAACAAGGGTTAAAATTAAGTTATTACCATAATTCAATGGAAACCTATAACAAGTAAAATAAAAAAATATATACACATTAAATCTAAATGATGTCAATCTTCATTAAACTATGGTTGCATGTAATAAAAATTAAGAAACAGGTTAAAGGAATTGTCATTGCACCAATGAGTGTCTCTGGACCAAAATGATCGCATTTTAATTATTTAAATACAATTTAAATTAAGGAACATATTAAACGATTTATCTTTCTATCAAACACGAATGTTCCTGGATCAAACGTCCTATTTTAATTATGTAATTACTTTATATTTATTTCTAGCGGGTGCAGCGGAGCGCACGGGTACGGCTAGTACTATTATAAAGTCTTAATTTATAGTCACAGTCTAGATGAAATATATACAGACGAGATTTACAATATAGTCTACTAGTACAACACAAAGTTTTAGTATCAATTTCATGAAGTGTTATCGAGTGTCATGAATTCACCTACAGAATAGAAGGCGTGATAAAGTAGGTACTTCTTTAATTTGGCCCTAAATAATTTCATGTTTTGAGTTTCATTTTTGATATCGATAATAATAATAATAACAATAATAATAATAATAATAATAATAATAATAATAATAATAATAATAATAATAATAATCATGATTTATTTTAGCTGGCAGAGTTAAGGCCGTAAGGCCTTCTTTCACTCAACCAGCAAAAAGTATACATACATTTAGTATCAACTTACAAAGAATTCAATAATTTGATTTAGATAAGAGCTACATGTATACAAGAGTTATTTACGAATTAAACAACAAAATATTATGAACTATTAATTAAACACTCAAATACAAACTATGTAGCAGAATTAAGGTAAAATACATAGAATGTTAATATATTTCAAATAATGTTACATAATAGAAAGAGATTATTATGAGACAATTTTGAAAATACAGCACTATCAGGATGCATGTCTGAAGGAAGAAGTAACAATGAAGTCAGTGATAGTTTAAATCAGTATGATTGGAGTGAAATGCTAAGAAGGTTATCTTTTAAGCTGTTTTTAAAAGTGTTTATTGTCTTGCAGCCCCTAATACTTTGTGACAAGGAATTCCATTGTCGCGAGGTGGATACTGTAAAAGATGATGGATAACGAAATGTTCTATGAAGAGGTATACTTAGCGTGCCACAGATAAGGATCTGGTATTTACGTCGTGGTTAAAGTATAGATAAGAGAAACGAGACGAAAGGTAATTTGGTGTTGAGGTGTGCAGAATTCGAAAGAGCAATGACAAGGAGTGTAAAGTTCTACGTTCTGTAAGTCGGAGCCACGAAAGACTTGCGAAGGACGGTGATATGTGATCATATCGTCGGATGTTGCACACGTATCTGACGCACATATTCTGAACTCGCTGTAACTTGACTGACAGTTATTCTACAGTGTAAAAATACTGCCTGGTTGAAATTAAACGACATGAAAAATTTGCACTTCATTGTGTATAGAAACGAACAAAATTTGGATGTTTCAAAACAAATGCAAGCTCACAACAGCAGTGGATATCTTATATTAGGGTATAATTCCGGCTCAATTGCAAAAACTGTTCGTTTGGAACCCATGTAGCAAACTGCGTGGAGCAAAGCTGTAACTTTTTTGTGTTGTGGACATAATGAAAATTGCACAGGACAACAGAATGGGAGCTTCGCAAAAACTGCAGGACGCAGTATCATGATCAACGCCTCGAAGCCATTAACAACCTGGATAACAATGCTGCGAAATAGTTGTGAATAGAGCAACTTTTATATGGAGTAATGTGGCGTTATATTGCGAGCTCAGGAAGGAAGGGAGTCAGTCCGACTGTGCTGCCCCACTGTGTCATGTGCGTGAGGCTACAATAATTCACGTCACAGGAAAGCTGTAACACTCCTGAAGCTACTTTCGCTTAGCATGCTCACACCGGCTCTTGTGTCGTCAATTTTAGCAATTTCGGGCTTGGCTGAACGAGAACAACCTGCAAGTTCTTGCACTGAAACAAGTTCTAGTTCACAAGAAAAGATGAAAAAACTGTTAAAAATTTAGTAGATGCCACATGTGGTAATTGTCACGCTCTCTCATTACATATTCAGTCAATTTTAACTTTACATGTGTCATTCCAAATATCTCTTATAGTCCTTTTTCATTTTTTATTTATCAGAGCTTCCTCAAATTAGAGGCTGCCATTAGACAAAGCATACAAAACAATACTTACTTACTTACAAATGGCTTTTAAGGAACCCGAAGGTTCATTGCCGCCCTCACATAAGCCCGCCATCGGTCCCTATCCTGTGCAAGATTAATCCAGTCTCTATCATCATACCCCACCTCCTCAAATCCATTTTAATATTATCCTCCCATCTACGTCTCGGCTTCCCTAAAGGTCTTTTTCCTCCGGTCTCCCAACTAACACTCTATATGCATTTCTGGATTCGCCCATACGTGCTACATGCCCTGCCCATCTCAAACGTCTGGATTTTAAGTTCGTAATTATGTTAGGTGAAGAATACAATGCGTGCAGTTCTGTGTTGTGCAACTTTCTCCATTCTCCTGTAACTTCATCCCGCTTAGCCCCAAATATTTTCCTAAGCACCTTATTCTCAAACACCCTTAACCTATGTTCCTCTCTCAGAGTGAGAGTCCAAGTTTCACAACCATACAGAACAACCGGTAATATAACTGTTTTATAAATTCTAACTTTCAGATTTTTGGACAGCAGACTGGATGATGAGAGCTTCTCAACCGAATAATAACACGCATTTCCCGTATTTATTCTGCGTTTAATTTCCTCCCGAGTGTTATTTATATTTGTTACTGCTTCTCCAAGATATTTGAATTTTTCCACCTCTTCGAAGGATAAATCTCCAATTTTTATATTTCCATTTCGTACAATATTCTGGTCACGAGACATAATCATATACTTTGTCTTTTCGGGAATTACTTCCAAACCGATCGCTTCTTATTGTAGGGATTCGTAACAAGCTGTTTTTTACGGTGATGGGTTGTTAGTCCTTCGCCCAACCCCAAGCTGGAGGACCACCCTTATCGGCTGTCCATGTATGCTTATTCAATGTATTCGCAGCTACCCTCCATACAAAACAATACAAGAACAAAATAGAAGATGAGAGCTAAAAGAATAAGAAAAAGGCAAACAAATACACAAACAAACAATGGCAGTTTACAGAAGAAAAAAAAATTCAAGTAAAGAATCAATGAAAGCTAAGAAGGAAAAGGAAAATGATAATGGTGCGTCAATTTTTCTTTTTCCCATACACTGAATTAGAGTCCGTATATGTGGTTCCGTAAAAGTTTGACTGACTCTCTTATTATGAGGAGGGCCAGTTCATTCAGAAAATATTTGTGCAGTCCTAGGGTCTTACAGAATTGAGAAGAGAAGTTAGATATCGTTCCTCTTGCTCCAAACATCAATCCCGTAACACTGATATCGTGAAGTTGGTATTTATCTTTATAATACAGGATGGTTGGAACGTAGATTGCTCGTTTCTCCTCATGTACGTCTTCGGGCCGTCGTTCATACGTTTCAAACCTGATGGTGGGGTCGATTATCATACCTTGAGACAGGGATTCGCTAATGGCGATTATGTCAATTCGTCTGTTACTGCCATTGTCGGCAGTTCCGTGAACTTCTTCATGGACGGCCAATTTAGTTCTAATTGCATGGTGCCTATGTATACGCAATGTTTCGCCATCAGGGCAGGCTCCCAGGACAAGATTATTCTAAGTGAGCTTCCAGTTCCAAATGGTTGTATCTTCTGTATATAAAGGGACATCATTTTATTTTTACTAACATTTCTAATATTAACCTGGCTATACCTTTGGATCATCGATTAAGAACCGGAAACGCCGTTTGCTACCCTCTTCCACGACTGGAGTTCGATGATACTGGCGTAATATACAAACAAATCACTTTACTAGGTATGACAGGGAAGAAAAGTAGTTCATCCATTTACGTAAACTAGGAGATATCGCGATTTTAAGTTTGATAATTTTCATTAGGTTTTTGTTTAATCAAAATACAGTACAGTATTAACAATGAGTGTTTTTACTCACGAACTGAGCTTTCCATGCGGACGTATTCATTATTCAGCGTAGGGGAGAGTCGGGTAGTATCGGACATCGGGTAATATCGGACAGTGCGTTTTTTCATCTACGACCATATGGTAGTATCTGAATGATATGGTTACGTTTCTCTATGCGACATCACAGAAACGTAACCATGCCAATCAGGTAATATCATCGTGTGGTAGATGAAAGAAACTCACTGTCCTATATTACTCGATGTCCGATACTACCCGACTCTCCCCTATATTATAGGCCTACTGTCTACAGCATATTAGCATACAATATAGAGAATGAATTTAAATTGAAAAATAATCATAATATGGATATTTAAACACATTTTTTAAAATGGTGGCCGTTCATTTCGATATAGGCTTTAGTTCTAATGTGCATATTATCGCACTATAGAATATTGTACGTAATTCCAATTACCAGGTTCGTACTTCGTATCAGTAACTCATGTTGAAATAATTCTGTACCTTCTCTATAAAAAGAGACCTTACGTACTGTAAATTCAATCTTCATTTCTGCCCGATCCGAAAAGATAAAATTACTCAGACATGCTATCTACTATCCGTCCAAGTGGTTATGTCGCAGCGTCTTAGAAAGGGAGGAAATCACGTGACAGTTAATTACTTAACGAGGCCCTTTTATTTAAGTTATTTTAAACAATTGTATGGGTATAATATTACGTAGACGTCCAATTCCTAACAGAAATTAATGTTCTCAGAAAAGAGCTACGACAGCCCAGCCACTAGCCTTTACAGAGAGGCGAATAGAAGCGGGTGGGAGAAACCGGGATGCGACATAGGCAAATGGAAAATGATGCAATATTGAAAGCTCTTTCGTCACTGGAAAATGCGAACATATTTTTGGAACGTACTGTTTACTATGACCGTAAAGCTACTATGACTGTATATGCGGTCTTGGATCTGTATGGAGGACGGTTGAACTTCATTAGTAGAAGGAATGGGAGTGAAGTACATTAAAAAACTCAGGTACAATAAAAATTGAAGTAAAAATAAAATGATATCCCTATATTAACAGTTTGATTGCATGTAGATACCATTATACTGCACAGGGATTGTTTTTTTTTATTTGCATTTCGTTGCTATGGTAACTATGTCACGCTTGTATAAACAATTTGCTTAAGAATACAGACAGTAATAAATTGTACATTCTTTTCTTTTTTATATTCTTTAGGAATACATAAAGAATGAAACACTTTTGGATCACCCTGTATATTTCAAACCGGCTTCAATATTCCCTGAATATGAAAACGATGTTATCCAAACACGAATTATAATTTGAACAAAACATGCAATTTAAATTATAATTAAATGAATTAGACACAAATTATTTAAACGCGTATACTTCCACATCGTATTTGAATGGACTCCACAATGTTCATTTTGTAGTATAATGATTAGGGGACGGATTTTATGTGCTAAAAAAAACTTGAAAATCCTTATTTAATAATAATGAGAACAATAATAATGATTTATTTTAGCTGACAGAGTTAAGGCCGTGAGGCCTACTCTTCCACTCAACCAGCAAAATATATACATACATATATATATATATATATATATATATATATATATATATATATGAACTTATAAACTACAAAGAACACAACAAATTGATTTCGATGAAAGATACGTGTATACAAGAGTTAATTATGAATAAAATTAAACAGTAAAATACTATGAACTATTAATTAAACAATGAAATACAAACTGTGTAGCAAAATTAAATTAATATACATAGAATGTTAGCCTAATATAGTTCAAATAATGCTAGATAATAGAGAAAGAAATTATAATAAGAACAATTTATTGTGACTATTTCGTTCATATGACGTCATTCCATTTTCGGCCAATGAAATGTAATGAAATTTTGAATTCCAACCAATCACAGTCATATGTCGCGATAATTTCTGCAGCTCGATTTATCACTATCAATTTATCACATGGTCGTTCTTTTGTTTAGTCAGTGTCGCCAACTGTTTCGACATAAATCGATGAGCATCAACCCACTGTACTAAATAAAGTGCGAAATCCCACTTCTACATCTACCTAGGGTATATCTTCTAATTCCATGTCCATTGTATCTAAAGAAAATGACACTCCTTCATAACAATTGTTCATTTGATTAATGTATTAATCAGGTTATTTGTAATTATACTATAAAATGTTTAATTAAATTATGATTTCAGCAGATAATGAAAACGTATAATAACAAGAGAAAAACGCAGTACATGTATTTAACATGTTTAAACCTGTATTTCGCTTTTATGAATTGGCATTACTGAATAACATTCAATTTCTTTATTGCAGTAATCGATATTAATCTATTTCGACTTCACAATGTCTGAATAGGTTAAGTATTCATAAATATACAATTATTAACATTTTGCGAGCGAATTTTAGAGATATACGAGGCGCATCCAGAAAGTAAGTTTCCCTATTTTTTTTTAAAGAACACACTTTCAGGAAAACATTTGTTGGCAACAGGTACAGCAATGTTTCAGCTATTTTTCAACATAGCCACCATCAGAATTGAGACACGTGTCGTATCGTGGGATCAACTTTTGTATCCCTCTGTCGTAGAACTCTGCCGCCTGTGAATGGAACCAGCGTCTGACAGACGTCTTCAGCTCTTCGTCGTTGCCAAAACGCTCACCGGAGGACAGGAATTTCTTGAGGTGCAAGAAAACGTGAAAATCGCTGGGAGCAAGATCAGGACTGTAGGGTGGTTGATGAAACAACTCCCAGCCAAATTCCGTCAAAACAGCTGCTGTGCGCCGAGCCGTATGTGGACGAGCATTGTCATGGAGGAGCACAACACCTGCAGTAAGCATTCCATGCCTCTTGTTTTGAATGGCACGTCGCAATTTTCGCAGTGTTTCACAGTAACGGTCAGCGTTCACTGTTTCACCTCTTGGAAGGAAGTCAATGAGCAGAATGCCCTTCCTGTCCCAGAACACCGTGCACATCACTTTCTGTACCGAGAGCGTCTGTTTGAATTTCGTCCTGACCGGAGATCCACTATGCCGCCAATGCATTGACTGCTGCTTGGTTTCCGGGGTGAAGTGCGAAATCCAAGTCTCACCGCCAGTGACGATCCTGTCGAGGAACTCGTTGCCGTCATCGTGATACCGTTGCAAAAATGTCAGTGCTGCTCCTAAACGTTGCATTTTGTGTTCGGGTGTCAGGTTTTTCGGCACCCATCTGGCACACACTTTTTTGAACAGCAGGTGCTTAGTGACAATCTCATGCAACAAGGATCGCGATATCTGCGGAAAATGGCTGCTCAGCTCCGTAATCGTGAAGCGGCGGTTCTCCATGATGCACTGCCGCACCAGCTCAACACGATCATCATTGATGAGGGACGGTCGCCCTCTGCGCTCTTCATCATGGACACTTTGACGACCTTCGGAAAACTGCTTACACCAGCGACGCACCATCTGCTTACTCATGATGTTCGGCCCATAGACCTGACAGAGCTGCAGATGAATTTCAATTGGCGCAATGCTTTGTGCATTAAAGAACTTTATCACCGACCGAACCTCGCAGGCGGCGGGAGAAGAAATAAGAGCTTCCATTTCGGACCACTGCTGCCACGCTACTGGCACCAGGCGGGACCTGTCCGGCTGGTATATGATTGATACGTCATAGATCTGTTACGCATGCGCAATTGACACGGCGAATTAGGTTTACTTTCAAGGGGATAAAATCGGGAAACTTACTTTCTGGATGCGCCTCGTATTATTTACATCTTTCCTTTATTCACGCTTCGCTCGTGGATTTATCGGCAAATCTCAGACCTCTTGTGACATTATTATAGAAAATACAATGATCGTTTACGTCAGTATAATTATAATTAATTTCTAAGACGGTTGTCTTTTAAGATATTTTAAAAAGTGTTTATTAATACTTTGTGACAAGGAATTTCATTGTTGTGAGGTGTACGTCCCTCCCCTTAACAGCGAAGGTGTTGAAACTCAATATGGGAAAATGACGACAAATTTTGTCTGAAGTCGTGTCTCAGGGACTAATCTTTTACGTGCCATAAATCTATGACATGGGACTCAAGCTTTACTTCCCTTGCTTTATGCTAAGAATATTATCCTCCTTTGCTGAGTTTTAATTCGCGAGCCCCAGACCGGACGTCTAGTTTGGTTAATGCCAAAATGTCGGAACCCTGTCCACTATTAAAGCTGTGTTATTAAATGTGTAGATTTGTATTTCGTTTAACGCTTATTAGTGCCTGATGATGCGTGAAATTGCAATTAATGCGAATACATTCCTCAATTAGATGAATCCACATTTACAAACCGACAAATGAAAATGAGTGCATTAGCCATAGGCTGTTCGGTTGGTTTACAATGACCAAAAACATGGAATCTAAGCCGCTGACCCTTTTGGACTGCACTGCACTGAATTGATACTCATTAAACTTTTTTTTTTCACATCGCACATACAGGGTGTATAGAAAGTTAAGGTCAATTGTTAAGAACGTAATGGGGAAGCCGATTTGCTGCAAAATATGTTGATACAATTTTTTTTTTAATTCGTACCAGTTTTCGAGATGCAAAAGATTAACTTCCCTATGAATGTCATATTCTATGGATCAATTTGCCATTTCATTTCGTTATATATCATGTTAAAGCTTTACTAGAGATGGGAACCGATTCGAGTCTGGGAATTATTCTGGAAAGAAAAATAAAATATTTAGGTAATATTCTGTTTAGGAATGATTCAGCAATTATGAAAACATATGTCTTTTGTATGAAAGCAGCTAATTGGAAATGGAATTGGATGAAAAAGCTGGCAAGAGATATAAACAGATTAGGTCTAAATTAGCTATGGCGAGAACTAGGGTCTATAAACACGAAAACTACTGGAAGAATAGTAAAAGAGAGGGCAAACGAAATTTCGAGACAAGATATTTTTAGTAGGCCTTAATATTAAAGACCTAGGATCACTAAAATACTATAGGGAGGTGAAACAGTTTTGGGAACAGGAAGACTATATTAGACTAAATTCAAGGGAAGAGAGAACGGGAATGGCATGGTGGAGATTAGGTATCTGGAGACTCAAGAATAAGAGAGGGAACGTAGAGAAGGATAAATGTCCTTTGTGTGGACTAGCGGAAGACGCAATGCATATTGCGCTAAAATGTCAGGCAACGAATGATTTGAGAATCAGTTGTGTGGATAAAAAATTTCTACAAATAAACGCTATAGTAGCTTATAAAAAATGAATGGTCCCCTTAACGCCAGCAGTCTGCATAAATTAGGTTAAAATTAGATGGGAAGAGAAAGTCAGAGCTCTAACGGAGATGGAATTATAAATGTTGAGTAGTCACACGATAAGAAACTACGAAGAGTAGGCAATGAAGTAAATAGAATAATTTTTGAGAGATTGAGTATAGAAGTGAAAAAGCTGAAGTAAGAGTTTTAAATACAAGAGCTATACTTATTATTATTATTATTATTATTATTATTATTATTATTATTATTATTATTATTATTATTATTAGGGTGCACAGAGGATACTTATAATAATAGTTTATTTATTTAATCTGGCAGAGATAAGGCCAGTAGGCCTTCTCTTCCGCCCTGCCAGACTCTAATTCTAATTAAATACATTTGCTTACACAGTTACTACATTAATATCTAGATCATAAAACAACATGAAAGTAAATAATGAAAATTGGATAACTAATGTTAGTGTGACAATAATAAACAATGGTAAGAAATAGTTATAATAATAATGATAATAATAATAATGGTAATAATAATAGTAATAATAATAATAATAATAATAATAATAATAATAATAATAATGAGATAATTTAGATATTTATCTGTGATATACACAACCATTAAACATTGAGAAACCTGAAACAGCTATTATTGTTGACAATAATTGTTAGAAAAATATCTCGTTAGCCTATTCTTAAATTGGTTTGATGTCTGACAGTCCCTGACATTACTTGGTAGGGAATTCCAAAGTCGAGGAACAGCCACAGTGAAAGAAGATGAATATGAGGATGTTCGGTGGGAGGAATGGATAATATTGAGGAGTGTTGTGATCGTGTGTCTAGGTTATGATGGGTGGATAAATTTTGAAAACGAGACGCAAGATAGACAGGAGTGGAGAAATGCAATATGTGAAAGAGAAGGGAAAGACAGTGGATTTTCCTACGATCTTCTAGACGGAGCCAGGACAACATTTCGAGGGATGGTGTACGTGATCAGCCCGGCGAATATTGCAGACGAAACGGACGCACATATTATGAACACGTTGTAGTCTCTGCGCCGAAGTAACGCTTAGGTCAGTAAGCAGAATATCACAGTAATCGAAGAGGGGCATCACGAGTGTTTGCACAAACATTTTTTTCATGGAAAAGGGTAGAAAATTCTTCAATCGTCTAAACGAGTGGATTAATGAGAATTCTTTTTGCAGGTTTCTGCAACTTGAATGTTCCAATTTAAACTTTTATCATACAAATACCTAGATTCTTTACTGATTCACTGAACGGAATTTCGGTGCCGTGTATGTTAATCGGGGACAAATTTGGTATGGTAATAGTGCTTAACAAACGTGAATGGCCCACAATGATTGACTGTGATTTTTCTGGATTTAGTTTAAGTCGGAATTTCCGTGTCCATGTCCAGATTGAGTCCAGATCGTCATTAATTTTAGTTATTGCATCATTTATTTCGTCAGTGTGGAATGTTATGTATATTTGAAGGTCGTCTGCATAGAGGTTATAGGTTCAATATGTAGTAGTTCTTGTTATATTTGTATAGAGAGTGATGGCTGATTAAGAACTGGGACACATCTAATCCGCCATGACGTGAACAAAGATTGATGAAATAAATAAATAATCATATTAAGTACTTCAATAAATATAAACTACTCTGATATATCATTAATAGACTTCGTGGAATTGCCACGAGAATCGCAAGGTTAACTGCGCACGAGTTATAGACTGTATGAGAAGGGGGCGTGCAAAGGATATAATATGGCTAATATGTTTTCGCGGGATATCAGCCGAGTTAAGATTTTGGAATGCTCCAAGCTTTCGACTGCTATCTCTGCAGCCATCTTCAGGGAAGAGATGTCCGAACAGAAAGTCGAAAGGTCATATAGATGTTAGGCTGTCTCAGGTGAAACGGGATTGGTTGGCGGATCGGCCAATCCGGGGCCGGGAATTGTCATCGCTCGTAAGCTCCGCCCCTCCCGGGATTCCTGCGTGAAGTTTGGCGGGCGGCGAGCCCTGTTCCGCCGGTTGGAATCGGTTGCCGTCCTCGGTCCGTGATCTTCATGACCTTGATTGTAAGAGGGCCTGATTTGGTCTAAGGCCGGTGTCCATGCCTGACTGAGCTGGAGTCCACTGTCTCTGTTAAAGTTGTTTTTCTCCAGCTTGATCTCTATGGCCTCCTTGATTGTACGATCCCAGTAGTGGCTTGATTTGTTAATGACCTTGGTGTGGTCAAACAGTATTTTATGCTCCTTTTCTATGCTGTGTTGCGCCACTGCAGATTTTTCCGGGTAATACAGCCTCAGGTTCCTCTTATGTTCTTTGATATAATATGCCTCTGATGTAAACACTGAGCAGTATTCTGCGGTTACAATAAAACTTGTATCCTGCATTCAAGAAATATAATGAATGATCATTGAAGTAGGAACTATCTAAACATGTAAATACACAATTATTTTATAGTGAGATATATTAACTCTTAAAATTTAATGTAAGATACTCACATCATCTTTGAATATGTGCATTGCAGTGAAGAGTTACGTACATTTTGAGCGACTGCAAAGTAACCTCCTCCATGGTCACTTAAACAGTTTTTATTTTGAGAAAAATGTATGTTCAACATCACACGATGCAATACGTGCATATTTGAAGAACGGGAAGTCACTACTTTTTAGTACACCAACTTCAGACGTCTTGTCGTGACCTCAATGGTACATCATTTATAATACGAAGTTGTGAATAGGCAGAATTTTTAGCAATAACGTTTCTCAACTTACATTTCACTTTTTCTGAAATTAGTGAATTCTTATTTTGGATCACGGTTTGTGTTACTTTATCCACTATATTACGGGCTTCTGAGAGTTGTAGTTTAGACGATTCTAACAGGGTGGGGCTTTCGGACACGACTTTTAAATTAGAATCAATGAACAGAATATCTTCCAATAGCTGTTCAGAAGGCAATGATTTTACAGCTGCAAGAGCGGAAATGTCTGAGCTATCCAATGCATCAATTACCTCCATTATTTTGCCGTAATGTTCTGCATAATAATTAACAGCATCCAACCACGTTCCCCAAAGGGTCAAGACTGGCTGCGGGGGTAAGGGTATTCCAGGGGCAATTATTTGGAACAGCAACACTCTCATTGTAGTATGTTTGATTGAATTCTTATCTGCACTGAACAAATGTTAAGCTTTGACTATTCCAACCACAGTAATGCAAAAACAAGTGCTTACATAGGTATACATTAGCTGTAGCTGCTCTATCTATTTGGACCGGTCACAACTCTTAACATGAACTGCTTATACTACCAGACCGGGTGGTCGCTCACCTCCTCTATATTACCGTACATCGGCAACCTGATTGCATGCTGCGTGTGGCAATTCAACGAAGTCTAATCATTAAAGTCTATCGGTGCAATGTTGAAGGGCAACGCGACATTAAACTTGTTGACGAACTATCAACAGCGACATATGCCTTCCCTTCATATGCACTGCGAAGAAATTTAGTATTTAACTCAGGAATATTGGTGCACAATCTAGTGATTAGAAGTTGTGCACCGCCATCTCTTCTAGTCCCTATCGTTTGAGATTTGAATTTTGTGTTCGAAGGATGTAATTAGAGTAATTAGAATAATAGTAGGTGCCAAATCTAGGGAATCGTGTAGGGCTATTTTCAAAAAACTACAAATAATGCCCATGGCTTGTCAGTAAATCTTTTCATTAATAATCTTCCTCGTATGTAATCGTGAAAACTTTGTAACTAATTCAACAGTTCATATCATAAATACACGTCAAAAATGACTTTCATACTCCATCGGCAAGTCTATCGTGCTATCAAAAAGGAGTGCGTTATATGGCAGTAAAAATTTTTAATAGCCTCCTATCAATATCAAAAATGAAACTCAAAACATGAAATTGTTTAGAGCCAAATTAAAGAAGTACCTAATTTCTCACGCCTTCTATTCTGTAGGTGAATTCATGACTTTCAATAACGGTTCATGAAATTGATACTAAAACTTTGTGTTGTACTAGTAGACTATATTATAAAGCTCATCTGTATATATTTCATCTAGACTGTGACTATAAATTAAGATTTTATAATAGTATTAAGTTTTTTGACTTGTTCCATATTCTAGCTGTAAGCATGTATGAATACTATGGAATGTTAATAAATACAATACAATACAAAAGCGCTGCATGTTGAATTTTTTTAAGAATGGTGAAAATCCGTTTTGAAACGATGCTGCTCATGTAGGCCTACCTTATTTTCTGCGTACTCACATCAAAGTAATTTCTAAACAGATCTGTGACATCAATGTAGGCCTAAAATCTCTGCTTCTACGTTAAATGTGACAATATTAATCTATATGTCCCAATAGTAATTCTTGTTCAAACAGTCTGTGTTCACATAGGGATTTTAGGAAGTCAGATATTCCTCCAAGGGATGAAACTTCCTTGCAATATCGTAATTATTTGTACAGGTTCGAGCAGCTGATAGTTTTTGCTGCGGTGCCCATCTGGGGAAGAGCCCGGGGCTCTCTGCTCATCGTTTATCTAAGCCAGAGCGGCGTATCGTAGCTGAAGAACGTGGATTATGATGAAGTGCGCCTGTTTATCAGACTTTTTGCCCCGGGTACACCCGCCGTGTTTTTGTAAGCATCGCCGCTTCTGTTATGTGTGGTCAGTCTATTACGAACCCCCTGCCTTGTTAGTCTGCGTGGATTTTATTGCTTAAAACTTTATGCCACTCGCATCTCTTTAATCCAGCATCGTTGACCCCGTATCTCGCTTCACATATAAACTAAAGCCGCTTCTGTTGTTGAAATTATCTTCACATTTAGAGCAATGTCTGCAGTGGCCTTGTTATTGCTTTATAGTCCAATGATATACGAGTGAACTTGCTATGAATATAATGCAAAGAGGGAAAAATCGATGACATGGGGGTCACACAGATGAGCGCAGACGGAGGAAAAAACGATAGAAAAGGGAAGAAAAATGAGAAAATGAAAGAAAAGTGACGAAGAGTAGGAAAGGGGAAGAAGAGTTACGAAAGAGGAGAAATGCTACAAAAAGGAAAAAAGTTATGAAACGGAGGGCAAGTTTAAAAACAAAAGAAAATTTAGAAAAGAGAGAAAGAGTTAGGAAAGGAAAGAAAAGTTAGAAAACGGAAGAAAAGTTTGAACACAGACGAAGAGTTGAAAAAGGGAAGAAGAGGTAAGAAAGAGGAGAAATGCTAAAAAACGGAAAAAAAAAGTTATGAAACGGAGGACAAGTTTAAAAACAAAAGAAAAATTAGAAAAGAGAGAAAGACTTAGGAAAGGAAAGAAAAGTTAGAAAACGGTAGAAAAGTTTGAACACAGACGAAGAGTTGAAAAAGGGAAGAAGAGTTACAAAAGAAGAGAAATGCTAAAAAACGGAAAAAAGTTATGAAACGGAGGACAAGTTTAAAAACAAAAGAAAATTTAGAAAAGAGAGAAAGAGTTAGGAAAAGAGAGAGAGAGTTAGGAAAAGAGAGAGAGAGTTAGGAAACGGAAGAAAAGTTTGAACACAGACGAAGAGTTGAAAAAGGGAAGAAGAGGTAAGAAAGAGGAGAAATTATAAAAAACGGAAAAAAAGTTATGAAACGGAGGACAAGTTTAAAAACAAAAGAAAAATTAGAAAAGAGAGAAAGAGTTAGGAAAGGAAAGAAAAGTTAGAAAACGGAAGAAAAGTACGAAACAGAAGAAAATTATTAAAAGTAAGGAAGAGTTCCGAAATGGAAGAAACATTAGAAAACGTAAGAAAAGTTAGACAGGGGAAGAAAAGTTATAAAACAGAAGAAAATTCAGAAAAGTGGAGAAGAGTTAGGAAAGGAAAGAAGAGTTAGAAACAGAAGAAAAATTATCAAACTGAAAAAAGTTAGAAAACGAAAGAACATTTATAAAAGGAAGTTAAGAAAGGGAAGAAAAGTTAGAAACGGAAAAAAATTTAGAAAAGGAAAGAAGAGTTAGAAAAAGGGAGTAGAGTTAGAAGGGGAAAAAAGTTAGAAAAAAGAGAGACGTTAGAAAACGGAGCAATTATAAAAGGAAACAAAAGTTAGAAAAGGGAAGAAAATGTTTAAAAGTGAAGAAAAATCACAAAACGAAGAAAAAGTTAAGAAATGTTAGGAAGTGAAAGAAATATTAGGAAAGGAAAGAAAGTTATGAACAATTATTCGCCTGCACTGTGGCGTGTATTATATTATTATTATTATTATTATTATTATTATTATTATTATTATTATTATTATTATTACCACCTTCTTGTCTTCTTGTTATATCAGTAATTATTATTCAAACATCTTTCGCAAAAGTAGCAATTATTTTGCATTTATTGATCTCAAGGGAATGCATATTTGTTGTTTATTGCAGGAAACTGAAATAAAAAAAGAATATTGATTTGTTACTGATATTTTTCTGGAGGAAAGACAGACATCGACAAATGAAACAGGAATGAGAAGTGGTGGTGGAGTGTACGATGTCTCTATTGGGTATGAAGATAGGCCCTACGTATTTCCGCGTAAAAAGATAATAATACAAAATAAAATATATTTGTTACTATAATTTTTTTTCGGTTACAGACTGACATTTAGCCTGAAGGCTGACGTTTATTTTATTTCCAACTTTTTTCCTTGGGGCCATAGCCGTAACTTAAAATTACGAGCGAAACTAAAAAACCTGTTCCTTGGGGCCGCATGAAATATAAAAATAGTAAAATCAATAAAACTTATTGAAGAACTGTTTTTAGAACATGGGAGATGTGATAGTAGGAGGAAAAAGAATAAAGTGCATAAGATCTGCTGCTGATATGGCGTTGTTAGCAGAAGAGGAGACGATAACAAGGGATATGCTACTGGAGCTAATTGACAGCTGTGAGTAGTATGGGATGAAGATAAATACAAAAACCATGGTTATCGAAAGAAAAATAAAGAAGGTTAATTTTTGAATTCTAAATGAGTCAGTAGAGCAAGTGGACAGCTTCAAATACTTGGGATATACTATAAGAAGTAAAATGAACTGCTGCCAGGAAGCCAAAAGGAGATCAATGGCAAAGGAAGCTTTTAATAGGAAAAGAAGCATCTTCTGCGGAATTCTGGGAAAAAAGAACTAGTGAAGTGCTTTGTGTGGAGTGTGGCATTATATGGAGGATAACATGGACATTTATGTACGTATTCATTGACACCGGTGGCAGTGGTAACTAATTACACTCAATAATGACGATAATAAACACAATTAATAAAAATACAATTAATAATAATAATAATAATAATAATAATAATAATAATAATAATAATAACAAGGAACGTCCTAAATTACATGAAGCACGATCACTTAAAATAACATTTAAGTAAATCTAATTTGTATCTTAACCCTAAGTTCGAACTGAAAGCCACGAGTATGATATGTTCATATCTGCACAAGTACCTTTCAACACTACAATCATTTCACTGTCAACTCACTCACTGCACTGGAACTACGACACATTTCACTGATTCTATCCTGATTTCACTAACACTTCAAAACATTTCACTGTTCAAATACTTTGCACTGCCACTATAAACTATAAAGCTTCACTGACAGAAGCACACTTCACTTACACAACACACTTCACTGACACAACACACGACAAAACAACTATTAGCTTTTGAAATGTGGATGTGGAGAAGAATGCAGCATATGAAATAGACAGAATAAGAAATGAAACTGTATTGGAAAGAGCGGGTAAAAAAAAGAATAATGCTGAAACTGATCAGGAAGAGGAAAAGGAATTGGCTGGGTCACTGGCTGAGAAGAAACTGCCTACTGCAGGATGCTCTGGAAGGAATGGTGAACGGGAAAAGAGTTCGGAGCAGGAGAAGATATCAGATAATAATAGACGACATTAATATATGTATATGGATCATATGCGGAGAATAAGAGAAAGGTAGAAAATAGGAAAGACTGAAGAATGCTGGGTTTGCAGTGGAAGGCAACGTTGAGCTAGAAAACTAAGAATGAATGAAATCAACAAAATTTGTTTTAGTTTTCGGATGTATATAAGTCTTTCAAGTAATCTTTCAGAAGTTAAGTATTTAGGCATTACAATCGACCAACACTTACGATGGAACAAACATATTACATATTTATGCAATAGATTACGTAAAACAATTTATATCTCTGTTATACTTCGGTCATATTTAATTTACCAATTAATATTTTACGTCTCATTTATTTAGCTTTATTTCAATCCATTCTCCAGTATGGAATTTTAGGGTGGGGACATGCATGTATTTCTAATCTCACTCCACTTATACTTATTCAGAAAAGAATAATTAAATTATGCCTTAATAAACCAATTGATTACTCATCCGAGCTTTTGTTCACTGATTTTAATGTTTTGAAAATTAAACAGATTTATTATATTGCCTTATTAATTTTCATACATAAAAATCGTAATAAATTCAAATTGTATCATCATAAATATGGAACTAAAAGGTCCGATTTTATACGACTAGAGGAACCAAAGTGTTTCACAAACACAGCTCTGAGCCATGGTACCTACTTTGGTCCAAGGTGGACAAAAATAATTGATAAATACCCAAATTTGGAAAATTTTTGTATCAGAAGTTAAAAAAAATAGCGTTAGGAATTTAATTTTAAAATAATATATATTGATTTAATATGTATATGTATTTGTATGACTAAGAGCCGAATTCATAGTCAACACTTATCGTAAGGAAACACTTAAGCAGTTGCTTATAATAATTTCCAAATCATAAATCCCACTGAAGTGAACACTTATTCAAATAATGTAGCTTGTCAGCTTACTCAAGTGTTTCCTCATATGCATTGTAATCAGCTGATTCGGTATACAATAGATGATGATTATGATTTAATTTAATTTATTGAGTTCTGTAATTAAAACGAAAATGAGTTTCGGCAAGCAAAAGATATATCAGAGATATGGAAAACCCTTTAGAGATGTATAATAATCAACAATTTAAGAGGAGATACCGTTTCGACAAGAACACTGTTGTGAATATTCTGGTGTGTCTCATTTCAATTCACAATACAACCATGAGGCTTACCGATTTCGCCACTGAAAGTACTGGTTGCTTTGAGATTTTATGATACAGCAGCTTTTCAGGTAGATTTAAGTGGCATTTTTTTTTTTCGAAAAGTATTCACGTCCCAACAAAGTGTTATTTGCATTTTTGTTTGTATTCTACCCAAGGAATAAGCTGTTAAAATTTGCGTAATTATATTATTTCCACTTTGTTTAGCATAAAAATAACTGAAAAATAAATTAAAATGATTTACTTACAGGAATATTTCCGGAGTTTGCATTAAACTCAACTGCAATTTTGTTCCATGTCAATTTCTTCTTTTGGAGAGAACAATTATTATCAATTTTCTTTTTTTTACTTTCGACGATATCTCCATATTTCATAACTAGTTATCTTAGCTCACTTCTTTCTTTTCTGTAAAATGCTTTCTGGACATCTTGTATCATTTTTAGCTCTATAATACATACTAGGTTCAAAAAGTTCCCGGAATTTGCTAGTATCATAGAAACAACGTACCTTAAACACTATTCTACAGCATTCCCTTCAAAATAGTTGCCTTCCGCAACAACACACTTTTGCCAACGCATGTAGAGTTCCTGGAAGCAGGCCTGGAAGCCATTTTGTGAAACCCGTCTTAGTGCTCTCGTCGCGTTTGCGATAACCTCTTCAGCATTGAATCTCCGTCCTTTCAGACGACTTTTCGGACGGGGAAACAGAAAGTAATCAGGTGGTGAGAGATCAGGAGAGTATGGTGGGTGATCCAAAGCGGTTATGTTGTGCCTGGCAAGAAAATTCTTTACAATAATTGCGCGATGAGCAGGTGCATTGTCATGCATAAGGAACCAGTTGTTTTCTACCCACTTTTCTGGACGTTTCCTTCTCACTGCGTCCCGGAGGCGACGGAGGATTTCTACGTACAATTCATTCGTTACAGTACGACCTTCTGGAATGAACTCATGGTGGATGAGACCCTGAGAGTCGAAGAAAACTTCCAACATAACTTTGCCTTTGGAAGTGTCCCTAGGAAATTGTTGCTTCCGAGGAGATGTTTTCGATTTCCACTCAGATGACTGTCGTTTAGGGACTGCGTCGTACAAGTAGCACCAAGTTTCATCACCAGCAATAATTTTGTTTAAGAAATCACCATCTTCATCAGCCATACTGATCATGTCCCTAGCAAGAGTCATTCTTGTTTCTTTCTGTTCTGCCGATAACATTTTCGGAACTAACTTCTGAGACACGTAATGCATGTTGAGATGCTTGTGAAGAACATTGTGTACACTTCCGACTGATATTCCGACCTCTGCTGCTGTCTCTTTTATGGTTTTACGTCGGTCGTCCCTCACAACATTATGCACACGCTGAGCGATTGTTTCATTTGTTGCAGTTGTTGGTCGGCCGCTGCGTACGTCATCTTTGATGCTATCGCGGCCACCAGAAAAGCGTTTATGCCAGGCATACACTTGAGTTTTTTTCATTGCTGCTTCGCCATATGCTTCTTCCAACAATCTTAATGTCTCTGCAGGAGTTTTGTGTAACAAAACACAGAACTTGATGTTTGTACGTTGCTCTGTGGACATAATTACAAAATGCGACGAACAAACAAAACACTATGATAAACAATTGCCTAAACTCAAAACCAACAATCGCCATTATCATCAAACTTTAAGGAAATGACATCATGAACGTTACCAACAAAACAAATGTATAATATCCCTTGTTATATATTAATACGAAAAATGGTAGTAACATTCCGGGAACTTTTTGAACCCAGTATATATTTACTTCTGTATTTGTGTATGACAATAACGCCGATTTAACAATTTGAAGGCGCTGGAAAACAATTGAATGTAGGAAAGCGCTCACGTCTAGCCATGTTGCCATATTTCTTTCGATGTCAAGAGAATGCTCAGGGCATATGAATGAGTAGCGTCTCTGCAATACGATCTGAAATAAGTGCTAAGGAAACGCTCATTACTTAAGTGTTTATAAGTGACGACTATGAATTCGACCCTTAAATGGTTAAAATTGAAATTGTATTTTTTAATTTAATTTATTCCCATAATTTTTTTTCTTGACCCAGTTTGTGTCAAATAATTATCTTTGTGTTTATCTTTGTGTTTAGATATCTCCCTGAGCACGAGTTTTTACTCCTTCAGGGAAGAACTAAGATTGTATTTTTGTACATGTTATTTTACTAACAATAAACAACAATTAATTAATAATTGATAAGGGAATGTGTGGTGTGTACAGTTCTCCATGTTTGTAAGAAAGCGCCAGCCTGCCACTGTCCACCGCTCTCGCATGTATTGTCATATTTTGTGGTGGGGGGACTCTGTTTTCCAGCATTCAATTCTGTGGCAGGGTCACACTTTTTGTGTGTTTCAGCCACAGCTATGTATCATAATGACCTTTGAAATGACGCCCCATGCATTCAAAACAGCAGAGGTGGAGCTTGTTACGTGCTGAATAGCCTTTATATTGACAACAACTGGTGGCTGAGCATCTTGCCCCGCTTCCCCCTGCCGGTTCACCTCACTTCACGCTGAAATCGCATCACGTTCCAATCACAGGAGCCATCGGGTTTCTATAATATTGTGGACAAATACAGGATGCTCTTCAGTACTGACCACTGTTGTTTATGTCAAATGGCGACGCAAAACGTTGGATTTAGATCTGTGGCCGGGAGGAAAAAGGTCTTAAGTCAATTTTTTGTGAAAATGAGATTTTTATATATTCTGAAAGCGGAAACAATTCTCTACAATCTGGTAAAACGGCTAAAGTCAAATAAGACTCCTGACTGGATTTATAGAGCGTTACCAAATGTCCTAAGTACTTTTTTGAATCGAGCATACACAGTACAAAGAACTTAAGAATATTTAATACTTTAT
This sequence comes from Periplaneta americana, assembly GCA_025594305.2. NCBI lineage: Eukaryota > Metazoa > Arthropoda > Insecta > Blattodea > Blattidae > Periplaneta > Periplaneta americana. Next base: position 8,801,961 of record JAJSOF020000001.1, read on the forward strand.
TCCTTACAAACCATCACATGTTTACTTTCCATGATTCCCTATTAAAAAGGTCTAACTTGTATTTTAGCCATTTTATCACATACTGATACCCTTTCCTTTTAAAACTTTAAGCACCAGGGTAAACAGTCCTATATTTGTTTAAGATCCATTTTGCATTCCAAATAATTTACATTTCTCATTTATTTTGACATGAAAAAGGTGTGATGTTTAATAGTCCCTTCTACTCAGTTTGGCTTCTAATCTTAAAAGGGCTTAAGTGCGGCTATTTTTGGAAATAATCAAGAAAATTGTTAGGGGAGAGTCGGGTAGTATCGGACGTCGGGTAATATCGAACAGTGCGTTTCTTTCATCTACCACCATATGGTAGTACCTGAATGAAATGATTACGTTTCTCTATAAGGGGTTGTTGGACAATAGCTTCATTTAGGTCAAAATTACATAAATTCTTACTTAACAGATGAATTGCTGATTAATATTTGTTACTTATAATGAAACTAACATCTGTCCATTCTTATTATTATCTTTAATTTCTCTAAATAGATTTACAAAACCTCTAATGGCAATTACATTAATATTCTCATTATAGAAATAGAAATATATATATTCTCCCTGTAATAGTCCTAGTAAGCTTATATTAAATTAATTTTCATCATTTTACTAGCTATCTCAAATATTAAATTAATTATAATTCATTGAATTAAATTAGCTCATAAATTAAGTTACTACTTTACCTTATAGATTTATCTAAATTTAAATAAATGTGTAGTGAAGATTATTGCTGGAGAACCTTTTTAAGTGTAGTGAAAATATTGTAATTTAAATTTATGTATTGTATTGATTAAGGCTGGTTGAGTGGAAGAGAAGGCCTTATGGCCTTAACTCTGCCAGCGAAAATAAACATTATTATTATTATTATTATTATTATTATTATTATTATTATTATTATTATTATTATTATTATGCGACATCACAGAAACGTAACCATGTCAATCAGGTACTATCATCGCGTGGTAGATGAAAGAAACTCACTGTCCGATATTACCCGATGTCCGATACTACCCGACTCTCCCCTAAATGAGCAGCATTACCTATTTTAGAAGAATTGTAAACAAATAATATCCAGGAAAAACTTCTTAATTAAAAAAACTCTATAATTGACACCAATTTCAATCTTTCTACTGCTTTCCTGAAAAGTATACAATTTTTACTTAAGACCTTTTTCCTCCCGGACACAGAGATAATGCATTGCAATGACCACGAATTGATGAGCAATCTTTTCTTATAGTGTTTAGATAGAAGTTATTATACTGGACTCACCTCACCGGTCCTGTGAAGAATGCAAAAGAAATATATCAACTGTTACCCACTCCAATGCTATTTGCAACCACGCTCCTCTTCGCCAGCTTCCGAACTGATAACGTCCGAACAAGCTTCATAAAAACATTAGCGAATCGCTGTACCTGTATTAACCCCCGCAGTAGCTGAACGGTCAGACTTTTAGCCTGTCACACCTCTCATCAATTCCACTACATCCACCTGTGAAACTGAATAAAACAATTATCCCGTTTAGCTCAACACTAAAAACCTTGGAATTCATTTCGAATCTAACCTCAATTGGGATACTCATAACTAAGGAGCGGATTCCTATGAAATTAAATATTCTTTTTGCGTGTCATAAAACACAATTAACAAAGTTAAAAATTCCGAATGTCAAGTTTCAAGTTTAAAACCCGAATTTTATTTCACATAAAAACACATATTTTCACAAAAAATTTATGTAAATACATATTTTCAGGAAATCTATTATAAACACATAAATCTTGAAGTTTTTTAATTAAATAATTTTTACAAGAACTTTTAAATATTTTAAAACTAAATCAATTATATAACTCAGAAATACGTTATCTTTTTAAGAATTCTTGGTTGCTTCGTGTTTCTAAGCGCTGTGTGGTGTATCCGTGATCCATTTTCGTAATAGTATCGCCTCAAGTTCTGAGAACTGCTAGGCAGCATATCAGTGTTATTATTAGAGAATAAATTAACGTGGACAAGGAGGAGAGATCTTGCAACACATAATCAGGAATGTTTATTGTTGCTGAAGATGATTTCATTCCACGCTTTGTTTGTGAAACACAACAGATAAGAGCTCGGGTATGAACATTATTTAATTTAAACAAATATCTCGCCTCTCGCTCATGTCTATCAAGTAAGGCAATATATCTTGTTGTGATTCCCTGTTATCGGGCTTCGTCAATCGATATCCTTCAAGATATACTGAAAGATGGTTGTTTAAAAAACGATTTGGCTTTTTTTGTGTCACCATAAAAAACTCGAAACATCCAAAAACCTGTAGTCTGAAACAGAGAGGTGCGTGCCGTGAAAATTAAACTAGATTCGCTACCAGGTTCAGAAGTACAATTACTAAGGGACAAATTCCAGAATGTGTTTGGGAAAAACCGTGGATATAAAAAAAAATGTGTAAAGTTGCTTAAGTATTGGAGGGTGTGTCTGTAGGTGAAATTGACGGTACTTGTGACATTCCTCTCTTTCATATCTGACGTCCTGTGATGTGGAAAGATCGTTTTCACAGTATAAGTCGTTGTTCAGAGATAATCGGCATTCAAGTGTGGTTGGTGAGTATCTAGTAACATTTTTTTCCAAGCTAAGTAAGGTATTTTTGTCTTATTTAATTTTTTTATTTTTAGCAAATATTTTCATACTTTTTAGCACATAAAAATAAATATATTTAAATTTTTAGCACATAAAAATCCGCTCCCTACACATTACATGTAAGAAGGCATTCTCTATTCCCCATTCACTAACAATATTATATCATTATCCATTTAAATTGAAACAGATGCTGGTACAGACACTCGTTTTCACTTCGATTACTGCAACGTTTTTTCGTTGATTCAGCTCAGAAACTACAGCGTGTTCATAACGCGTGCGTCCGCTTCATTTGTAATGTTCGATACTATGATCATATCTCACCTTCTTTCGAGAAGTTATCATGGCTTAGGTTACATGAGAGGAGAAATCTGCACTCTTTCTCTCTTATATGAATTATGCACACTTCATCCCTATTATTTATTCATCGTTTTCATACTCTCTCGCTATCATAATATTATTACTCGATCACAACGCGATAACTCGAAACACACATCATCTTTGTATTCCTCATCTTTCACTGTTGCTCTCGTCATTGGAACTCTCTGTCGCCTGAAGTCAAGGGCTGCCGAACGTTGAAATCTTTCAAATCCAAGTTAGGAAATTATCTTATGAAGAGTTGCCAAACTAACTTACTATTACTATTACAGTGTTGTATTGCATGTGTCCACGTATTCACTGCATTTCTTTTTCTATTTTAGTGAGATTTATCTTATTTCATCTGTTTTTGTTTTCATCACATTTAACGATAATGGTAATACTAGGCTACAATGTGATAACTTGAGCTATTTATAATCATAATTTTCCTTACTGTGTCTACCTAAAAATGTTTTCTTCATTGTATGCTTTGTACTTCACTATTATTATTATTATTATTATTATTACTATTATTATTATTATTATTACTATTATATTTACTATTATTACTATTATTATTATTATTATTATTATTATTATTATTATTTTTTTATTATTTTGTCATCTAGTCTGCTGTCAAAAAATCTGAAAGTTAGAATATATAAAAAAAGTTATATTACCGGTTGTTCTGTATGGTTGTGAAACTTGGACTCTCACTTGAGAGAAGAACATAGGTTAAGGGTGCTTGAGAATAAAGTGCTTAGGAAAATATTTGGGGCTAAGAGGGATGAAGTTACAGGAGAAAGGAGAAAGTTGCACATCACAGAACTGCACGCATTGTATTCTTCACCTGACATAATTAGGGACATTAAATCCAGACATTTGAGATTGGCAGGGCATGTAGCACGTATGGGCGAATCCAGAAATGTATATAGAGTGATAGTTGGGAGGCCGGAGGGAAAAAGACCTTTAGGGAGGCCGAGACGTAGATGGGAAGATAATATTAAAATGGATTTGAGGGAGGTGGGATATGATGATAGAGAATGGATTAATCTTGCTCAGGATAGGGACCAATGGCGGCTTATGTGAGAGCGGCAATGAATCTCCGGGTTCCTTAAAAGCCAGTAAGTAAGTAAGTACTGCTTTAGATTATCAAAAATGTTATTCAGCAGTAATGAAAATGTTTAATGTAACTTAGTAAACATGTGATTCTATAAAAAGAACAGAGATTTTGTGATGCGTGTCAAATGTCTTCAAAGGCAGACTAAACTAGTTCAGTCACAGTATTTAATAAAAATAAACCAGATCTATACTGTACGTTCATTTTGCTTAACATTTTTACACTAGTGTATATTAAGAGATGTTCAATCGCAGACAATGATTGACGTTGTAGCTACTTATGGTAAGGTGTATGCAGATTGTGAATTTTGCCAATTCACATGAAAGCAAATTTATTGTTAGGGAACAACTGGATAATACCCACGGCAGAGCAATGTCGATAGTCGACGCTACTCGCTGGCCACTAGTCACCGGGCCGTACCGAGCCGTGTCAAACAGAAGACAATCGAAATGGTGGTAGTGAAATTCGCGACTATATTCTTAAATAAATCACTCTATTAGTCAAGAGCAAGGTTTATGCAGTACAACGACGATGTTTTGAATACACTAAAAGAAAATGCTTATGTAATAAGATCTTAAAGTAGGTTATGACAACGAAATAAAGAGGAAAAGGTGTGGTTCACGGAATATCATTTAAATAACGGAAAGTAAATTTTTGGTTAATGTTCGCCAAAGCATTAAGTACAAAATTATGACCGCGTTGCAGTTTTATTTGTGGCCTAGAGAAAATACCTAGCCTTTTACGAAAAAAAAAAAACTTTTAGGGGCCATGAAACTATTCACCGCTTTAATTATATTACCGTCTATCAATATTACGAAACAAAAACTGTCATAAAGGCCATGACCGACTAGAGACATCGATACCGAAGGGATAAATCCATTTGGCCATGATGAAACTAAAGAAAATGCGAGAGAGATTTTAGTTCGAGATAAAATGGACACAATTTTGATGACCATACTCTTAGTAACTGGAGATCGCTTGTAAGATCTATCTTAATCTTCTATGTAGAAATGTCGTCCAAGCAAATTGGTGGTCCAGGGAAAAATCATTGCAATAGATGAGAGCAACAGTGGTGCTATCTCTCAGTAACGTTGAGGACGAGTGAGGTAGAGATAAAAAGAAACAAATTTCTCCTTCTAACGACACCACAGACCGAAATCATGTTCTTATGTTGGCAACAACGTGTATGTAGTTAAATTTGGTTGTAAACGTTACGGCACGGTTCAAAGTTACCGTGGTAATTCTCCAGTATAGCGGTTGTTTAGATTTCTCTAATTTTTGCATATTGTTGCTAAATTTTAATTCTATAACTATTAATATTACAAAAAATAACATCAATACACGCTCTGCATTAATGTTACTGAAACGCTATCTATGTTTGCCGCACCATCTTCAACAGCAAGAGCTGGCCCAGCCCTGTAACGTGCGTTCGACACGGACAGGGAGCAATAAATAAATCATCTTGCCTCAACAATGTGCTACTTCGCCTCCAGGCAGACTGAAACTAAGACAAGCAGGGGAGATCTTGCACGACATTGGTCAGGGTCTGTAGCTGCCCCCGCCCACTAGTGAGGTTCTAACAGCCTGTTATGCGCCGTTGGATGTACTGTACCAGGAATGGATGGAACTCAAGTGCCGCCACTTAGAAAGGACTCGAAACATGTCCCTGCCTCTGCATGCATTAGCGAGGGGTGCACAAACCAGGCACGACGACACGTCCAGTCCATTCAGTGCCACTGTGTTACATAGCCATAGCAACGGAGAATAATAATAATAATAATAATAATAATAATAATAATAATAATAATAATAATAATAATAATAATAATCTATATCTATACTAATAATAAATCTGTAGCCGAAATTTTTCTGGTAATTTTCGATTTTCCAAAAATAATTGGTCCTAACATATATAATTAACCACCCTGAAACCGAAAATCGCTTTTTTGAAATTTTCGTTTGTATGTCTGTCTGTCTGTCTGTCTATCTGTATGTTTGTTACCTTTTCACGCGATAATGGATGAACGGACTTCGATGAAAATTTGAATGTAAATTAAGTTCGTTGTAACTTAGATTTTAGGCTATAGGGCATTCAAAATACATTATTCAAAAGGGGGGGTTATAAGGAGGCCTGAATTAAATAAATCGAAATATCTCGCTTATTACTGATTTTGTGAAAAATGTTACATAACAAAAGTTTCTTTAAAAATAATGTGCGATAAGTTTTATTCCTTGAAAAATTTTGATAGGAGTGATATTTAATGAGACAAATGAGTTTTAAAATTAATATAACTGCCATCTAAGGCCGTGTAATGAATTAAAAAACAAATGACTTCGTCTATAAGGGGCCTTGGACAGCAAAAATCGAAAGCTATGAAAGATAGCCTACAGAGAATGTTTCTGTGTTTGTATGATGTAATATCGGAAGCTAAATTAACCGATTTGTATAATTAATTATTATTTCACCATTGGAAAGTGTAGTTTCTCTAGATGGACATAATGCTATAATGTTATTACAGTAACTTGTGATATAATATAATATAATATAATATAATATAATATAATATAATATAATATAATAATATAATATAATATAATATTATATGTAATATTATATAATATAATTTAAGTTATTTGAAGGGTTCAGAACCATAGCGTTCCAAGCGCCATTTACTGAATACGTAGAAAACAAGGGTTAAAATTAAGTTATTACCATAATTCAATGGAAACCTATAACAAGTAAAATAAAAAAAAATATACACATTAAATCTAAATGATGTCAATCTTCATTAAACTATGGTTGCATGTAATAAAAATTAAGATACATGTTAAAGGAATTGTCATTGCACCAAATGAGTGTCTCTAGACCAAAATGATCGCATTTTAATTATTTGGATGCAATTTAAATTAAGTAACATATTAAACGATTTATCCTTCTATCAAACACGAATGTTCCCTGGATCAAACGTCCTATTTTAATTATGTAATTACTTTATATTTATTTCTAACGGGTGCAGCGGAGCGTACGGGTACGGCTAGTAATAATAATAATAATAATATGAATTTTATCATCAACATCTTCGTCGCTATAAACGTTGTCATCATCAATCTCCTCGTCGTTATCACTAGCCTTGTATATATTATCAGCAACGTCATATTTACGTTTATCGCCGTTACTCGCACTATTTCATCAAATATATCGTTAATGTTGTAACCATTTTCATCTTCATTTACTGTACATCATTGTTGTCATCGTTTTCGTCGTAGCCATGATGTAAGTTGTTTTATCAATCCTATTATCGTTGTCACTGTATTTTCATCTGTGTGTTATTAACTACTTGATTATTAGATATGGCGAAGGGGAATGTTATAATATCAGGATACTGTATTCATTGCCACAAATAAGTTCGACACTGCAAAAGCAACTCATTGCACCCACATCAAATGTTTTAATTTTGCAAAAACTCATTCCCTGCTTATTGGACTCTGTTATTTTTTCACTTTTATATGTTGGACAAACACACGCTGAACTTCACATTACTGGGAATACAGTTGTATGAAATACATTGAGAGCGAAAATAATGAAATGTTTGTGAGTTCATTGCATCAATCAGCGATAGAATTTTCATAGCCTCCATTGTCATCGACTGAGTGCCTGTAATGTTACACAGAACGGTTTATTATTGACTACAATTGTACATTGTAATTGTGATTAACAAGTACAAACACAATGTAATCAGGACAATTGAAAGGCCTCATACACTCGGTCGGGTTAGTTGAGTAGCTTTTATGTGAAACGGTGAGCGCGTTTTAAAGTGCGGGATTACATCTCGATATCTGACACGGTCCGAATTCACAAAATTAATTTATGGTCAACAGCGATCAGATATGCTAACATTTATTTATCTAAAGCAGCTCTCCGTCCGTCAGATACAGTTTGCCACAGAATTACGAATATGGGGAGCTTCAAGTCAATGGAATAAGTTAACCGTGTGTGTGTGTGTGTGTGTGTGTGTGTGCGTGTGTGTATGTATGCATGGATGTATTTATGTATATGTGTGTATGTATTTTATTTCATTTATTTTATTGGGTTATTTTACACCGCTGTATCAACATCGATTGAGAAACTTTTATCATCCAGTCTGCTGTCAACAAATCTGAAAGTTAGAATTTATAAAACAGTTATATTACCGGTTGTTCTGTATGGTTGTGAAACTTGGACTCTCACTTTGAGAGAGGAACAGAGATTAAGGGTGTTTGAGAATAAGGTGCTTAGGAAAATATTTGAGGCTAAAAGGGATGAAGTTGATGGATGGATGGATGGATGGACGGACGGACGGACGGACGGACGGACAGACAGACAGACAGACAGACAGACAGACAGACAGACAGACAGACAGACAGACAGACAGACAGACAGAGAGATAATAGATAGATAGATAGATAGATAGATAGATAGATAGATAGATAGATAGATAGATAGATAGATAGATAGATAGATAGATAGATAGATAGATAGATAGATAGATAGATAGATAGATAGATAGATAGATAGATAGATAGATAGATAGATAGATAGATAGATAGATAGATAGATAGATAGATAGATAGATAGATATAGTTTATTTTGCAAAAACATGTGGAACATGTATGGCATCGTCATATACAATTTAAAATACATGATATCATACAATGGATACAAATTAAGATACATGAATATTAAAAAACTCATCGACATCATGCAATGGATTTGCCAATAATATAGTCCTGATTCGTGTCCTAAACACTCGGAATGGAAGATTCCTTATATCAACAGGTAGACTGTTAAATAATTTAAAAGCAAAGAATAGAAAACTATTTTGAGTAATACTGTATTTACATTTGTCAATATATAAATTTGTATTATTTCTTGTAGAATATTTATGAACAGAAGTACATGCTATATAATTATTAATGTTATTCCGAATGTAAAGAAGACAGGCCAATACATACATAGACGGCAATGTCAAGATTTGTGACCTTATAAAAAGAGGTTTACAATGAGTCGTATTTGGTACTCCATAAATTAAACTTAAAGCTTTCTTTTGTAATATGAAAAGAGCTTGAGCAGAAGTATGGTGACCCCAAAGAATAATACCATAATTTAAATGACTTTATATATGACTATGAAATATTGTAAACAATACCTTGTTAGGTAAATTATTCCTTAACAACCTTAACATATATAGGCCTTTACTTAATTTCTTAGCAACATAGTCAACATGAGTTTTGCATCCCATTCTAGGCTCAAGAAAGATGCCCAGAAACCTAACAGCAGTATTACTAACAGTAGTAAGACGATTAATACCAAAGTTTAATTTAACAGTTTTGTTAGAATTAATCATAAGGTTTTTTCGCACTGCACCAATCAACAACCCTACTTGATACATCAGCAAGTTCCATAGACAATATGCCACTATTTTTATGAATAGTATTAACTGCTAAATCATCAGCAAACATGAAAGACTCAGAACATCCATCCCGAATATAGTCGGGAAGATCATTTACATAAATAATAAACAATAAAGGTCCCAAAATTGAGCCATGAGGCACACCATGTTTTAATACCTGATACTGTGACCTTTTACCATTTGCCAAAACAGATTGATGCCTTTCATTCAAATAAGACTCTAAAAATTTTACACTAAGACCATTAAAACCATAATATTTAAGCTTAAGTAGAAGTGTTTCATGAGAAACTGTGTCGAAAGCCTTTGAGAAATCATAAAAACTACTTCTAATATGATAACCATTTTCAATACCCACAAAACAACGTTTAACAAAGGACACCACCGCCTCCACAGTACTATGTGAAGTCCTAAAACCATATTGACAGTTGGTGAACAAAGAATTAGATTCAAAGTAATTGTAGATTTGTTTCTTAAGTAAAAGCTCAAAATCTTCGACAAAGTAGGTATTATACTTATAGGTCTATAATTAGATATCTCATCTCTACAACCTTTTTTAAAAATAGGTAATACCTTAACAAACTTAAAAGAATCAGGAAAAACTCTAGAGTCTATACAGCAATTAAAAATATGGGCAAGAGGCTCAATAATGTATACCGAAGCAATCTTCAATATTTTAGAATTAATGCCATACACATCAAGACAAGGGCTATTGTTCATACCTAAAATAACATCATAAATTTCATCAACACCAAAATGTTTAAAAGCAAATGTCTGAATAGGTTTGACTCTATTAACTAAAAAATCTTGAGCATGGTGATTTTTTGTGAGGTTATTAACAATGAAATTAACATTATCAATAAAAAAATTATTAAATTGGTCAGCATCAATATCTGATGAAGAAACTTTATATTTAGACTGGCTGTTTGTAAGACTAGAAATAATTGACCAAGTCATTTTGGTTTTATTATTAGAAGCATTAATTAAATTTGAAAAGTAATTAATTTTTGTACACCTTAAATTTCTTTTATATAATTTTTCGTTTCATGATAGATATCTTTAAACTCATCAATACTTTGATAAACATATAAATCATAAAATAAAAGACATCTCTGTTTAAGATTTTGGAGCTCATTAGTATACCACTTATTATAATTATATTTCCTCGTATTTGGCACGATTGTATTATCAACAAAGGGAAAAGCTTTGTTTATTACATCAATAAAAAGTGAAAGAAAATAATTAACTTTATCAGTAACATTATCCAATGTATATATATATATATTAAACCAATTTAAATTCATAAGTAAATAAACAAAATAAGATATACTTAAGTCATTAAAAACACGTATAGGATTTGAATACATTATAGTATTATCAGGTAAAATTTTATAAGTACTATTTATTTTAAAGCATATCGCCTCACGATCAGAGAATATAGTAGGAACAACACCTGCTGTACAAAGATTATCATCAACATTGGTAACAACATTATCTATACATGTACCTATATTTCCATTATTACCAGGGCGAGTTGGTTCAAAAATAGTAAGTCTAACGCCAAAACTTATAAATAAATTAATGATATCTTTAGCATCCTGATTATCAGTGCAAAGAAAATCAATATTAAGATCCCCAGCTAATACAATATTAATATTTTTATCAATTTTAAAAGTTGATTCCAGAAGATCATTCAAACTATTATAAAATATATTAAAATCAGTTCTATTGTAATCAGGAACTTTATAAAAAGCCACACACAATAAGTTCATAGCAGAAATGTACGTAGAACATACTTCAAATAAGTAAGATTTAATCACCGATGAGAGATTAATTACACTATCAAATTTTAGACTTTCTTGCACAAAAATAGCAGAACCACCATGTTGTTTCGATAGAGGTCTACAAAAACTGTCAGCCAAAACAAAACCAGGTATATTCACTAAAGACAGTTCTTCACGATTTAACCAGTGTTCAGAAATATGAACATTGTATTCCTTAATAAGAACAGAAATATAATCAATCTTATTAGATAAACGTTGTACATTCCAATATAAAATGTTAATAGAGCCATTAGAGGTTAACTTACAACCTTGACTCAGTCACTCAGACGGTATCTGAGGAGAATGGAGAAAGTTACACAACACAGAACTGCACGCATTGTATTCTTCACCTGACATAATTAGGAATATTAAATCCAGACGTTTGAGATGGGCAGGGCATGTAGCACGTATGGGCGAATCCAGAAATGCATATAGAGTGTTAGTTGGGAGGCCGGAGGGGAAAAAGACCTTTAGGGAGGCCGAGACGTAGATGGGAAGATAATATTAAAATTGATTTGAGGGAGGTGGGATGTGATGATAGAGAATGGATTAACCGTGCTCAGGATAGGGACCAATGGCGGGCTTATGTGAGGGCGGCAATGAACCTTCGGGTTCCTTAAATCAACATCTAGGATATTTAGCGTCTGAATGATATGAGGTGATAATGCCGGTGAAATGAGTCCGGGGTCCAGCACCGAAAGTTACCCAGCATTTGCTCGTATTGGGTTGAGGGAAAACCCCGAAAAAACCTCAACCAGGTAACTTGCCCCGACCGGGATTCGAACCCGGCCACCTGGTTTCGCGGCCAGACGCGCTGACAGTTACTCCACAGGTGTGGACTGTATGTATGTATGTATGTATGTATGTATGTATGTATGTATGTATGTATGTATGTAAATGTTATGTCTTATTTAACGACGCTCGCAACTGCAGAGGTTATATCAGCGTCGCCTCTGTACCGGAATTTTGTCCCGCAGGAGTTCTTTTACATGCCAGTAAATCTACTGACATGAGTCTGTCGCATTTAAGCACACTTAAATCCCAACGACCTGGCCCGGGATCGAACCGCAACCTCGGGTGCAGAAGGCCAGGGCTATACCAACTGCGCCAACCAGGCCGACTGTATGTATGTATGTATGTATGTATGTATCTATGTATGTATGTATGTATGTTTGAAATTATTCACACAACCTGTTTTAATTTTAGGCGTACTTTAAAGAAAATAAAAAAGGATTGGAGAATGCTGGATCTGTAGTGAAGGACCAGCCCTTGGGCAGAAAACAATGACTGAATGAATTAGTAACTTTTGAGGGGAAAGAAACTGGCCACGCTATCCCATTATCTCCTGACTTAGTTGCCTCCTGAGTGATGCCTTATTGGTGTCACTTAGATTCAAACCTGTCTTCGAACAATCAATCAATCAATCAATCAATCAATCAATCGATCGATCAATCACTTATTGAGAAGAATAGAGAGCGTGAAATGAACAGAAAAAATGACAAATGAAGCTGTGCTAGAAAGAGTGGGTGAAGATGGAATAGTGTTGAAACTGATAAGGAAGGGAAAAAGGAATTGACTGGGTCACTGGCTGAGAAGAAACTGCCTACTGAAGGATGAACAGGATAGGAAGAAAGTTCGAAGCTGAAGAAAATATCAGATGATATACAATTAAGAGCAAATGCTGGGTAACTTTCGGCGCCGGACCTTGGACTCAATTCGCCAGCATTATCACCTTTATATCATACAGACGCTAGATAACCACAGCAGTTGAAAAAGCGTCGTAAAATAACCCACTAAAACATTAGGAAGTGGTCTGCCCTCTGCTAAAGCTACTTTCATAAAGATACACTGCATAATATAATAACTAAGCATCAACGTCACAAACGTAAGAAAAGTGCACTAAGTCTCGAAAATAAAGAACTAAATTGAAAGATAATGCCACCAAAATACTTGTTATTAGATAGGCCTAAATCGATTTTTAACGACGCTCAACCACTTTAATTAGCATGATATATTCCCAGACCAGGAAATGATGATTTACAGAATATTCGTCACTCTAAAATAAGCACCGACCTTCGGGTATTGAAGTATATAGATATTGCTCTAACGGATGTACAGTAATCTTCCCATACACTACGTCAGCGGTGGCGAAAATGTAATCGTGCGCCAAGCCACTGTGTAACCTGCAACGTGCATAGCACCTATGGAGGAAGGCGGACACCCGAAGGGGAAGTGAAGCAACTGTCTGACTTATTAACGGATTTTCATTTTCCTTACGTCAAGCACTTAAATATAATTTTATATAGTACAAGGCTACAAACTAATGTTTAGTACGTGTAACGAAGAAAGAAATGAACAATAAATGAACAATATCACTACCTAAAATTAACTGTCTTCAGAATGTCTCTGCGACAGAGTTTCAAACTCAGGAATTATGTCACTTACTGTCTGTCGTAGTTGATCACGAAGGTATTTGTCTATCAGTCGTGATCTAAATTTGGTTTTTACTATTTTAATTGTTGAAAATAATTTTTCACAAACGTAAGTTTAGCGAACATGGCTTCAACAGAGCAAGCGAAAGAACGAAGCTTCGGATATTTATTTTTGGCAAAGATTTGAAAGTTCAACATTTGTCAAGTCCTTACATCTAGCTTTCATTTGACATCACATAGTAAATCAGTGAGTTCAAATGGAAGAGCTAACCGCATTATTCGTACATCTGCTGAAAAAGGGTCGACGTACGGAGATAATATAACAATATTAATAATAATAATAATAATAATAATAATAATAATAATAATAATAATAATAATAACACTTAACCTTTCAATGTTTCATGAGTCACATATAGTATAATGCTGTTTTATGTTATACAACCGTTTTTCTCGTAATACATGTAAACAAATCATACATTTAGGCTAATATTCTCATCATATTGGCAGCAAAAAAATGCGTCCTCCCATCCTACTTCAAAATTTCGTTTCTGTAGAGATACATGGCTTCGAGAGAGACATTGCGTCGATACGCTACTTGCAGGTCAGAGACAAATACAAATTGAACGGAGTTTGACTCAAGTGAGCGAGAGGGTGGGGGTTGGGGGAGGTAGGAAGCAAGAGACATGCACAGCTATCATTGCGAGCCACAATGTGCTCGCGAGTCACATTTTCGCCACGGCTGACCTACAGTGATCTACCCATACTCCTCGTCCATACCATATCGCTTCTCTGTCCGACATCAGCTGATTTATTCTGACGTCACTATCCAGCAAGCCTTGTCCTTTCTATCTACTTTTATGTTCGAAGGAACCGCCTCTCTATCCCCATGGAGGCATGCATTTCTCCATGGCTGCTTTATGGATTTGTCGTGCTGAACCTTGTAACTGCTCAGAGCACATGTAGCTAGTCTGTCATCTTGAAAAAGGCTAATCATTTGATTTTGTTGACTTTTGGATCACGTGATATCCTATTTGTGACGTCTTGCACAACACATCTAAAACTGAGATTTATATAATTTTATTATATTCCTCAAAGTTTCCATTATTGCACTCTAACACGTCACAGCCTATCGACCTTGCCGGCATACGAATTATTTAAGCGAAACAATATGAGGCAATAGTACATTATGCAACGACCCTATAATGGTAGTAATTAAGACGCGAGTATGTTTATAAAACTAGTGCAAGCGAGTTTCATAATTTTCATACGAGCATCTTAATAACCATTATAGTCAAGTTTCATACGACTTTTTATGCTCGACCATATTTCTAACTTGAAATTATTCGTAAGTATTAAAGTTATTCTTATCTGACTGAGGAGCGGAACTGACCTTGTGCAATACCTCGTAAATTGTGAGATGTGCGCAGACGCGAAAGTATTCATTTTTTCCGAGAAACAAATGTCGACATTGACCTTGATATAATCTAGAGAGTAAAATAAACATTAATCTTGATATAACCTTGAAATTGAATTAGACATTGAAAAACGAGATGACAAATTGAATTTATTTGAATTTTATTTACAATTAACGCTAATTATTATAGTAACAGAACTGACTTTATTTCAAATATAGGTGATTTATTGTGCAATTGGTGAAATCAATTTGCGGGAATGTGCTTTGTGAAAGGCTGGAAGATGACGATGAATTGATGTTAATTTGTGTGTTGTTTTTTTCGACTGAGTTCAATATTGTATTTGAGATTTCAATTTTATTTTGGATCGATTCTTCAACATAACCTTCTGCGACAGTATTGAATTTCCAGCCTCCGTGGCATATCCGAGAATAATCGATACTTGCGCTTTCATATTGCTACAATGGTATTTTCTGATTGGTGGAACACCTGAACTTTAATGAATAGGTGTACTTTAATGAGGTCCATCAAAGGGCTGCTACCAGGTGTATAATTACTACGTTTCGGCATGGTCGAGCATAAAAGATTTTACAAAACTTACAAATATTGGGCCTGTTAATGCTGGCGCCATAAACACGATCGGAGATAGAAAATTGCATCTCAAAATCACAGTTTGTGAAATTGTGATTTTTCTTTACCTATAGCATCACTTGAATTTGAAAATAGCACCGTATGAATTACATTTTAGCGAGTACGCTCACAAACAAGTAAGGCTACTTCAAGACAGTTTTCTTTGATTATAACAGGACAAAGAGCAAATGTGTAAAGTGTGTTATGGGCTTATTACCGAAAGCAAAGCCTACGTTTGGACAAAGACAGTGAGTTTAACTTAGAAAGTGGTTCTAGCAAGGAGAAGCCTTATCTTCAATGTTCTTTATTAGTCTTCCGAAAGTTCAAAGGTCACTATGAAATTAAGACAAAAGGATGATATTGCGCTCCAGGCAGCATCGGCGGAGATCTCGGAAATGATCCTCAAAGACGAATACAAACTTAGTAGCGAAATATAACTGAGGGTGAATCCACGGAACGACAACACAGAAATAGCTTGTCCATGGGCAAGAATGTCAATATCTGGAGAAAAAGAAAAAACAAAGGCACGAGTTGGAGCTCGAATTTTAAATTAACAGTTGCATTACTTACTTACTGCCTTTTAAGGAACCCGGAGGTTCATTGCCGCCCTCACATAAGCCCGCCATTGGTCCCTATCCTGAGCAAGATTAATCCATTCTCTATTATCATATCCCACCTCCCTCAAATCCATTTTAATATTATCTTCCCATCTACGTCTCGGCCTTCCTAAAGGTCTTTTTCCCTCCGGCCTCCCAACTAACACTATATATGCATTTCTGGATTCGCCCATACGTGCTACATGCCCTGCCCATCCCAAACGTCTGGAATTAATGTTTCTAATTATGTCAGGTGAAGAATACAATGCGTGCAGTTCTGCGTTGTGTAACTTTCTCCATTCTCCGTGGTTTGATGAAGATTGGTGCATGGTAGTAGAAAGAAGGAAACAGGCAAAATTGAAATTCTTACAGGATCGAGTTGAGGCGAATAGAGATAATTATTTCAATAAAAGACGGGAAACAAATCGTACGCTTAGGAATAGAAAGAGAGATTACTTGAAGGAAAAACTGAGTGAGGTAGAAACAAATAGTAAAAATAAAAACATTAGAGATTTATATAAGGGCATAAAGGAATTCAAGAATGGATATCAGGCAAGGGTAAACGTGATCAAGGATGAGAATGATGACTTGCTCATTCAATCCTGAACAGATGGAAAGACAGTTGCATTACATAAAACAAAAATCAGGCCCATCCTTTCTGTTCACTTGTTCCTCTGTAAGAAAAAAAAGAGGGAGAGAGCAAGAGAAATGTGTTAAGAATTTGAGAACGTAACATGGAGAGGACAGTTTTGAATATATCAATAAGAAATTGGTGAAGAAATGATAAATCAGAAACAGAAAAAAGTTCAAGAACTCTGCTGCCTTGGTCAGAAATCTGAAATGGATGTGATGTGAATCAAAAACGGTAGTTCGGCAGAATATGCGCCTGAGATAAAAGGATCGCAAAATGGTAAAACATGTCTAAACAACAAACAATGCATAACAACAAAAATAGTAATATGCGTTACAAGAGCGGTATGTTGAAGTTTCCATGTTCGAGGAAAAGTTTGAAAAAGCGAAACGTAGTTGAGCTTTTTTAATTTCCGAGAATTGAAAGAAAACATACCTCTCGTGTGTCGTACATTATTTTGTGCGAAGATCGTTTATTACATACCTGAAAGAGGAATTTCTAATTAGTTGCAATGAAATCTCCATCTTGGTTTCTGTTCAATGACGGCAAATTTGGAAAACAAAAATATCTATCTTCAACATTGTTGCTTTAAAATGTTTTCTGTGTTTACTATACTCCAGAAGGCCGCAATATACGTCTGTCTTTTTTTCCCCCCCAGTCTATTGAATCTTGTTGATTTTTTCACGACTTCCTTAATGTTACTTGCATCACGAATGCAGTAACTTTAGTGGAGTTGTAGAGTTTACTTAATTTTTGCAAATATTTAAAAAACAATAATTAACAGTGCAATTTAGGTGAAATTGCAGTGGTAAGTTTGCAATTTATAATTATGACTATATTGAACGTCTCTAAAAATAATATGTTAAAAGCCTAAAGCAGTAAAATCAATATGTCACTTAAGCGGTAAGAAGAGGGAAATTGTTATGTGTGTTAGGTTGGGAATACTGAATGTGGAATTTTAGACTTACCGCGGATTGGTTTTGTGCGGAAACCAAGCAAATACGCACGATCTCGCACAAAATAATATAAATGCACTATGATAATTATTATTATTAAAAAAAAACCGTTAAAGCAATTTTTTTTATAAATCAAATATTATTTGCTGTTTAATCAACTGTCCGAATTCAGGTCTGAGTTTGACAAGTGATACCAAGAAGGCACCACTTATGAGGCAATTAGGCCAGGAGATAATGGGTTAGGGTGGCCAGTTCCTTTCCCCCTCCATTGCATACATTACTGATTAGCTACATATTACACTAGTCAGACTTCAGATGCATACAAATAATTGTTCTTCCTCTGACACATATCGTCAAGTCAGATCTACTGTCTGATAATAGATGTACTTATCAGCCAGAACCTCAATCATAGGATGTGGGTATTATTTAATAATGTCAATTTTGGATTCTTTTTTGTAAATTAATATACAGACTTCGGCCGAAGTTACGGCTTTGTCTTAAAACTGCTTCAGTACTACATTTTGGTTTAATAAGGGGTGGCCAAGTCGCCGTGAATACTGAAGCAATACAACTGCAGTAACTTGTACTACCACCAGAGTGCTGCATTAGAGTTAAATCGCTCGCTTGAACTCGGTCGAGTGTCGCACCCTCGAGTGAGATAAGATCGGTCGTGATACGCTCGTAATAAATAGAAGCACAGTACAAGGTCATCTCACCGACATGTCTTATCTTGTATGGAAGGCGACAGATAAGATACACATATGTTTTGCTCACACGGTAAAAACAAGGCTTTATTTTCTGCGTTTATGACAAACGTTTAATGGAACAGTCAATGGAACATGAAGTTATAAATAAAATAGTATGAAAAACTTCGATATACAGTTATTATTGCTAATTAATAATTATTCAATATTTGATTTACCACATATATAATATGATAGGTCCATACATAGTTTTCCGCCTATATACTGCGACAATGTAGAAACGTTTTACAAAATATTATTGATATAGCAGTAGATGAATAACAATATTAGTACAGAGATAACGTCACAGAAAATATAATAAAACGAATAATCATGCTGCACAACTGTTACAGACGCAAATATTGATACACTAATTAGAGATTATTATTATTATTATTATTATTATTATTATTATTATTATTATTATTTACTAGAAAACTTGATACAGTTATTGCATTATCGTGATTGTGTTCTCCGTTTATAACAATTACATTTACATCCAATAACATCTATCAGATGTGGCAAAAAAAATATCACTCGTGTGTGGAAAAAAAAAAAAAACATTTACCTACAACATTTATATTACTTTTTAAAGCAAGGTTTGTAGTTGTATTATGGAGAGGTTAGTTAAACACCGCAAAGTTTTGAAATGATGAACATCTATGATGTTACTACACAGTTCATCACTGTAACAAGAACGAATGTATAACGCTCGGCTTATACCGTTCGAGGATTTATCGCTCGTGACAATTTTACCCATCATGCATGTGCGCTGCCTATCGGATTATGCTATGAACTACTTGGCGCTCGAGCGAAAACATCCGATGCAGACCTCTGGCTGCCACTATCATTGCCACCACTAATTCTACTACTAACTACTACTACTACTACTACTACTACTACTACTACTACTACTACTATGTAATAACTATGTAGCAAATGTATTTAATTAGAATTAGAGTCTGGCTGGGCGGAAGAGAAGGCCTACTGGCCTTAGCTCTGTCAGATTAAATAAATAAATTAAATTAATTATTATTACTATTATTATTATTATTATTATTATTATTATTATTATTAGGGAAGAGTCGGGTAGTATCGGACATCGGGTAATATCGGACAGTGAGTTTCTTTCATCTACCACACGATGATAGTACCTGATTGACATGGTTACGTTTCTGTGATATCGCATAGAGAAACGTAACCATGTCATTCAGGTACTACCATATGGTGGTAGATGAAAGAAACGCACTGTCCGATATTACCCGATGTCCGATACTACCCGACTCTCCCCTACTACTAGGCCTACTACTACTACTACTACTACTACTACTACTACTACTACTACTACTGCTACTACCACCACCACCACCATCACAAACACTAGCCATTTATACTACTGCCATGATATCACCAATGCCTATATTGCCTCCTGTGTTACTAGGCCTGCTAACACTAACACTGAACTAATACTGACATCTGTGTTTATAATACCAAGATAAATACTAAGCTATGCTGCTACTACACAGTCTCTAGTACATACAGTCACGTAGGGTATATGCATCCAATGACAGTCGAACTTTAGTTTCTAGCCACTAGAATCACTACTCTTGCAGAGTCTATTGTCCGCAGTACTCTCAGTTGCTAACCGCTTGGAACATTGTATCGCGAGAAATGCAACACATCACCTCAAGCTTCGTGAATGTGTGTACTAGACTGTGGTATTACCATAATATGTACTAGTACGACTGCTACTGAAATCTTTACTACAACCACCACTACTGCCAACCTGTGCTAACACTTCTAGTATTATGGGTACCAGTACCACTATCACCGCTGTCATCAATGCTATCACTACCACTACGTCAGCAACAATTATTGTACAGGGACATCATTTTATTTTTACTAACATTTCTAATATTAACCTGGCTATACCTTTCAATCAACAGTTAAGAACCGGACACATCGTTTGCTACCCCCTTCCACGACTGGAGTTCGATTATACCGGCCTTCCACGACTGGAGGTAAGGAAAGTACTTCATCCATTTACGTAAACTAGGAAATATCAAGCTTTTGAGTTTGATAATTTTCATTAGGTTTTTGTTTAATCAAAATACAGTACAGTATTACCAATGAAAGATTTTACTCACGAACTGAGCTGTCCATGTGGACGTATTCATTGTGCAGTGTATATTATCGGTATATTTTCTACAGCACATTAGCGTACAATATAAATAATGAACTTAAATTGAAAAATAATCATAACATGGATATTTAAAAACAATTTTTAAAATGTTGGCCGTTCATTTCGATACAGACTTCAGTTCTAATGTGCATATTATCGCACTATAGACTATTGTACGTAATTCCAATTACTAGTTTCGTTCTTCGTACTAGTAACTCATGTTGAAATAATTCTGTACTTACTCTATAAAAGAGTACCTTACGTACTGTAAATTCAATCTTCACTTCTACCCGATCCGAAAAGATAAAATTACTCAGACATGCTATCTACTTCCGTCCAAGTTGTTATGTCGCAGGGTCGTAGAAAGGGGGGAAATCACGTGATAGTTAATTACTTAACGAGGCCCTTTTATTTAAATTATTTTAAACAGTTGTATAATATTACGTAAACGTCAAATTCCTAACAGAAATTAATGTTCTCAGAAAAAAGCTAAGACAGCCCAGCCACTAGCCTTTACAGAGAGGCGAACAGAAGCTGGTGGGGGAAACCGGGATGCGACTTAGGCAAATGGACGACAGTACCTGTGAGAAAACATTCACTATTGGAAGCTCTTTCGTCACTGGAAAAGGCGAACATATTTTTGAAACGTACTGTTTATTATGACCGTAAGGCTGTATATGCGGTCTTGGATCTGTGTAGAGGACGGTTGAACTTCATTAGTAGAAGGGGATGGAGTGAAGTACATTCAAAAACTCAGGTGCAATAAAAATTGAAGTAAAAATAAAATGACGTCTCTATACAACTACTGCTTCTGGTACTCCTGCTGAAATCGTCAATAAGCTGACAATATTGTAACATTAGTGCACGACCTCCAGTATGAAGAAAGAGACGCAGAGAACACTTCAAGGGAGAGGCAACAGGGCGGTGTCGTGTTCCAGCCCGCACAAGACAGTATCTTGAACTGTCCGCAAGAAAGAGAGACGAGTTGTTGAGATAAGCCATCACGTTCAGATTGTTTCAGCTTGTCTGCACTTTACAAATAGCGCATAGCAGGCATTCTTGCAGCCTGAGCAGCACTATGCCATTAAGTAAATGGATCTCACTCGCGCTGCGTTCTTGGGTTCCGCATGAAGTAGCGCTAATGGCAACACCGTGCGTCGTTACCATTACCAACTTTGTTAAAAGTTAGCTTCCTGAAAAGTATATACACATTCAAAAAGCGAGCTGTGCGCATGCTTACGACCTCTGATGAGCTTCAATGCGATGAAGTAAAAACTGAGAGACGGAAAGAATTTACGATCCGTATCTCTGGAGTTATTAATTTATAAATCTGCATGTGGCAGCAGGATGGCTAATACGTTTCCGCGGCATATCGAAGAGTAGTCCTGAAGAATGTGAAGAAATTATTCTCACACAACAGACATCTGTAGAAACTATTCTTGCAGAACAGACTTCTGAAGTAGCTATTCTCACAGAACAGACATCTGAAGAAACTATTCTTGCAGAACAGACTTCTGAAGAAACTATTCTTGCAGAACAGACTTCTGAAGTAGCTATTCTTGCAGAACAGACATCTGAAGAAACTATTCTTGCAGAACAGACTTCTGAAGAAGCTATTCTCACAGAACAGACATCTGAAGAAACTATTCTTGCAGAACAGACTTCTGAAGAAGCTATTCTTGCAGAACAGACTTCTGAAGAAGCTATTCTTGCAGAACAGACTTCTGAAGAAGCTATTCTTGCAGAACAGACTTCTGAAGAAGCTATTCTTGCAGAACAGACATCTGAAGAAACTATTCTTGCAGAACAGACTTCTGAAGAAGCTATTCTTGCAGAACAGAGTTCTGAAGTAGCTATTCTTGCAGAACAGACTTCTGAAGAAGCTATTCTTGCAGAACAGACTTCTGAAGAAGCTATTCTGCAGAAACAGACATTCTGAAGAAGCTATTCTTGCAGAACAGACTTCTGAAGAAGCTATTCTTGCAGAACAGAGTTCTGAAGAAGTAGATATTCTTGCAGAACAGACTTCTGAAGAAGCTATTCTTGCAGAACAGAGTTCTGAAGTAGCTATTCTTGCAGAACAGACTTCTGAAGAAGCTATTCTTGCAGAACAGACTTCTGAAGAAGCTATTCTTGCAGAACAGACTTCTGAAGAAGCTATTCTTGCAGAACAGAGTTCTGAAGTAGCTATTCTTGCAGAACAGACTTCTGAAGAAGCTATTCTTGCAGAACAGAGTTCTGAAGTAGCTATTCTTGCAGAACAGATTTCTGAAGAAGCTATTCTTGCAGAACAGAGTTCTGAAGTAGCTATTCTTGCAGAACAGACTTCTGAAGAAGCTATTCTTGCAGAACAGACTTCTGAAGAAGCTATTCTTGCAGAACAGAGTTCTGAAGTAGCTATTCTTGCAGAACAGACTTCTGAAGAAGCTATTCTTGCAGAACAGACTTCTGAAGAAGCTATTCTTGCAGAACAGAGTTCTGAAGTAGCTATTCTTGCAGAACAGACTTCTGAAGAAGCTATTCTTGCAGAACAGACTTCTGAAGAAGCTATTCTTGCAGAAGAGATTTCTGAAGAAACTATTCTTGCAGAACAGACTTCTGAAGAAATTCTTCTTGCAGAACAGACATTTGAAGAAGCTATTCTCACAGAACAGACGCATTGATCGTGAACTTTAACTACTTGTTATTTTTTAGACAACTTTATCAGCTCTGTTTCAACCTCTAAGGCATAATGTAAGTTCATATTCATTATAAGTCTTAATATTACAGGAAACGTAATTTTTCCTCATTTCATTAGTCCATATTTATTGGCATATTTTGCACTTTTCAAGACCACATTTACATACATATTTAATAGTTTGTTAGGGAATTAACTTCGGGGCTCTACTGATAATATTAATAGTTTTAAATTTATAAAATACTAAAAGCATTTTTGTAGTAACACAGTCCTTAACATTCGGCTGCTAACAAAGACGAAAAAAAAAAAAAATTGGAATGAGTTCCAAAGTCAAAGTATAGGTGCCGACTTGAAGATGGAGTACTCTTAATAGTAATAGTAATAATAATAATAATAATAATAATAATAATAATAATAATAATAATAATAACTGGTTTATTTAGTCTGGCAGAGTTAAGGCCATATGGCCTTCTGTAACACTCACCCAGCAGTTGAGCTGCGGTACAAAGAACACTACATAATACAGTACTACATAAAAAATGGAGATAATCATAGATGATGATAATGTTCTGTAAGAAAATAAATAAACAGTGCATTAAAGAATGTGAACTTCAACGAAAGTGGTGCGATATGAAATATTTTCCCTACACATAAATTAAACGTTTGTGCGAGATGGTGCGTATTTGCTTGGTTTCCGCACAAAACCAATCCGCGGAAGGTCTAAAATTCCACATTCAGTATTCCCAGTCTAACACACATAACAATTTCCCTCTTCTTATCGCTTAAGTGACATATTGATTTTCCTGCTTTAGGCTTTTAACATATTATTTTTAGAGACGTTTAATATAGTAATAATTATAAATTTCAAACTTACCACTGCAATTTCACCTAAATTGTACTCTTATTATTGTTTTTAAATATTTGCAAAAATTAAGTAAACTTTACAACTCCACTAAAGTTACTGCATTTTGTCATGCATGTAACATTAAGGAAGCCGTTTGTTTTAACATTTATAGACTGGGGAAAAAAAGACAGAAGGGAGAAGACCGTTTGTTTAAGTTCTGATTGCATTTATAGACATTGGGGTACTAAAAAAGGTGAAAGAAACGCAGTCCGATATTACCCGATGTCCGATATATCATCTCTGCCTGCTGGAGTATAGTAAACACAGAAAACATTTTAAAGCAACAATGTTGAAGATAGATATTTTTTTTTCCAAAATTGCCGTCATTGAACAGAAACCAAGATGGAGATTTCATTGCAACTAATTAGAAATTCCTCTTTCAGGTATGTAATAAACGATCTTCGCACAAAATAATGTACGATACACGAGCGGTATGTTATCTCTCAATTCTCGGAAATCAAAAAAGCTCAACTACGTTTCGCTTTCTCAAACTTTTCCTCGAACATGAAAACTTCAACATACCGCTCTTGTAACGCATATTACTATTGGAAGTATGTGGAGTACTTCAAAATATGCAGTTATTTGGAGCTAAGAGGGATGAAGTTACAGGAGAATGGAGAAAGTTATAAAACGCAGGACTGCACGCATTGTATTCTTCACCTAACATAATTAGGAACATTAAATCCAGACGTTTGAGATGGACAGGGTATGTAGCACGTGTGGGCGAATCCAGAAATGGACATAGAGTGTTAGTAGGAAGACCTGAGGGGAAAAAACCTTTGGGGAGGGCGAGACGTAGGTGGGGAGGATAATATTAAAATGCATTTGAGGGAGGTGGGATATGATGGTAGGGACTGGATTAATCTTTCACGGGATAGGGATCGATGGCGGGCTTATGTGAGGGCGGCAATGAAACTACGGTTTCCTTAAAAGCGGTAAGTTGTTGTTAGGTAAGATCCAAATTATTGTTTCTTTTTCCGTTGGTCGCAATTCCCCTCTCCCCCACCCCGGACGAAAAGTTATGAATCCAACACTGTTGCCTCTGTAGTGTTTGGTTGCTATGGTAATGCATTGCGATCCGATTCTTTCCCGGCGTGCTTATTCAGCTGTTCCTTTGTGTTGCACAAATTGTTGATAACCTATTATAAAGGGCAGCATTGTGACGAGTTGGTGTGCGTTTGCAGTAACATGGAGACTGCCTGTTACTCACACTGACGCAATTCCAAACGATAATTATTGAACTCTCTGAAAGTGTTTAGCATAATACGGATCCGCCGTGTACATCGCGGTAATGTTTGATTGTCTGCCAAATGAATTTATCTTTCAGCTCCAGACGACCCATTACCCGCTAGGCGCAAGGTATGCGGGCAAACTTAATTGAAAACTCATCTCGCTGCGAGCTACAGTGGCACAAGTCTAACATGCCATCCGGCTCATTATTGCCAACCTAGTTGTTTCAGTTTTGTCCTTTCCCCGGGTATCACAAATATAGTCCCGTCGCTCTAATTTCCGGCAGCCAATCGCGTTGCAGGTCGGCTACATTTAAACGTGTGCGTCTTGTGATTCGCTGATTCATTTCTTAAGGCTCGATAAATACTTAATATAATCGCCCGCCTTTTTTCCTCTTTCGTTGGCGTTCGCAGAAAGCACACGAAGACGTTATTTGCCGCTCATTTATTTGCTGAATTACAGTGCGTTTGATTTATTATCATAGGAGCTACGACATGATAATGTTTAACGGTGTGGAAAATAGATTCCTCGTATGGTAGCTCGGCAACGTAAGAACAAAAATGGCGAACGATACTACCTACCTAGACTTTATAGAGCCTCCACTTTCTAAGACGTAAGTAACAAGGCGGAGTCACGCCGGAAATAACAGTGTCGGGACTATAGTAAAACATTCCAGCTCCTCCTTTTATGTGACTGCTCATATTTGCCTGAGTTCCCCTATAAGTAGCATAGTACTTAATAATAATAATAATAATTAATATTAACGAATGTGTCTAACAATAATGATTTATTTAACCTGCAGAGTGAATAGTCCACTGCCTTTCTAACACTCAACCGGGAGTAAAGACTTCGTTACAAAAAGGTCAAATTTAAAATTACACACAGTTTACACACAAAATGAATAAGATAATAATAATAATAAAAAATAAACAATAAATAAGAAGAAATCGGACATAATTTTATAAAGAAAGAAAAAAGCAACAATTTTGAACAGCAGTTGATTCAAAATAAATGAGGCATACAAAAAAAGACAATTAACATAGATGGAATAATAATAATAAAATTTAATTTAATAATTAATAATAATAATAAATAAGAATAGTAATAAATGATGATGATGATGATGATAATAATAATAATAATAACCGCTTTTAATAATAATAATAATAATTAATAATAGTAGTAATAAAATAGTGCAGTACAAAGTATACAGTGAATACAATATTTCTAAGTACACACAATAAGGAAAATTAAGATTCATATGCCAACTTATCACATTAGAGATATAACATTATCGGAAAATATGAAAACAAAATATAAAATAAGTTGAATATCATTAGAACATAAAAAAAAATGTAATATCATCTTGGAAACATGCAATCAACACTTGTCATAATAGTAGTTTTTGGCAACTCGTCATAAGATAATTTTCTAACTTGCATTTGAAAGAATTCAAGTGTTCGGCAGCCCTGCCCATCTCAGGCTCTGGAGTTCCAGTGACGAGAGGTATATCAGTGAAGGATGAGGAATACAGAGATGATGCGTGAAGTTCTGGTTTGTAACTTTATCGCGTTAGGCTCCTCTAAGCGATTAAATCCCACGAATGTGTCTTCCAATATTTTTTGATCTTAAAACCTGATTATGAATAGTCCACTTTTTTCTTTTTGGAAAAGCTTGAGGTCAATTTTAAATGTATTTCACACAGTTTACAAAATGCATCACCCTGATTGTGTTGTGAAATAGAATTAATCATAACTTATTCATTTTTTCAGAATTTTTTATATTTGATTTGAGTACAACAATTTTTTCGTTGATTCAACACTAATAGCACTAGATGAAGTTAACATGGATGGAATTGTTGGTTGACTGATTTCACTTTCACTTTAAGCCAATTGATAATTAATTTCATTAAATACAGCGGAAGCATTTTCCATTAATTCCTCAATACCGCTTTTATTTTTAAAAGTACAAACAATATCTTGTTTTGTTATTTTTCTGGTTCTTTTTTATTCTCTTAATCTTAACTATTTTACATTTTACTAACTTAATTACTTTTTATTTAATAAGCAATGTGAGGTTCATTGCCCTCAACATTCGCTCTTTGGTCCCTATCCTGTGCAAGATTAATCCATTTTATCATCATAAACCTCCCTCAAATTGATATTTAATATTATGCAATTTCACCCGTCTACTACTTAAATTAGGCCTACATTTCCTTGAAAATCTTGAAATAAATTATCCCACCTGCGTCTCGGCCTCCTAAAGGTCTTTTCCCTCCGGCCTCCCAACTAACACTCTATATGCTTTTCTGGATTCGCCCAACGTGCAACATGCCCTGCCCATCTCAAACCTCTGGATTTAATGTTCCTAATTATATCAAGTGAAGAATATAATGCGTCAGTTCTGTGATCTTAACTTTCTCCATTTCCTGTTCATCCCTCTTAGCCCCAAATATTTTGACTAAGAACTATTCTCAAACACCTTTAATCTTCCTCTCTCAAATTGAGAGTCCAAGTTTCACAAATAAAGAACAACCAGTAATATAACTGTCCTTGTGTTTGTGTTGTGTTTTGTTGTTTTTGTGTTTGTTAAGTTTTTGTTTTGTCTTCTTATGATGTTCTATTATGTTTGGGTTGTCGGTCCACTTTTCTTGTGCTATGTATTTGATTGTGTTCACTTCTTCATTGTAGTGTTGTTGG
The DNA here is from genome assembly GCA_025594305.2 of Periplaneta americana. Classification (NCBI taxonomy): domain Eukaryota; kingdom Metazoa; phylum Arthropoda; class Insecta; order Blattodea; family Blattidae; genus Periplaneta; species Periplaneta americana. The sequence continues at coordinate 8,830,470 of JAJSOF020000001.1, forward strand.
CTCATGGGTATGTTGAGTAATCTGTGTACCATTGTCCTGAATGCAGCATGTTTGTGTTGTGACTGGGTGGTTAATGTGTTGTGAAAACTGTGAAACTGTGGTCGTTAATTGTTTTGTTTAATAAAGTCCACAAAGGATCCTTGCATTTTTATTTTTTCTGGTTCTCAGTTTTTGACATTCTCCAAATAATCTTGTCCCTATTTATACATTTTGCAAAAAATTATTTTTATTTAATAATGTGATTGGGCATTCTCTCTTGACTGGGGTCTGCAGAGTTATTTTTTTGCAGTAAAACTAAAAATTGATATTTGACTAGAAATGGTCCCAATTTCTCCGCGCGATCTGCTACTTAAATATAGGCCTACATTTCCTTGAAAATCTTGAAATAAGTTATCAGCGTCGCAATATATTCTCTTTACATCACATATAATCTATATTAATAATAAATCTGTAGCCGAAATTTTTCTGGTAATTTTCGATTTTCCAAAAATAATTGGTCCTAACATATACAATTAACCACCCTGAAACCGAAAATCGCTTTTTCGAAATTTTTGTTTGTTGCATGTCTGTCTGTCTGTCTGTATGTTTGTTACCTTTTCACGCGATAATGGCTGAACCGATTTCGATGAAAATTGGAATATAAATTAAGTTTGTTGTAACTTAGATTTTAGGCTATATGGCATTCAAAATACATCACTTAAAAGGGGGTTATAAGGAGGCCTGAATTAAATAAATCGAAATATCTCGCTTATTATTGATTTTTGTGAAAAATGTTACATAACAAACGTTTCTTTAAAATAATTTGCGATAAGTTTATTCCTAGAAAAATTTTGATAGGACTCATATTTAATGAGATAAATGAGTTTTAAAATTAAAATAACTGCCATCCAAGGCCGTGTAATGAATTGAAAAACAAATGACTTCGTCTATAAGGGGCCTTGGACAGCAACAATCGAAAGCTATGAAAGATAGCCTACAGATAATGTTTCTGTGTTTGTATGAAGTAATATCGGAAGCTAAATTAACCGATTTGTATAATTAATTATTAATTCACCATTGGAAAGTGTAGTTTCTCTAGATGGACATAATTCTGTAATGTTATCACAGTAACTTCTGAGTGAATCGAGGACAGGTAAGATTAAAATAGATTCTTATGCACAGAAAACTTGATAGGCTATTCCGTACATTCGTTTCCTGTATTTCCTAAAATAATTTTTATGACCAAATGAGTGGTCTCTGGATCAAAATGATCGCATTTTAATTATGCAAATACAATTTAAATTAAGTAACATAATAAACGATTTATCCTTATATCAAACACGAACGTTCCCTGGATCAGATGTCCTATTTTAATTATGTAATTACTTTATATTTATTTCTAACGGGTGCAGCGGAGCGCACGGGTACGGCTAGTAGCGAAATAAAAAAATAAAAGATGAAAAGAACCCAATTTCTTTATTCGCGCTGGTCCCTAGAGTGCTCATAAACTTTGGAGCGGACTAACTTAAAAGATTATTATGTATGTGCGTTTATTATATTGAGAGGGAAGAGCCGAACAAAGCAGACGGCAAAAAAGTGCTAGAAACGTAGAAGTAATTAGTAAGTCCTGTACAAACAGCAATAAAAAGACTTGGCGGAGTCGCGAGGTCTATTGTAGTGTACAACCCTCAGGAAACTCATGAAAAATAAATGGGTCAAAGTAGAAGGAATAATTACCTGACTTGAAGATGACTTGCAGATGAGGATCGGAATAAAGCGCTGCTGTTTTGTTTTTACACAAACTCAAATGTAAATCAAAAAAGTCCTTTATCTGCAGTTAATTAGCATTTACGAATTCTTTTCCGAACTTCTCCTGATTTGCTAAACATAAGATGGAAATCCCTTCTTCTCGGCACTCGACAACTTATGAGGTAAGGTTTGCATTATCCGCAGTTTTTAAAACACTTCACAACTCATTTTATGATATTCCATCCCGAAAGAAGACTGCAAATTAAATTTTGAGTAGGAGCACAACTGAAATGTTCCTTCGTGGCTATCACTTGGCGTTTGCGCATTTTATATAATTATCTATAGTAGAACTTTCCAGAAATATACCCACTATTATTACGTTACGTTAAATGAGTACAGTACACTAACTAATGGAAGACGCAACAACACATTTCAGGAGACAGCCGGTGAAGAGAGAGATTAAAAGTGACGTCACGGAGACGGCAGATTCATTTAATATGGCACTTTTATCAAATTTTAAAAACTCTCTTTTCCCTGATTGACACAAAATTAAGGATTTTCAAATGAATAAACCCTTTCAAATTGAGGGACAGAGAGCAATTTTCGAAGGGAAAACTGAAATTTGTTTGTTTTAGTCCTTGGTCTACAGTTTTTATGTTAGAACAAAATTTATATAGGTATCTTACTTATAAGAGAACACGAAGAAACTGTGAACATAATTTTTTCCTATCTCAATTTTATATTTTGAAAATTTCAAACAAAAAATAGAAATTTAAGATATCGTCCACTTAAATTAACTTTCTTAAACAGTAGGATTATTAAGGGATGTGCTATTGGAGCTAAATAACAGCTGTAAGCAGTATGGAATGAAGATAAATGCAAATAAGACAAAGAGAATGGTCATAGGAAGAAAAATACAGAAGATAAACTTGCGAATTCTAAATGAGTTAGTAGAACAAGTGGACAGCTTCAAATACTTGGGGTGTACTATAAGCAGTAGCATGAGCTGCTGCCAGGGAGTCAAAAGGAGAATAGCAAAGGAAGCTTTTAATAGAAAAAGGACCATATTCTGCGGATCTCTGGAGAAAGAATTAAGGGGAGTTGGTCATTATCGCATGCAAAATAATGGAAAAAAAATGGCCTATCTTCTAGCAGTCATAAATATAATAGTCTACTATTTATCAGTGGTCTTTCATTTTTGTTAGCTATGTGTGTATACATATTAAGCTTTAAAATGAAAAAGAATGGTGACTCTAGAGTAAATCTGTATCCTTAAATTAATTTTTCAATTAAGCACAATTTTTTATAAATTCACTACATGTCTGTGATTAGGTAAACTCTATTCACTTATTATAACACATATTGAATTGAAAATTTCACCACTTACTGCTAATAGATACTAAAACATACCCTACTAAAATTATTCATATATCTGTAATATTATGGGCATAGGGCTTATAGTAATCATCACAGTCAATACATTTAAAAAAAATTCAAGATTAGTATAAGCCCTATGCCCATAATATTACAGATATTTTAATAATATTATTAGGGTATGTTTTAGTATCTGTTAGCAGTAAGTGGCCAAAATTATAATTCAATGGGTGCTATGGTAAGTGAATAGAGTGTACCTAATCACAGGTATGTAATGAATTTATATAAAACATATCTTTAAATTCAAAAATTAATTTGAGGGTAAGATTTACAATAGACTAACCATTCTTTTTTTCATTTTAAAGTTTAATGTGTATACATATATCATTAAAAAAATGAAATAGCTGTGATAAATAGTATTACATTCATGACTGCTTGAAGATATGCTATTTTTACCATTACTTTGCATGCGATAACGTCCAATTCCCCTAAGGAAGAGACTAATGAAGTGTTTTGTGTGGAGTGTGGAATTGTCTGGGGCAGAAACATGGACATTACGACGTAGTGAAGAGAAGCGAATAGAAGCATTTGAAATGTGGGTATGGAGAAGAATGGAAGGTGTGAAGTGAACAGACAGAATAAGAAAGAAAGCTGTGTTGGAAAGAGTGGGTGAAGAAAGAATGACGCTGAAACTGATCAGGAAGAGAAAAAGAAATTAGTTGGGTCACTGGCTGAGAAGAAACTGGCTACTGAAGGATGCACTGGAATGAATGGTGCCCGGGAGAAGAGTTCGGGATAGAAGAAGATATCAGATGACAGACGACATTAAGATATATGGATCATATGAGGAGACTAAGAGAGAGGCAGAAAATAGGAAAGATTGGAGAGTACTGGGTTTGCAGTGAAAGACCTGGCATTGGGCACAGCACTATGAATGAATGAAAGCAGCAGGACACTGTTTAATCAGCTTCATTTTGGTGCAAGAATGATGAAAATGTCTCAATTCTAAGTGCACTTTGTATTAACATTAGTGTTGTAAAATGTTGTAGAACTGAACTTGGAGAAAAGTCATTCTTCTCCATATCCACATTTCAAATGCTTCTAGTCGCTTCTCTTCACTTCGTCGTAATGTCCATGTTTCTGCCCCATACAATGCCACACTCCACACAAAACACTTCACTAGTCTCTTCCTTAATTCTTTCTCCAGATGTCCTCAGAAGATGCTCGTTTTTCTATTAAAAGCTTCCTTTGCCATTGCTATCCTCCTTTTGACTTCCTGGCAGCAGCTCATGTTACTGCTTATAGTAACCCCAAGTATTTGAAGCTGTCCACTTGCTCTACTGCCTCACTTAGAATTCGCCAGTGTACCTCAACTTTACAATTGTTTCTAAAGTAATAGTAAAAATGTAAAATTATGTATTAATCCCTTCATAAGCTATATTAACGACTCATTTATAACGTAAAGTTCTTCCAATACTTTCTGAATCTGAGGAAATAGTATTTGAACATGTATAGTTGTTTAAAATCAATTCTTTATAGGGTTATTATTATTATTATTGTTATCCAAATATTGAAACCCTATTTTACCTTTGGTATATTAGGGTTGTAGTTTGTTACATGTGAAATACATTATGTTGTGATAATACACAATTTTAAAGAATTAATAGTAGGTGTGAATCATAGTTGCAATATAAATACACTAATTAAGAGACAGTAAACAATACTAAATACGTTATGCAATAATTACTTTCAGTTAAAACAAAATGAAATAAAATTAGAAATTATAATCGAAGGTGTAGAGAAATTGCAAGATTATTACATTAATTTGTGATCTTATACATAATTTTAAGCAATATTAATGAGATAATGCACAGAATTGGCGTAGTTACAAATAAAATACCTATTATATAGTTGGTTTGTGATAGTAAAGAAAAAATAAAAACAAAATTACTTATGGTTACAAACTATATACCTGTCATCAAATACTCAACAATAGTAAAATCTATAATACAAACATAGTTATTATTGTCATTACTATTATTATGTCCCAAAGATAGACACCTTGTTTTACATAGTGCATTAGGATTTTATAACATCATTAATTTATATACAATTAATAGCTACAGTCTTGCGTGGATGTGGTGTATAAACTCTGTGAATTGTTTGTAACAACATTTTTTCTAAGAAAATGGTAAAGGGGTGTGGAGTAATTTAAATTGCAAGATATGATATCTTAAAAAGTGTCTTTTCCTTTCGAACACTGGACAGTGAAAAATCAAATGTTCAACAGTCTGATTCTCTTTGCATATGCACAGAGATTCTTCTGCACTTTTGATCCTAAATCTTTCAAAGTAGGAACCGAATTTTCCATGGCCGGTCATAAATTGGGTGTAAAAGAAGTCGGTTGAGAACTGACTGCAACATAGTCTGTCTTGTACATTGGGAAAGAATAATTTCTTGGTCACAGAGCCTTTAACACTAGAGTTCCAGTATGTATTCCACTTGAGTGTAGTTGTGTGCTTGATCTTCTGCTTGATGTACGAAATAGGACAGGTGGAATATTTATATTCTGAGTTGGTTGAGGCCGCTTGCTTCGCTAATATATCCGCTCTTTCGTTTCCTTCAGTACCTGTGTGGCCGCGCACCCACATTAAGCAAATACGACCTTCAAATTTAAGTATTAGGGATCTAATTTCGACGGCTATAGAATGCAAGTTGTATTTATCGTCAATGGTTTGTAAGGCAGATTGAGAGTCGCTGTGAATACATGAGTCAATCCCGTTGGTAATGCTCCATTTCACTGCTTGCAAGATGGCAAAGAGTTCTGCTTGGAACACGGAGCACATGGGCGCCAGGCGGAACGTGGCAGAGTGGACTTCAGTAGTGTTGTAGTAGGTAACAAAAGCACAGCCCACCAAGGTGACGTCGTTCTCCTTTTGCAACCGAGAGCCGTCAGTATAGATGTTGTATTCATGTCGATCTGTACATGTATTTGATGCACGGTGAAAATCTTTCGGATGACCAGTTAATTGAAAATGTGATCTTTTTCCACCTCAAGATATGATTCTTGTTCTATAAATATCCCATTTCTTTTCACGTTAGAGATTTCAGCTTTAGCCATGGCTGTTAAAAACAATGGTGGTATACCCGCGATCACTAGGGCTGCGTCTGTCGATGTGGTTCTGTAAGCCTTCGTGATTCGTAGAATGAATCCACGCTGGATTTGTATCAATTTATTTTGAACCCACTTTTTGTGAAGTATGGGGTTAGGTACAGCTTACAGAAGTAAAAGTTCTGGAAATATTCAACATTTTTTTCCTCCATTATTGTATCTTGTACAATAATGGAAATTGGTATGTGTAAAACACTGTCCTTCTGCTATATGAAAAAAAAATACGATTTAAAAAAATATTTATATATTTTTTCAAAATTCAATATGGTGGCATTTCACTGTGCAGTGATGCGTTTCTCTCATAACTCATAAACTTGGTAACTTTTTCATGTTCTCTCGCTTTTATTTTATTGCTGAAACTCATGTTTACAATATCATGTTCTTTCAATTACATTTCTTAATAAATAATATATATTTTTTTGATTTTGTGTTAGAAGAAAATAATGATAATTGACCATTTTTTTAAATTAATTTATTTCTTATCAACTTATCAAAGGTAGAGAAGTGATTTTGCATTATATTGTAGACATGACATGCATAAACACACACAAAATATTTCATCACAGAATGTTGGATAGTTTTTTTAGTTACGAGGGAAACGCTTCATCACTGCACTAAACTGCCACCATTTTGAATTTTGAAAAAAAAATATATAGCCTATATTACTTACTTACAAATGGTTTTTAAGGAACCCGCAGGTTCATTGCCGCCCTCACATAAGTCCGCCATTGATCCCTATCCTGAGCAAGATTAGTCCAGTCTCTATCATCATATCCCACCTCCCTCAAATCCATTTTAATATAATCCTCCCATCTACAGTACGTCTCGGCCTCCCCAAAGGTCTTCCCCCGGTCTCCCAATTAACACTCTATATGCATTTCCGGATTCGATATAAAAATATATATATAATTTTTTTTTAATCATAAAATATATGTTTTTCATATAGTGGAAGGACAGTGTTTTACACATATTAATTTTCATTATTGTACAAGATACAGTAATGGAGGGAAAAAATGTTGACTATTTCCAAAATTTTAGTTCTGTAATCCCTTAATGCTTATTAAACGCATTTTTCTTTCACCGTTATTGTTAAAAAGAAAAATTACTCCATTTACCATTCCTTCATTTATATCCCTGAGGATGGTCATAAAACAAAAATTTTTGCGTTAGAAAAATAAACTTTTTTATCAACAGTAATTTCACTAGACGTTTTGATTTTATCGATAAATCTGCGAGTGGAACACGAGCAGATCTATCTAGAGAAAATCAAAACTCGAGTGGGATTTAATTGACTATTACACGATTAGAAGAAAGTATATAAAGGCTAAAAGTAACGAAGTACTCCAATACAATAAAATATTAATTGACTTACGAAAATTCAACTGTCTTCAAATGTATTATTGTACCATCTCAACATTACAAATATTACGCTAGATGCATGCTAGATGGCAGTAGTGTCTTTATACAGACACTGTAATGATTACTATTCAATAAATCTTAATATTAAACAATCTCTGATACGTGACTATCCATAATATCATATAGCAGAAGTTCATTTTATCCTCTCAGAGCAGAAGCTATAACATAACCTAACTAATATACACAAATGTTAGAAAAGTTTTAATTAACGACGATGACATAAAAAATAAACATGAATAATTTTAAAAGGAATAATTATTGAATGTACAATTTTCAAATTTGAATGTGGTTGGTGGTTCAATTGATGTTATATTGGACGTGTGCGTAATAGAAGTGGAACTCGTTGATTTAGGCCTACATGGTGTATTCAACTTATTCAGGATTTCGAATGGTGCTCTTCATTTATTTTTAAATCGGATTTCAGAAGATGCATAGGTATGATCAGTGATTTTTATTAATTCTTGTTCTTGAATGCCAATGCGAGTCATATTTGAAACTGCTGTGCATCGACTGGAGTGGTTTGTAATTTTATATATATTTTTGACGTCCAGACCAGCGCAGTTTCAAATGTTGGCAAACAAAGAAACAAATGCTAGGGACGCGATAAAATTAAACAAATGCTAGGGACGCGATAAAATTAAACAAATGCTAGGGACGCGATAAAATTAAACAAATGCTAGGGACGCGATAAAATTGTGAGATAAGCAGCCATGATTCGTTGAGATACGTCCTTTCGTACCGTTTTATTGGTCAAAAGTAGTATGACGTAGTAAGAGTGTAATAGTCAATAAAATTGACCTGCCGTTTATTTGGCAAAAGTCTGCAACTTAGTGTGGTTTTCACTGCTAGAATCCTTCCGAGTCGAGAATTGAAGCACCGCATGTCAAAACTGAAACAGGGAGCGATATAAAATGTAAATGAAGTCCCGGGATTGTAAGTACACGTAATGCTCTAACGATTGGCGGTGATTATGACAAATGATACACAGTTTACCAAGGCTAAATTATAACAAATTGGAGTTGATCGAATAACACAAAAGTGTGATTCATGGTAGAGACTGAAATTCCTTGGAGAAGGATTTAATAAATGCCCTACATAAATATCGCTATTTACAAAACCTTCATTTAATGTGAAGGCTTATCAGCGAACTCGATTCTAGGCACGCTCAGGTAATAACCTAAATATGGGGGCAAAACCCATGTCATTTAAGCCATATTTATAGTGGAGAATAGACAAAAGCGTATCAGAATGCGCACCGCCATCCACAAGATACATGTAAACATAAGTAATGACTAGGGAACAGAATTCTAGGTGCAAAAAAAAAGAAGATTTAAGACTCTATAAAATGCAATTTAGAACTTTTAGGAGTTGATATAAAATTAACAGTTAATAATTTCAATTTTAGTAAAATCACATTTTAGGTGGAATTTATGTACAAAGAACTCTGTAGTGCTCGGGAAAAGTAAAAAAATGTTAATTTTACAGGAGAAGGAAAAAAAACTGTCTTCGCACTGCTTTACGTCGATTTGATTTTCTTCTGTATGAATTATTGTAATGGGAGAAATACTTATGTCCCTTTTTCCAAGCGAGCAGATGTTCCGTAAGTTGTCAAAAAATTATTATTTTTTTCAGTAGGTTATTTTACGATGCTTTCTCAACATCTCAGGTTATTTAGCGTCTGAATGATATGAAGGTGATAATGCCGGTGAAATGAGTCCGGGGTCCAGCACCCAAAGTTACCCAGCATTTGCTCATACTGGGTTGAGGGAAAACCCCGGAAAAAACCTCAACCAGGTAATTTGCCCCGACCGGGAATCGAACCCGGGCCACCTGGTTTCGCGGCCAGACGCTCTAGCCGTTACTCCACAGGTGTGGACTCAATAAATTATTAAAAAAATGTTTGTGGAAACTGACTTATACCACTTTTTCCAATCACTGCAGATAGTGATGCTGGCAATGCGTGCTACTGGACTGAAGACTCAAATTCTATCAGATTCTATTGGTCGGTTTCATTTTGCATAACTGAGGTTTCATTGACGCAAAAAACTAATTTGTAAGCTCTCGCCTAACCTGAACAACTTACCACCACTTTCAATCTAGGATGGACTCATCTAAACGAAATTCTGTTCCAGAAAATTATATAAAATCTTCTTTCCTTTCCTTCTAAGACCAAAACGGAAGGAACTTGGCAGATGAGTATTTGTCTTTAATATATATATATATATATATATATAATTAGTTTTACATTTTAAATAACATTTTTGTAGTTTTTTGGGCATTTTTGCACGTTTACTACCGGTATTCTTATTTTAAATAAATAAAATATAGTCTATTAAAAAAACATTTTTGGCCACAAACATCGTTTTTAGAAATCTATAGGAGTTTATGTTTCATTTAGGCGTTTTAAGTCCTATAGAATTTTAATAAGGTGGTCTTGTGTACATGAAACGTAGAGATATCTGAATAACATAGTCTAGGACGTAGCAATCAAAATACAGTTGGCACTAAACTATAAATCCGTTCCCTAGTAACCTAATAACTACAAACCGGCACAACATGCAGAAAATATTGCCAAATTAGGAAATAAATCTTTCAGTATTAAAACATTTTCTTTCCTAAACCATTCGGAATAGATTTATATAATTATTTACAAAATAAGACTTTATGGACGAATAAATTTGTCTATATTTAATATGCTACCAAATAAAATGGCGGCCAAGTAACTCAGTTGGTAGAATGGCTATTCGTTGGCAAACTAATAATATATAATACAGGTCGACCAGGAGGACATGACGGACGTTCAGGATCTGCCTAACGGCGACATCTGTCTGCGGGAGCTGCACATATCCAGCGATACCGCAGGGACTTTAATAAGCGGACTGCGGGTGACCGGGGTAATGTAGCTCTTTCGGATAGATGGCGCCTTGGGACTCGTAGAATCCATTTATTTTTTATTTTATTAGGTTATTTTACGACGCTGTATCAACATCTCAGGTTATTTAACGTCTGAATGAGATGAAGGTGATAATGACTGTGAAATGAGTCCGGGGTCCAGCACCGAAAGTTACCCAGCATCTGCTCGTATTGGGTTGAGGGAAAACCCCGGAAAAACCTCAACCAGGTAACTTGCCCCAACTGGGACTCGAACCCGGGCCACCTGGTTTCGCGCCCAGACGCGCTGACCGTTACTCCACAGGTGTGGACTCGTGGAATCGGTGGCAACATGTTTTTCTGGTTGAGGATGCAGCAAGATTCAGGCATATGAATTTCAAACAGATGCCTTCGATCTGAGAAGGCTTCAGAATAACATCAGAGGCAAGTGGAGGATCAGACCTCCAGTCAGGACTGAATGCTGTGGCAGAATCGATTCGATGGCACCATGCAGTGAATCATGCGCTTGAAGAGCGATCCTTAATGGACTTCAACAATCATTCCAATATAAGGAGGTTGTACAATAAGCCTAAGACTGCGGTGCTTGCCTGCGGGCTCTCCTTCGAAGAAGAAGAAATAAAAAAGAGTCTCTTTACATAGTACATGGGAACTTCTGTTGTTGTCTGAGAACAGGGTAGCATTCTGGATATTGTGACAGCCACGTCGAGAGTCGATCACGTGTCCCATACAAGGGGGGCGCGCGAGAAGATATGAGCCCGATAGACGAAGAGAACTCCGTAGAGCGCTGAGGGCGCGGCGTGGAGGGGAGACGAAACGCTGGTCGCTGCGGTGTGGCACGACGTAAGGGGAACGGCGGCATGCTGGAACGTGACGAAGGGAGAGGGGAAGTAAAGCAGCTGGTAACTGAGGGGAGAAATCCAGAGAAGTCTAGATAGGCGCCATCTTCTCGGCATCTGTAGATTGATCGCGAAATCGTACATTCTGGAAACTATGGTTTGGTTATAAAGAGGAGACGCAAGTGAGCTGAGCAGTTAGTCGTTGCTAGCTTTTGAACAGCCAGCAGTGTGTAGCAGTGAAGCCAGCTTCGAGACCAGAGTTCGACTTGAATGTGTGTTCGCAACTGTGCGAGGGTCCCGGCAGAAGCAACGCAGTTGGAGGACCTGAGTTCGAAGTTCAGTGGACTGTTTCTGAAGGTCTTGGGTTCGAGATACTGTGAACTTGAGTGACCGAACTAGAGGAACTAGCCAAGGCAAACGAACTGAGAACTGACAGTTTTGTGTTGTAAATAGTGCTTTGTGAACATTACTTGAGATTAGGAGTACATTGTTGTTCTCAATAATCCAAGTGAATTGTCATTGTCGTCTGTGGAGTGCAATAACGAATACTGTGTTGCTGTGTGCAGTGGAAATCCCAGTGTTGACGGGAGTGTTTAAACTAAATTATAGAATTGAAAAATGAGTTCTATTCAGTCAATCCTTAACATAAACACAATAAAACATGTTATAATAGCATTTACATAGATATAAAAACAAACGTTTTCGCCAATTTTGATTGGCATCTTCAGGTCGTGTAGGTCGAATGGAACATGTTATAAAAAGTGAACACTAGGTATATGACGTTAAAAACCAAAGTTACAACTGTAATATCACTTAAAAACAGAGAATAGAATATAGCAAAAAGCCTCCACGATGTGTGTAGAATCACTGTGTTGAAAGAGGCGTGTGTGAACCAAGGAAACAGCAAAACTCTTCTGTCATTGCAGATACAGTTTTCAAGATAGATTTGAAGATGCTACGAACAGGTAGGTCGTGTGGCCGTTATGGAGAGCAGGAAAAATAAAAAAATGGAAGAACGTCTTGAAATCCATGAGGACTACCACCTAATGTAAAGATCAGTTGTGTCGCCAGCGAATAGAGATTATGAAGAATGGACACTGAGCGAATTTTCCTGTGATTTGTTTCTCTGTGCGCCAGCGGCTGGTTCCACTTTCAAGCGCTAGAGGTAGTGTAATCGAGCATACGCTAAGTTAATAATTGAGAATAGAATTAAGACACAGGATCCAAACATCGCCTACCTTATTGCATAATCCAGTAACGCTTTGCTTCAAATAAATTAAAGTTAACAGCTTTTCCTTATTTCTCAGTGACAAACTAGTTGTAATAATAATATTTTATATTTCAGATATCATAAATTATATTATAAAATAATATAATACATTATAAAATTAAGTATCAAATTCGTTTAATATTTGTATATAATATAATATAGGTATATGGTTTTACTTCTCGTAAGAGTTTTGTTTTTCCATTTTCAGCGCTATCAAATCATTACATATTTTAATTGCTGTTGGGGTCAACGTCTCAACTCTCATTATAAAGGAACTCTAGAGTCTAGACATTACAGTTAATGAAGGATTTATTATTTTATGGATCCAATTTATTTTATTTGAGTATATAATGTACCTAGATGTATTAATTGTATGTGTTATATTTTCGCTGTGTCGACTGCTAGCTGGTGTGATGTCAGCGCCAACTCTAGGGAGAAAGCAGAATCTGACGCTCTAGCTGGCTTGAAGGTCACTGAAATCAATCCAGCTACATCAAAGGTACCGACGCGAAGTGTCCATTCTTTATAATCCCTATTCGCTGGTGTCGCCGTCCTCATGGATTTCAAGACGTTCTTCCATTTTTTTATTTTTCCTGCTCTCCATAACGGCCACACGACCGACCTGTTGGTAGCATCTTCAAATCTATCTTGAAAACTGTATCTGCAATAACAAGAGTTTTGCTGTTTCCATGGTTCACACACGCCTCTTTCAACACAGAGATTCTACACACATCGTGGAGGCTTTTTGCTATATTCTATTCTCTGTTTTTAAGTGATATTACAGTTGTAACTTTGGTTTTTAACGTCATATACCTAGTGTTCACTTTTTATAACATGTTCCATTCGACCTACACGACCTGAAGATGCCAATCAAAATTGGCAAAAACGTTTTTTTTTAAATCTGTGTAAATGTTATTATAACATGTTTTATTGTGTTTATGTTAAGTATTGACTGAATAGAACTCATTTTTCAATTAACATTCAACTTAACGGAACCAATATGCCTTTGAAATTAAATTATAGAAAGTGATTATTGTTGAAAAATTAAAATTACATTATTGTTTTGTATTAAAGTTACAATATTAATAAATTTTACCTGGTGCTATTTTCTGTAATCCGCGGCACTTTCAATTAAAGTGAATTTCGTGTCAATATTTTTTAATACTTACGCCAACCTTTATAGTTGATCAATATTCAGTGATTTAGTAGATAGTAAGAAGTGCTTCAAGGATGTCGCCCTCTTATTGCCTAATCCCTGCTGGTTTCGTACGACTGTCATCCTTACCAGAGGGGAACTGAGCATTCGTACGTTTCTATAGTTCACGAGTTAACAGTTCCCTCAATTAGCCGTGCCATCCGCCTGCGTATCTTAAACAAATATTAGCCTGAATTTGGTACACAGAGAGCGTAAACAAGGCTGGGGGGGGAGGCTGAAGGAATGAGATTTGCATTCCGAGGCATTCGGCTCGAACAACATTTGCACTGCGAATTTATAAGATCGAAAACGCACGCAGTCTACCTGCAGTATGGAGATGTTTGCATCGCGCAATTGGACGGCATTCAATAGAGGCTGAATTCCCATTTGCACCCCACATATGTGTACAGCAGATATTATGACAGCCAATCTATAACAGTAAGTGGGGAGCGAGCAACGAATTAACCACTTTTAGTACACGGTAATACAACAGTACAAAAACGGGATTTGAAATAAATAAATATATATATTAGGAAAGTCCAGGATAACACAGAGGGTTTGAAATTGAACGAGTTACATCAGCTGCTTGTCTATGCGGATGACGTGAATATGTTAGGAGAAAATCCTCAAACGATTACGGAAAACACGGAAATTTTACTTGAAGGAAGTAGAGCGATAGGTTTGGAAGTAAATCCAGAAAAGACAAAGTATATGATTATATCTCGTGACGAGAATATTGTACGAAATGGAAATATAAAAATTGGAAATTTATCTTTTGAAGAGGTGGAGAAGTTCAAATATCTTGGAGCAACAGTAACAAATATGAATGATACTCGGGAGGAAATTAAACACAGAATACATATGGGAAATGCTTGTTATTATTCGGTTCAGAAGCTTTTATCATCCAGTCTGCTGTCAAAAAATCTGAAAGTGAGAATTTATAAAACAGTTATATTACCGGTTGTTCTTTATGGTTGTGAAACTTGGACTCTCACTTTGAGGGAGCAACATAGGTTAAGGGTGTTTGAGAATAAGGTGCTTAGGAAAATATTTGGGGCTAGGAGGGATGAAGTTACAGGAGACTGGAGGAAGTTACACAACACAGAACTGTACGCATTGTATTCTTCACCTGACATAATTAGGAACATTAAATCCAGACGTTTGAGATGGGCAGGGCATGTAGCACGTATGGGCGAATCCAGAAATGCATATGGAGTGTTAGTTGGGAGCCCGGAGGGGAAAAAGACCTTTAGGGAGGCCGAGACGTAGATGGGAAGATAATATTAAAATGGATTTGAGGGAGGTGGGATATGATGATAGAGAATGGATTAATCTTGCTCAGGATAGGGACCAATGGCGGGCTTATGTGAGGGCGGCAATGGACCTCCGGGTTCCTTAAAAGCCAGTAAGTAAGTATATATATTAAAAAAAATTTCTATGTGATGACATATTTTTGCAATCATCATTTCACACAGTAAATAATCAACTATATATTTTTTATTTTATTTTAAGACGTTGTGTAAACTGGGGGAAACGGACGAACGACGAGAAAAAACGCCAAAAGCGACAGTGTCTGCCACAAGTACCATTATCAGATCTGATCGGGACTCGAACCTGGACTGCCTGCGTGACAGATCACTCAGCTTGCTACACATTCGAGGATTTCAGAACAGTGCATACAAGTGGTCGATCTGCAGATTCAATCAGGCTGCAACTCTAATGTAAATAGGGATCAGCAGAGCTCTCGCCGTGTTTGTCAACTGTCATAAGCTGAAGTATGGCGCAGCAACTAGTCGAGTTTAATGCCTACTGTACTCTGCAAGTTGGAACAACTGAAACTAGCTTAAACTTGGCGAGGCAAAAGACGGGTTAAATATTATCCCACAGCCGAAAGCGAGGAAGTTTAGCTCTGCTGCACATTTTGCGGATCCGCTCGACGCGCCGCCGATTCCAACCCGGCCAATTATAGAACTAATTAGGGTTTAACTTCTGACTTGAATATATTAGAAAGCTTGGAGGGCTGAGTGTTCGGATATAATAAGGAGATAATTTTATGAGAAATGCTAACGTCTCGAATTGCGAATTGAGTTTTACGTAACCGTGAAATTATTGAGTAATTGTTCACTTTAATCATCATCTTCATCACCATTAGATAGTAAATACAAAATTATGAACGAAAACTTGGGTAACATCTCAATAATAATAATTCTTTGAGCGTATTAATCACACAAGAACCAATACTTGAAACACAATTTTAACTCTTGCCACCAGCAGATATCGATAAGCTGGCATTATTAATGGAAGCAGTTTTTAAAGAAAGAAGGGATTGATTTATTGCTAACGGGCCCTGCTTGATTGATGATAAAACACACGTTGTATAATTATATTTACTTGCTGCAATTCATGCATACCGATGCACAGCTCTATGTGAAGCTAAGCTACTTGGTATTAATTTATACAATAAGTTGTCTTGGGCATCGCATTATTGATGCTGTGTGTTAGGCTATTTAGAGTTATTTATTTACTACGCCAATTAAGGAATCTTGTACCTAAATTATACCAAAAATGCTTATTATGCATTTTTCAATAGTATTTTGCTCTATTTTGTTTTTTGCTCTTTGGGGTAATGAATTGACAAGCTAAAGTATGTGGCTTACAAAAGTGACTTTACGTATAGTAATAGATCTGCATATGATGCTCATTGAAGATCTTTATTTATTAACGAAAGTAACTCAACAATAATGAAGAGTCCACTGCAAGAATGATGGATGTCACTTTCTTGTCGAAAATGAACCAAGACTGTCAATGCATAGCTGAAGACATATAGAATGTACATACAGAGTTGTACAGGGACATCATTTTATTTTTACTAACATTTCTAATATTAACCTGGCTATACCTTTGGCTTAAAGGTTGTGAACCGGAAACACCGTTTGATACCCCCTTCCACTGGAGTTCGATGATACTGGCGTAAGATACAAATAAATCACTTTACTAGGTATAGGGGGATGAAAAATTAGTTCATCCATTTACGTAAACTAGGAAATATCGCAATTTTGAGTTTGATAATTTTCATTAGGGTTTTGTTTAATCAAAATAGAGTACAGTATTAACAATGAGTGTTTTTACTCACGAACTGAGCTGTCCGTTCGGACGTATTCATTATGCAGTGTATATTATACTGTCTACAACACATTAGCGTACAATATAGAGAATGAAGTTAAATTGAAAAATAATCATAATATGGATATTTAAACACATATTTGAAAATGATGGCCGTTCATTTCTATACAGGTTTCAGTTCTTTTTGCATATTATCGCACTATATACTATTGTACCTAATTCCAATTACCAGTTTCGTCTTTCGTACTACTAACTCATGTTGAAATAATTCTATACCTGCTCTATAAAAGAGTACCTTACATACTGTAAATTTAATCTTCACTTCTGTCCGATCCGATAAGATAAAATTACTCAGCCATGTATCTACTGTCCGACCAAGTGGTTATATCGCAGGGTCGTAGAAAGGTGGGGGAAATCACGTGACAGTTAATTACTTAACGAGGCCCTTTTATTTAAGTTATTTTAAACAGTTATATAATATTACGTAGACGTCCAATTCCTAACAGAAATTAATGTTTTCAAAAAGAACTAAGACAGCCCAGCCACAAAGGAACGGGCAGAAGTGGGTGGGGAAACCGGGATGCGACATAGGCAAACGGACAACAGTACCTGTGCGAGAATATGATTCAATATTGAAAGCGAACATATTTCTGGAACATACTATACTCACTAACTCTGTACTGTTTGTGTTTACTATGACCGTAATGCGACTTTGACTGTATACTCTTGGTTCTGTGTGGAGAACAGTTGCAAGTTCACTAGTAGAGGGGTGGGAGTGAAGTACATTAAAAAACTCAGGTACAATAAAAATTGAAGTAAAAATAAAATGATGTCCCTGTATGTATGTATGTATGTATTATGGTATTTTACGACGTATGTATCAATATCTAGGTTATTTAGCTTCTGAATGAGATGAAGGTGATAATGCCGGTGAAATGAGTCCGGGGTCCAGCACCGAAAGTTACCCAGCATTTGCTCATATTGGGTTGAGGGAAAACCCCGAGAAAAACCTCAACCAGGTAACTTGCCCCGACCGGGATTCGAAC
>JAJSOF020000001.1:8853524-8921024 GCA_025594305.2 Periplaneta americana
TTTATAAAACGTAATTAAAGTTTTAATGATCCTGCAGGCATATCGACTGTGCAATTATTCGGAGAATCTGTTTATAAAACGTAATTAAAGTTTTAGTGATCCTGCAGGCATATCGACTGTACAATTATTCGGAGAATCTGTTTATAAAACGTAATTAAAGTTTTAGTGATCCTGCAGGCATATCGACTGTACAATTATTCGGAGAATCTGTTTATAAAACGTAATTAAAGTTTTAGTGATCCTGCAGGCATATCGACTGTACAATTATTGGGAGAAAGAATCTGTTTATAAAACTTAATTAAAGTTTTACTGATCCTGCAGGCATATCGACTGTACAATTATTCGGAGAATCTGTTTATAAAACGTAATTAAAGTTTTACTAATCCTGCAGGCACATCGACTGTACAATTATTCGGAGAATCTGTTTATAAAACGTAATTAAAGTTTTAGTGATCCTGCAGGCATATCGACTGTACAATTATTCGGAGAATCTGTTTATAAAACATAATTAAAATTTCAGTGATCCTGCATACATGTAGACTGTACAATTATATAGTCGCCCAGAACAAGACTGTAACCAGTAAATACGTAATTGAAAAAAAAAAGACAATCAGGCATGTATACTGATTTTAATACGAGTAGTACAAGTATTACACATAGCACATCACTAACAACTATTATTCAAGAAACAGTCTACTTATGAGAAATGAGGGTTACAACCTTGTTCTGGGTGGCTATTCAATTGTTGGGGGAATCTCTTTATAGAACATAATAAATTATAGTTTTAGTGATCCTTCATGCATATCGATTATACTAATATTCAGAGAATCTTCCTATACAACTTAATTACAATTTTATCGATACTTCATGCATATCGATAGTAGGGGAGAAGTGGGTATAGTAAGACAGGGAGAACAGTGAGACATTTTTTATTAGATGGTAAATTTTGATGTTGAGATGTTGGTAACAGTGGAGTTGTATGTTGCATGAGTAAAGTAACAGTATTTTCACTCGATTTGATTCTAGTTATAAAGGTGTGTGATGAAAAAATAATTCGTAATTTTTCAATCTAGAAGTAAAATTTTCGCTTGTGTTTAATGAAGGTTATATTGGATATACAAATGAGATATAAATGTGAATGTTTTGTTACCTAATACTATGGTATTTGAGATTATGTTTGGCAAAGTTTCGTCTTTCTTGTTTTAATTTTGAAGTGATGGCGTCATTTTTAAATGAACTGTGCGTAAAGGGAACAGTGAGACATGCCATTGAAGGGTACACTGAGACGTCTCACTGCTCCCATGTACCAATGATTTGCAAAAATAAACTGTAATTATATTACGTTTACCAGTAACTAACATTAAAAATGAACATACTAGTAACCAATTTAGGAACTGTAGCTTAAAATAATGGATACATGACATTTTAATGGTTTCATAAATAAAAAAAAATATTCACAAAATTTAAGAAAATGTTAAAAAATAATAAAGAATTACATTAAATTCTTATAAATATAAGATTCGTTGTCACCAAAAATTCATTTCATTTTTTTTGTAAAAGTTTGAAATGTCATGGAAAATTCACTTTTCCAAATGTTCCAGATATTTCAAGTCAGACAACAAAATGATTCTAAATAAGCCTACAGAACATGTCAAGATAAAGAGAAAGCAAGCTTTTGTTTTCTTTTGAAATAAATGTAAATCATTTCAATGTCCATTAATAGACACTGTGGTGTCTCACTGTACCCTCCTGAATGGGAACAGTGAGACATTTGAATTTTTTTGACAAACAGGTATTTTATATTATGTCCTCTATCTATTAACATTTTTGTTTATGTGTTATTATACTCCATGTTTTAATGTCTATTTCTATTGCACTTGATTTTAAAAATACTTGAATTATCACTTGCATACATAGCCTATGTCTTAATATTTTGTGTCTCACTGTACCCACTACTCCCCTACTATAATTATTGGAACATTCCATCTACACTACATAATTTTATTGTAGTCTAAGTGAATATAGACATGTTAACTGGCAGTACTATGAGATGTGAATTTACTAGCAGTTATGTAGAGTTGAGCCTAGGACAGAAAATTTAGATGTGGCAATATTTTGTAGATGTATTGGACTGATATTATTAACGGGTTCGTTCAGGAGAAGGCAAGTCGAAGTACATTAAAATCTCATGATTTGCAGGTTTTTATGTTCCATCCTCTCCTTATAGAAAACTTAAAATTCACAAGCCTTGTATTTCATGCAGACATTTATCTACTAGAAAGGAAGCGCAGTGTTTAAACAAGAAAATAGGAATGAGGTGGCAAAATTTCGGGTGCCTGTAAGTCGCTAATATTGGGGGATTATCTGTACAACTACATTTTTG
This sequence comes from Periplaneta americana, assembly GCA_025594305.2. Taxonomy (NCBI): domain Eukaryota; kingdom Metazoa; phylum Arthropoda; class Insecta; order Blattodea; family Blattidae; genus Periplaneta; species Periplaneta americana. Next base: position 8,855,908 of record JAJSOF020000001.1, read on the forward strand.
AGTTCATGAAGTTTATCCTTGTCTGAAATTCCCTCGAGGGATCACGACATTGATAACTGAAAATCGTTTTGCAAACTTTTAAGCGTTACATTAAGCAATGGATTTTGAATATATTTCCATATTGGTTTTGAACATTGCCATTTTACAACCATTTTCACACTAATTTATTATTTTATTTATTTATTTATTTATTTATTTATTTATTTATTATTAACTAAAATATAATGTAAACAGAAAAACTTTATCGCCCCTGAAAGAGTAGAACTCGTGCTCAGGGGCGGATTCCGGAATTGAAATTAATAATTATACAATACAATTTGTCTTATGTCTACTGTGCAATTATAGTATATAATTTTAAATTTACAATTTTTCAATTTTAATAAAATCCATACATAACTTTTTAAATTTAATACTAGAACTATTAGAATTGACAAGATTACGATATTTAAATATGAATTTGTTATATATTCTTGGGCCTAAATTAATACTATGATTAAATATTGTAACAGTGTTGCATTTTGGTTCAAACAATCTTAAAGAATTATACCTTTTGTTTTATAACTATGAGAATACAATTCAAATTATTTCGATTTTTATGTATGAATTTTATTAATACAATATAATAAATCTGTCTTACGTTAAGTACATTAAAGTCTAGAAACAAATTTTGAGATGGAAAATCAATAGGTTTATGAAGATATATTTTAATTATTTTCTTCTGTAATAAATAAAGTGGATTAAAATTGGATTTAAATGAGCTACCCCATCCTATAATTCCATACATAATTACCGATTGAAATAAAGTTAAATATATTGTACGTAATAAACTTATTGACAAGTAATTCCTCAATAAAACAAAATAATATACTATTTTACGTATATTTTTACTATAATGGATGCACCTTTCAAATTCCTTAAAGTATATCTTCCAACTTCAGCCGTATATAGTGCCTATTTTCTTATCGTAAGATATTACAGCTATAAATTCATTCTCCAAAATGGTGAATCATTTCGATAAGAAAAATATAATATATTATGAATGTAACGCAATCCATAACCTGGCCAGTGACCATAAATATAAAAAATAAAAAACTGGAAATTTAAAATTTAGTAAGACAAAATTTCTTATTTTCTGACTGAAATGTCATTATTATTAAATATCTGAATTACTAATGAACGTATAAATATGCTTTATTTTATATCTAGAAAGTCATCATTCTACTGTGTAAAAGAAATATATTCCACTATCTACAAACTTATAGCTGAGGTATGAGTATATGATGAAAATACGTTTCACATGCTAACTAGAACTGCACACTGCATGCTTTATGGAAATGTAGGTTTACTCCATTTTGTCGGTAATAAATTTTTAACTATGTTTGTTGGACTTATTTCGAGGTGTCTATACGTCACTCATACATATTTGGATTTAAATTTTACATCTTCATATATTATTCGGACACTACATCTGTACTGCTTAATATTCACTATAGTTCCGCCTGAAACTTCCCTAATAATTTCTTTAGCATGTTTGCTGGTTTTGTCAGCATTAGATTATACTAGTGGCTTGTGCAGCAAATGCTGCTGCAAACGATATTCGTTAGACGTTCAAATAAAAATTTTTCAGATTTATTTTCAATGAAGAATACTTGTCTTTTTGATAGTAATTTGCTTCCATAATAATGAAACATACTCCCTCTGAATGGATTTTTAGGCCAAATACTTTTTCTTGAACCTATCCAACTTCAGTTTTTGAGTTTCAACGCGAAAACGCAAATATCAATGTCAGGACGATAGCAGTAGCTATTTCAGGTCATTGTGGATTGTAGGCAAAGTTAAAAAATGTCAGGTTTGCTAAGCTTTCGAACAATAGCATTTTCGATAGCTGCTGCATGTAGAACTTGAAATGTAGAGCGTAAAATCATTTTATCCTACTAAGAGATCTTGCTGAAATGATCTGGAGACTACAAAATTTTCTAGGCCTCTTATTTTATCAATAAGTAATACCTTTTTATCTTTCCTTAGGAACTGTAATTTTTGCGCTCTCTCGAGCCAATACAGAAGACAAGGACACATATCAATATCTACACTACACCGCCATTACTTACTTACTGGCTTTTAAGGAACCCGGAGGTTCATTGCCGCCTTCACATAAGCCCGCCATTGGTCCCTATCCTGAGCTACACCGCCATTAAGTATATGAAAAGACCCAACCCCACTGGTTTAATAAGTATAAAAATATTTGATTTTTAATAACAATATTATTATCTTACTTAAGTTTTGTAGTTATATATTGCAGTCACTCAGCAAATTATAGAAATGAAGATCTAAATTAAGATATTCTCTACATTTACTTACATAACCTCAAAACGTTTCACTTTCATGTCATTAATATAACATCAATATTATGTACAATTAATTAATAATAGACGCATCATGATATTAACTATAATAATATTTAATTTCTAATGGTAATAATGTCATCAAACCACCTCAAGTTTCGTAGATTTGAATATCCAACACAGAGCTGTACTCAGAAAATTATACACTACAGAATCAGTTTTTAATAACAAATTGAATTGAGCTGTAAATATGTCGGCAATCCTGCAGGTCATGGCCTTCGTGTAATAGCCTATTGTTTATTGTAGTGTGTGTTTTGTTCTGAAATTCAATCAAATCGGCCGTGATTCAATAAAATTATTTCTCAAAACTGACAACAGATGGATTTTGGAAAATAGGAAAATTATGTAGGAAAATTGACATTTCACTGAAAACTATTACTTTTCCGAAAAACTTTGGATGCCAGGCATGAAAATGAGGGGTCACTCATTAAAATCCGTTCAGCCGTTTTCCCGTAATTTCCATTACCAGTTCAAATTATATATATAGATTGTAGGGTGAATTATACAGCTTCTAGCAGCCATATTTCCTTAAAATTTACATGGAATATCTCAAAATCTATGAAGATTAAAAGCATCATATTTTAGATTTTCAAAACTTATACGGCGAATGCATTGTGAAGGAGAATGGGAATTAATCGTTCGTCCCCCCCCCCCCTCTATTCTGGGTCCTATCGTCGTTGTCATAGTTACAATGAAAAATCTTGAACATGTTGGCATAACAAGCTCAGCACATATATTCTACTTCAATTGCAATGGACAAGGTCCTGCAGGAAGATGCCAAGCTTCTGAAATAGATCTCATGAATTTCATTAGAAAGTTCATTCCTACTTCATCTTCGAACTTCACTTGTTACCTCCTTCACTTCAGTCGTCCACATCCATGGTGGCCTGGCGATTACCGTGATAGACGTTCGATCAAAAGTTCGGGTGTTCAAATCTGGTGCAGGGTAATACATTTTAAAGAGTGATCAAATTCTTAGTAAGGTTTTCTTCAGGATGCAAGTGGGTAGAACGAATATTTTCAGAGTATAAATATTTTTTTTTCTGAACCTAAAGGAAGTAGCCTATTTCTTTTGATAAAATGGAAATGTTCATTCTTATGTGTTATAATGAGGCTAGAATCATAATTGTATACTTTGTTTATATATTTAGATTAGGAGTTACGAAATTTATAATTACAAATTATTGTTTCTTACATTGTTTTCTTGTTCTAAGGCTGTGGACGATTGGAGCACATGTTTGGTTACCACCACAGTACAAGTTAGTCGTTCTGGTTCACTGACATTGACAGACGGGCTATTACTTTTCATTCGATAGATATACGAGTACAGTCCAAGCACACACAAGGTAACACTTGTGGTACCAACTTCCTAGGTCTAATAATGACTTTCCCTTAAGTTCAGTAAAAAAGGTAACTTGGTACTGTAGTTAATGAAGAGAAAATAATATATCACTGTACCTTATATTATTTTATTAGGAATTGTAATCTTGCGAGAATGATTACGTTAATTAACATTGATAAATCTTCAATTTATTAACATTCATGAATGCGATTTTTTTTTGCTTCTTTAACGCCGTTCTATTAACTACTAAGTTACTTAGCATTGATAATAGCGAGATGATAATTGGCGAGTTGAGGCCGAGGATTCGCCATAGATTACCTGACTTTTGCCTCACGGTTGGGGAAAACCTCGAAAAAAAAAAATCCAACCAGGTAATCATCCCAAGCGGGAATCGAGCCTCCGATCGGCAGGAAAGCGCCTTAAGGCTGGTTCACAATAAACCGGGAACGAGAACCAGAATGAAAACGAGAAGCAGAGGACGTGAATATGAAAATTTTTGATTCACAATAAACCGAGAACTATGCATATCGATATGCATGTCAATAACGATATGTAAAGTCGATATTACGCATTCTGATGTTATTTGTGTATAATTGATCAATGGCGTTCTCTCATGAGTACAAGGCAGCCAACATAAACACAGGTTAACCAACTTCGAAATTTCAACGGTACTATAAATATGCCCATGCATCTTTATTATCACAACCTATTTTAAGTCTGCTATAACGTAAAATAATTAGAGAAGAAACATTTGTAATAGAACAAAAATGAACACAACAGTAGTTATTGAATTGAAGCGTGAATATGTAGTGTGTAATACAACCAGTAATAAAATATGATTCATTTACGATAGGAGTTCAAAGATGCAGCTATTGAAAGCCACGTATTCTCCTTCATTTTCTCATCTTCATACGAGGCGCGCCGCTTATCGTAAACGTGAGGATTTTCCTCAACGCTCAATATTAGAATCTCATCAAATAAAACTTGCTCCATGATGCACATCACAGAAAAAAATAATGCATAGGTTATGTCACGGTCTTCTTGCTACAAAATATACGACGACAAAATAGCTTTTAGATGGCAATAAAATGAATCTAGTGGGCTGTGATCGGAAACGTGAACGCCAAAGTTGAAACTTGGCCAACTCTCCGTTCCCGATCCCGGGCTCCGGCAAGCTTTTCGTTAATTGTGAATGCTCACATTTAAATGTACACATTTTAACAATTTTACCGTTTTCGTTTTCGTTCCGATTCTCGTTTCCGGTTTATTGTGAACCAGCCTTTAGCCGACTGAGCTACGCCGGTGGCTCGATGCGTGTTTACATACAGATTCCGAAATAAGGATCAGAAAGGAGAGATGATTCTAGATTCATCAGCGTCTAATAAAGTTACTGTTTGTTTAGAAACCATTAGGCCTCTCCATTTTAGTAAATATAGATGGTTTTAGCATTTATTCAGCCGTTTTTTTTCTAGTTTCACCGTAGGCAGATGACTTTACAAAATACTGCAACAGAATATTATCGTATGAATCGCGCTGCACTACAAACTTCCGCACAAGATTGGGTACATGCTTTGTTTGGGGAACTCGAAGCTACATAGAACACGGTATACGTTCCCATGCATCTACAATCTTCTGGACATCCCTGTCATAAATTATAAACCGATTAGAAATAAAAGTCGTCGTTTCTCCGTGCTGACGTATGCAATAACAACACACGCCCGTTATCGTCACCAGAGTACCTTAGCTAGTTAGGGAACCATGCCATATACATATACAGACTGTAGTAAATAACCCTCCTGTTTTATGGAGCCGATTCGCTCCATTTCCACGCCCTGGCAGATGGGGTACAAAGCTGGATTGTGGTTGGTTTGTAACATGGCATTTAGACTGCTGTTTTCATCATCGCTATCGCACATGAATATTGTATTAAGGCTGCAGTTCACATCTCCCTCAGGACACTACACCTGCTTCGAAAGTCAATTTATTTCACCGATATGCTGTCCGAGGGGATGTTATGTTCAATGTCACACCATTACGGTGAAGATTTGAACACAAAAGCTCATTATGAGGATTAGGGGTGTTGACGTAGACCACTGGCTCTTATTTAACAAACAGATATCAGCGGACGAAAATTGAAGATAATTTCAGCTGTCACACAACTCTTGATATTGGCGTACCTCAAGCACCAAGCACCTGTCTTGGGATCCTTATTGTTTATTATTTACGTTAATGATATATTATTAATAAGCTCTAATAAAATTAAAGGAAATGTTATATTTTACCACGATTAACTTTACAACTTCTTTACTGTGTTAACTTTTTAGGAAATTAATTTACTAGCTTCGAAGTGATGTCCTTCATTGCAACACTTCAAAACTATTCAGCCAGGTTAATGAGAAAAGGGATGCGGATTAATGTCAACAAGAGTAAAGTAATGTGGATCTCTAAGGAAGATAGACAGGAAACAGAATTTAACATTGAATGTGAAGGACAAAACCTGGAGAGAGTGGAAAGTTTTAAATATTTAGGAACAATAATAACTAGTGATGGAAGAGTAGATCAAGAAGTACTGAACAGGGTAAAGAAAGCAACATCAGCATACTATCAAATAAGTAATACAATAGTTGGGAAAAATAAATAACCACTAAGACAAAAATACAGATATATAATTCAATAATTAAACCTATAATACAATATAGTACCTGAAAGCTTACCACTCTTAGATAAACATCGTAAATTAACAGCAGTGGAAATGAAATATCTTAGAAGAACTGTAGGAAAGACCAGAAGAGATAGGATAAGGATGACAGGATAAGAGAAGAAGTTAAACGGAGGAAAGCATTAAGTTGAAAGAGTTGTGGTTTGGCTATTAATGAAAGAAAGTTAAATGGTTTGGATGTATATCGTATGGGAGAAGAAAGGAAGGTTAAACAGGTGATGGAAATGAAAGAATAGGAAGGAAGAAAAAGAGAAGAGAGAAGAAGGAAAAATGGGAGGATACAATAGAAAGAATAGGCCAACAGAAAGGAAAAACAATGATAGAGATGAAGAGAAATGTGAAGAGAAAGGGAAAAATGGATGAAATGGACGGAGAGGGAAGAAGACGAAGAAGCGGCGAAGAAGGGACTGAAGAAGACAAAGAAGAAGAAGAAGAAGAAGACGAAGAAGAAGACGAAGAAGAAGACGAAGAAGAAGAAGACGAAGAAGAAGACGAAGAAGAAGACGAAGAAGAAGAAGACGAAGAAGAAGAACGAAGAAGAAGACGAAGAAGAAGAAGACGAAGAAGAAGACGAAGAAGAAGGCGAAGAAAGAAGAAGAAGACGAAGAAGAAGAAGAAGAACGAAGAAGAAGACGAAGAAGAAGAAGAGAAGAAGAAGACGAAAGAAGAAGAAGACGAAGAAGAAAGAAGAAGAAGAAGAAGGCGAAGAAGAAGACGAAGAAGAAGAAGAAAAGAAGAAGAGAAGAAGACGAAGAAGAAGAAGACGAAGAGAAGAAGAAGGCGAAGAAGAAGACGAAGAAGAAGAAGACGAAGAAGAAGACGAAAAGAAGACGAAGAAGAAGACGAAGAAGAAGAAGAAGACGAAGAAGACAAAAAGAAGAAGACGAAGAAGAAGACAAAGAAGAAGAAGACGAAGAAGAAGACGAAGAAGAAGAAGAAGAAGAAGAAGAAGAAGAAGAAGAAGACAAAGAAGAAGAAAAAGAAGAAGACAAAGAAGAAGAAGAAGAAGAAGACAAAGAAGAAGAAGACGAAGAAGAAGACAAGAGAAGAAGAAGACAAAGAAGAAGAAGACAAAGAAGAAGAAGACAAAAAGAAGAAGACGAAGAAGAAGACAAAAAGAAGACGAAGAAGAAGACAAGAAGAAGAAGACAAAGAAGACGAAGAAGAAGACAAAGAAGAAGACGAAGAAGAAGACAAAGAAGAAGACGAAGAAGAAGACAAAGAAGAAGAAGACAAAGAAGAAGACAAAGAAGAGAAGACAAAAGAAGAAGACGAAGAAGACAAAGAAGAAGAAGAAAAAAAGAATAAGACAAAGAAGAAGACGAAGAAGAAAGACAAAGAAGAAGACGAAGAAGAAGAAGAAGAAAAGAAGAAGAAGAAGACAAAGAAGAAGAAGACGAAGAAGAAGACAAAGAAGAAGAAAGAAGAAGAAGACGAAGAAGACGACAAACAAGAAGAAGAAGACGACGAAGAAGAAGAATTTCTAAACGTTAACAAAGAAAAGAAGTTGTAAAGTTAATCTATAATTATAAAGTGTTAAAAGTGTATATATAACAATGGAGAGTTATTTTTACTGTTGCGGTGATGACACTATTATAATTTTCAGTGACACAAACTGGGAAATAAACTTTCTATGTCCAAATATATATATATGTATATATATATTTTTTATTTGTTATTGAACATAACTGAAACGTGATCAAGGATGAGAATGGTGACTTGCTTGCAAGCTCTCATTCAATCCTGAATAAATTAAAAAAAACTATTTTGGGCAATTACTAAATATACATAGGCCAAATAGAAATGATTAGGACGAAAATTGAAATACTACAAAACTTAACTCAAAAATTTCTGAAACTGGAAAAATCAATAAAGGAGTACGTCAAGGATGCAGTTTTTCTCCAAAACTTTTAAATCTGTAGACTTCTGATATGAAATAATACAAAAATGGGAACAAGAAACCCAAGGTATTAAAATAAGCCGAAAACAAGAATGAAAACACTTCTATCTACAGAAGGCCAAGTGATAACGAATAGAAATCACAAATAGCAGCACATAAAATGAATAAAGTCATACAATATTATGGGATGACAATTTCAACCGAAGAAAAACAACAAAAACGATGGCATTCGCAGGCCAAGATTCAGTAAGAAGTAAAATAGTTATCAACAATAAAATCATGAATAAAATCAATTGATTTAACTGATATAGGATGTTTACTATCGTATGAGAACGAAAAAGATATTTAAAATAAACTCTCAAAGTTCCTAAAAATTACAGGACTCATAAATAATATTTTTAAACCTACCAAATTTTCAAGGTGAACTAGAGTAAAAATTTATATCACTTTAACACTTTCAATGCTAATGTATGGCATTGACATATGGACTCTAAAAATATCTGATGAGATAAGAATTAGAGTGAATGAAATGAAGTTCACGAGATAAACTGCGCAATATATTTTGTTAGATCACAAGACTAATCAACAAATTTTAAATCAACTTAAGTTGCATCAGTGCTGGATTAAATACAAAAATAACTGGTTTGAACACATCACAAGGATGCCACGAGATCGTCTCCCAAGAATAATGAAAAATTATCAACCTTGGGGAACAAGACGTCAGGGACGACTACTGGACAAGTGAGACCGGAACGGATCAACCATTTGGTCTAAATCTATGAAAAGTGTTTGAACACATCCAACGATGACCCGAGATCATCCCTCAAGAATAATTAAAAATTACCAACCTTGGGGAACCAGACGTCAGGGACGACCACTGAAACCACTACTGGACAAGTGAGACCGGAACGGATCAACCATTTGGTCCAAATCCATGAAAAGTGTTTGAACACATCCAACGATGGCACGAGATCGTCTCCCAACAATAATGAAAAATTACCAACCTTGGGGAACAAGACGTCAGGGACGACCACTGAAACAACTACTGGACAAGTAAACTACATTTGGTCCAAATCCATGAAAAGTGTTTAAGATCGTCTGGAAGAATAATGACCAACCAAGATTACTGGACAAGTGAGACCGGAACGGATCAACCATTTGGTCCAAATCCATGAAAAGTGTTTGAACACATCCAACGATGGCACGAGATCGTCTCCCAACAATAATGAAAAATTACCAACCTTGGGGAACAAGACGTCAGGGACGACCACTGAAACAACTACTGGACAAGTAAGACTGGAACGGACCAACCATTTGGTCCAAATCCATGAAAAGTGTTTGAACACATCCAACGGATGTCACGAGATCGTCTCCCAAGAATAATGAAAAATTACCAACCTTGGGGAACAAGACGTCAGTGAGACCGGAACGGATCAACCATTTGGTCCAAATCCATGAAAAGTGTTTCAACACATCCAACGATGGATCAGACCAAGAATAATGAAAAATTATCAACCTTGGGGAACAAGACGTCAGGGACGAAATTGAAACGACTACTGGACAATGAACAGACCAACCATTTGGTCCAAATTGAAAAGTGTTTCAACACATCCAACGATGACACGAGATCGTCTCCCAAGAATAATGAAAAATTACCAACCTTGGGGAACAGGACGTTAGGGACGACCATGAAAAGAGTACAGGATTGAGACCGGAACGGATCAACCATTTGGTCCAAATCCATGAAAAGTGTTTCACACATCCAACGATGACACGAGATCGTTTCCCAAGAATAATGAAAAATTATCAACCATGGGGAACAAGACGTCAGGGACGAACATTGAAACGACTACTGGACAAGTGAGACCGGAACAGACCAACCATTTGGTCCAAATCCATGAAAAGTGTTTCGCTCATCCAACGATGACACGAGATCGTCTCCCAAGAATAATGAAAAATTACCAATTTGGGGAACAAGTTAGGGACGACCACTGAAAAGAGTACAGGATAAGTGAGACCGGAACGGATCAACCATTTGGTGGAAAAGTGTTTCAACACATCCAATGACGCACGAGATCGTCTCCCAAGAATAATGAAAAATTACCAACCAGGGAACAAGACGTTAGGGACGACCACTGAAAAAGAGTACAGGATAAGTGAGACCGGAACGGATCAACCATTTGGTCCAAATCCATGAAAAGTGTTTCAACACATCCAACGATGACACGAGATCATCCCTCAAGAATAATTAAAAATTACCAACCTTGGGGAACCAGACGTCAGGGACGACCATGAAACCACTACTGGACAAGTGAAACCGGAACGGATCAACCATTTGGTCCAAATCCATGAAAAGTGTTTCAACACATCCAACGATGACACGAGATCGTTTCCCAAGAATAATGAAAAATTATCAACCATGGGGAACAAGACGTCCGGGACGAACATTGAAACGACTACTGGACAAGTGAAACCGGAACGGATCAACCATTTGGTCCAAATCCATGAAAAGTGTTTCAACACATCCAACGATGACACGAGATCGTCTCCCAAGAATAATGAAAAATTACCAACCTTGGGGAACAAGACGTCAGGGACGACCACTGAAAAGAGTACAGGATAAGTGAGACCGGAACGGATCAACCATTTGGTCGAAATCCATGAAAAGTGTTTCAACACATCCAATGATGACACGAGATCGTCTCCCAAGAATAATGAAAAATTACCAACCTTGGGAACAAGACGTCAGGGACGACCACTGAAAAGAGTACTGGACAAGTGAGACTGGAACGGATCAACCATTTGGTCCAAATCCATGGAATGTGTTATGATGAAGATGATAGTTATTATTATTATTATTATTATTATTATTATTATTATTAGTACCAAGCAATGGGAACGTCAGGCAAATTCAATCAACATAGAAACGTACGCGCGCTCTCCCACTGGGGAAATATATCAATTTTCAGTTCCTATTTGGCAATCGAACCCGATACTGGTGGATTTTCAGCTTCAAACGTTACCGATGAAACCACAGAGGAACACACAAGTGCGCTCAAAGCAGAAGATGTACGAACAAAGCGCTCTGACTGTACAATATTCGCTTTTATTCCGTCTCCGCCGGAATATTCCAAACACGTAGGATCTCGTAATAAGGGAGCAAGCTGTATACAAATACCAGCAACATCCGCTGCTGCATATCTCGCTCAGCTGTCACGGACGGCAGGGAACTCCGCAGTCGTTGATGAAGTCACGAAATAATGCGACGGCAGAGAAGGTGATCTTATGATGCTCAAAACCTTGAAGCCTACTATCCTCCAACACTTAACGTAGTGGTGTTTTCATGATGCAACTTGTATGTATGTATGTATGTATGTATGTATGTATGTATGTATGTATGTATGTATGTATGTATGTATGTATTCACACTGCAAATGGGTGTATAATGGCAATGGTAACTAATTACACTAATAATGACAATAATAAACACAACTAATAAAAAAATAATAATAATAATAATAACAACAAGGAGCATCCTAAATTAAATGAAGCATGGCCACTTAAAATAACATTTAATGTAAATCTAATTTGTATCTTAACCCTAAGTTCGAACTAAGACCCACGAGTGTGACAGGTTCATACCTGCACAAGTACCTTTCGGCACTACACTTATTTCGCTGTCAACTCACTCACTGCACTGATTCTACCTGATTTCACTAACACTTCAAAACCATTTCACTGTTCAAATACTTTGCACAGCCACTTCACTGACACCAACACACTTCACTTACACAATAGACTTCACTGACACTACATACTTCACTAACACAACACACTTCCTCACTGATAAAACACTTCAAATAACAAGATATCAATTACACCCTTTAAGTAGTGTGTATAATATACTACTGTCTATTAGCAAAGCCCTTAAGCCTATTTTTAAATACGTTTTTGGTTGTTGGTAAAGCCTTTAGTAAGTCTGCAGGTAAAGCATTCCAGTCCCTGATAGTAGATTGAGAAAAGAAAACTTTCCAGTGTCCGTCCTCTGTCTTCTTTCCCTCAATTTATATGAGTGGTCGTTTCTTGAAGAGTAATTTGGCGGCTGCAACCTATTTTTTATTTCTCTCCAGGCAGGCTCACCTCTGTATGTTTTGTACAATGTGCATAATCGAATTCCCGTTCTCCGGTCCTTGAGTGTGTCCCATTTCAATGGGGAATTATTACGACAATACTTGAGAGCCCGTTTTTGAATCTTTTCCAGTGTCTTAATATGTTCTAATCTGTAAGGATTCCAACATGCAGCACCATATTCCATTACTGGAAAAACTAGTGATTAATATGCAATCTCTTTGGATTAATCAGATCCTTTCCTTAGTACCCTCATCACAAAGTGTAACGCCCTCCATGCCTTTCCCGCCGTGTCAGTAACGTGTCAGAGATCGCTGCTAAATGTTATTCCTAAGTATTTACATTTGTTAACTTCCGGAATGGTTTCACCCCCTAACGTATACGATGCGATTATTCTACAAAACATAAAGCGCAAGGGTGAAAATTTTCGTTTATCTCTTATTTTTCCAATATACAGTCTGATCCGTTTGGGAAGATTATAAAATAAAATGACTATAAAATTTATAGTGGGAGTTCAGTATAACTCATTTCAGTTCCAATATGATACTGAAGCACGGGAGTTTTGTATCATCATTGTTACCGCGTAAGAAACAAAAGAAGTTACTTAGCAACGACCGAATAAACAAAATGCTTCTTGATTATATAATAATAATAATAATAATAATAATAATAACAATAATAATAATAATAATAATGGATTTATTTAACCTGGCAGAGTTAAAGCCATAAGGCCTTCTCTTACACTCAACCAGGATTAAAACTTGCTTACATAGTTGAACATAAAACTGGATCAGAATTAAGTAATTACATACTGATACAATTTAGGTACATAATGAGATCAAAAGAGGTAGTTACATAAAATTTACCTCATAAAATAAAAATAAACATAGTGGAATACATATTAATGTTGTTAGAATCAAATACGAATCACATAAAAACAGAAGCCGACAATTCAATAAAAAATGTACACAGTAGAAATAAAAATAAACACATTAGTATACAAATTAGTATTAGATTACAATTAAGTAGGATTTACATAATTAAACCAGAAACCGACAATTGAATAAAATGTACACAAAAATAGATTAATAATAAAAAACAACAACACAGTGGGATACATATTGGCGTTAAGTGATAAATAAACACGATTTACATGATTACACAATAAAAATAAGAAACAAAAAAAAAAAATAAAATAAATACAGTGGAACACATTCCATTAAATATTTGCAACGCGTTAGGTCTGGCAACTCATCATAAGATATTTTTCTAATTTACATTTAAAAGAAATTAAAGTTCGGCAGCCCTTGACTTCAGGCGGCAGAGAATTCCAGTGATGAGAAGTAGCAACAGTGAAAGATGGAGAATAAAGAGATGATGTGTGCAGTGGTATTTCTAGCGTGTTATCATATTGTGACCGAGTATTTAAGTTATGATACCGAGAAAGATGTGGAATCGGACAGATAAGTAAGAGGGAGTAGAGGTGTGCAAAATTCGGTATAAGAGAGAAAGGGAATGTAACTTTCTCCTCTCATTTAACCTGAGCCACAATAATTTATCGAAAGAAGGCGAAATGTGATCGTAGTATCGGACATTACAAATGAAACGAACACACGCATTATGAACACGTTGCAGTTTCTGGGATAAATCCACCCTGAGATCGCTGAATAAAGCGTCACAATAATCGAAATGAGGCATAATAAGAGTCTGTACAAGCGTCTGCTTTATATGGGTATTCTTTGACGAAGCTACCTTCCATGTCAGTGGGCGAGTGAATACCTGCAATGCAATCATATGGGGACGTGAAAATCGCATGTTTCATATCAACTGTAACGGGCTAGTCCTAAAGTTAATGTTTGGTGCGCGGTAAATCGCTATAGTCTGTATAGGCCGTTTATCTTAGCAGAGGAAACAGTTCGATCAGGACCATAGCTCGACATGTTGAAAAACTTTTTCGAACCACAAATGCAACAGGAAAACAACTTGGGTATCGTGTTCCAACAGGATGGTGCACCACCTCATTGGACAACAGACGTCCACGACTATCTGGATTACACATTTTATAACAACTGGTGTGGTTGAGGACCAATTATGTGGCCTCCAAATTCCCCAGACTTGACACTACCCGATTTCTTTCTCTGGGGTTTGGTGAAGAATGCTGTGTATGATCTCAGAGCAAAGATTTTCTCAGCTTCTGAGAAAGTTACCCTGCGATGTTAGGCCACATATGGGAGAAATGAGCCTCAAGATATGAACTGTATCGCGTTCGCAATCGTGGGGGCGTTCAGGTACAATTGCACGCTCTGAAACGATGTTTTTGAAATCAGTTAAATTTTTGGTAATGTTACAAGGGGTAACGTACTGAAAATCGTTGAAAAAATATCTACGAATGAACAAAAAAATATTTCTCAGTAACGAAAAAATTGAAGAAAAAACTACTTCTACAGCATAAAATGAAGTTATAGGATCTTGACCTGTGAAATATCAACTGTCTAGCTTGAACAAGTTTTGAGAAAAAGTTCCTTATGTACGACATAATTTAACATTGTTGAGATAGGCAATTTCGTGTTCCCTTAAAGCAATAGTTTCAAGAGGTGCCGTGTTCGATGATGTTTTATACTGAGAAAAATAAAAAAAACACACAAAGAACACAAAAAATACATCACACTAACATACGAAAACAAAAACATACACAAGATTGCAACCTCATTCAAGAAATTAAATTACAACATCGCATACAGAACAAATAACACTCTACAAAAACATCTCAACACACTAACAACACAAACAAACAAATACAACCACACAGGCGTATACAAACTCAAATGTAACACCTGCAACAACTTCTATATAGGACAGACAGGCAGATCATTTCAAACACGTTACAAAGAACACATCACAGCCATAACAATATTACAAAACACCTCCACATATGCAGAACACATCACAAATGCTAACCACACCTACAGAGACATCAACACAGACATGGAAATACTGCACATCCAACAAAAACCCAGAAACTCAACACACTAGAACAATATGAAATATACAGACACACGAAAACACACCGCAACGATATTCTCAACACACAACTCAACTTCAAAACACACACGCTCTTTGACTCTACACTACGAACGCACCCACACAGGAAACAAGAGACGCCAAGACCAACAACAACAGCAGTTCCGAAGATGACCGAAAATAGGTCGAAACATGGTAACAAGGTACGTTAATATTTAACACAACTAAGTTCTTATCATACATATTCCGAAGTGATATAGTGTTAAAAGTTGTGTAATCAAGATGTATAAAAAACAGTGAAACGTCTTATTTATGTTTATAATTGTAGTTCTGCAAAAGATTACATGCTTTTAGGTAAGTACACGTAGTCAATATTAATGTTTTCTTTTTAAATGAGTGTGGACGTTTACTCGACGAATAGCCTATGAACGCAAATGAGTATACTTTACGGATATGAATACTGTCTCAATAAATTGTTTATGGCTTCCTTAAAAGCATACGAGTCCACTACAAAGATATAATTGCTGTCAATTCAATTGCCACTGGACGTAAGAAACTACTGAAGTGCTTTGTGTGGAGTGTGGCATTGCATGGGGCAGAAACATTGGCATTACGACGAAGTGAAGAGAAACAATTGGAAGCATTTAAAATGTGAATATGGAGAAGAATGGAGCGTGTGAAATGGACAGACAGAATAAGAAATGAAGCTGTGAAAAAAGAATAACACTGACACCGATCAGGAAGAGGAAAAGGAATTGGCTGGGTCACTGGCGAAAAAAAAACTGTCCACTGAAGGAGGCACAGGAAGGTATGGTTAACAGAACAAAAGTTCGGGGCAGAAGAAGATATCAGATGACAGACAACATTAAAGATATGAATTAATAAAATTAATTGATATTCTTTTGTTGACAACTTGCTTTCTATAAAATGTTGTTATTACTGTACTATACGTGAGTAGATATTTTGTCAAGTCAGTTATTTCACCGGGTTCATGGAGATTCTGTATTGCTTTCCATAACCCCTCTTCATTAAATAAAGTTAAATGCACCATTAAGTAAACAAAAACGGAGATTTATGTATTGCAGTGCTAAAATTCTCAATTTTCGACCGAAGTTTTCCTGAAGATAATAATTATTTTCATAGCTCGGGGTCTCATTAAAGTTTCCGCAGTCGCTGGCTTGCAGATACAGCCTCGCCCATAAAACTCTCACCCATAACTATCTTTATAGCCTTTCAATAAAACATAATTAATTACTTATGAACTAATTATACACGGAATTGGACAACCCTCTCGCAGGCTGGTGCACAATTTATAGCCTCCTGTTGCGCATTATATAGGTTATAACACAGTGTGTTGGGGCGGTGGAGCTATATAAAACCGTAATAAAGTGGGGCCACCTGTA
This sequence comes from Periplaneta americana, assembly GCA_025594305.2. NCBI lineage: Eukaryota > Metazoa > Arthropoda > Insecta > Blattodea > Blattidae > Periplaneta > Periplaneta americana. The sequence goes on from JAJSOF020000001.1 coordinate 8,872,823, forward strand.
ACACTGCCCACCTGTCAATGGAATAAATTCCGCAGCCCGGCGCAATTAATTCTAAATTTCCTTTGCCACACACCTACGGCAGTCATTGCTGTGAATCAACGCCCATTCAGTTTCACCCAAGACGAATACTGTAAGAAATATGACTTATCAAGAACTAGCATTTTCTTGGACGAAAATTTAAATTGGGAATGACAAATAAAGGAAATATCCAAGAGAGTGTGCTATACCGTGCATTCTCTTAACCCAGCCGTGGCGAAAATGTAACTCACGAGCACATTGTGGCTCGCAATGACATCTGTGCATTTCCATTGCTTCCTACCTCCCACAACCCCCACCCTCTCACTCACTGGAGTCAAACTCAGTTCCATTTGTATTTGTCTCTGACCTGCGAGTAGCGTATCGTAGCAATGTCTCTCTCGAAACCATGTACCTCTATCAAAAATGAAAGTTTCAAGTAGGATGGGAGGACGCATTTTTGCTATCAATATGATGAGAATATTAAATGTAAGATTTGTTCACAAGTATTACGAGGAAAACGGCATTATACTACATGTTACTGATGAAACATTAAAAGGTTGTGTTATTATTATTATTATTATTATTATTATTATTATTATTATTATTATTATTATTATTATTGTCATCATCATCATCATCTCTGTACGTCAATCCTTTTTCAGCAGATGTACGAATAATGCGGTTAGCTCTTCAATTTGAACTCACAGATTTACAATGTGATGTTAAATGAAAGCTAGATGTAAAGACTTGACAAATGTTGAACCTTTCAAATATTTTCCAAAAAATAAATATCCGAAACTTCGTTCTTTCGCTTGCTCTGTTGAAGCCATGTTCGCTACAACTTACGTTTGTGAAAAATTATTTTCAACAATGAAAATAGTAAAAACCAAATTTAGATCACGACTGACAGACAAATACCTTCGTGATCAACTACGACTGGCAGTAAGTGACATAATTCCTGATTTTGAAACTCTGTCGTAGAGACATTCTGAAGACAGTTAATTTTAGGTTGTGATAATGTGTCCTATGTTTTCTTGTACATTTCTTTCTTCGTTACACGTACTAAATATTAGTTTGCAGCCTTGTACTGTATAAAATTATATCTAAGTGCTAGACGTAAGGAAAATGAAAATCCGTTAATAAGTCAGACAGTTGCTTCACTTCCCCTTCGGGTGTCCGCCTCCCTCCATAGGTGCTCTGCACGTTGCAGGTTACACAGTGGCTCGGCGCACGATCACATTTTTGCCGCGGCTGTCTTAACCCATTCAGAAACTTCCTCCCGCCAGAATTAAAACAGACTTTAGTGCAAACCCTCGTACTACCACTGTTTGACTATTGCGACGTAATACTTACAGACTTGACAACTGACCTTTCGAACAAGCTGCAGCGTGTGCACAATATGAGTGTCAGATTCATCAGCAATGCTCACAAATTTGACCACATTACACCCTCGTTCAAATCTTTATCCTGGCTGCAACTTAGTAACCGTAGAACACTTCATTCGCTGTCTCTTCTGTTTCGAGTTCTCCACACTTCTACTCCAAATTATCTTCGTTCCCGGTTTAACTACTTATCCTGCAATCACAATCTGAACACCAGGTCACAGGAGAGCCAAATCCTAGCAATTCCTGCCCATAGAACATCCCACTATTCATCCTCTTTTACTGCCTCAGTCCCCGTGAATGGAATTCTCTACCTCAGAAGATTAGGGGCTGCCAGACAAAAACCACTTTGAAGAAAAGGCTAAAACGATTTCTTAGGGGAAGAGTCAAATCGAAGTTATAATTGTGATCGAGTTTAATAATTTAATTTAATTTAGGTATGACTATTATTATTATTATTATTATTATTATTATTATTATTATTACATAATTATTTTGTTGGTGTTATGAAGATGAAAAGAATTTTCATTGTATTATATTAATTATGTATTATATTGTCTTGTATTGTAGTATTGTATTGCTTTGAATTGTATTGTATTATTTATGTTATATTCATAGCATTGTAGTAATTTTCTATCATACTGGTTGAGTGGAAGAGAAGGCCGAATGGCCTTAACTCTGCCAGTTAAAATAAACCATTATTATTATTATTCGCCCCTAGCAAGCTGCCTCCGTCTCAAAATATCGACTTACTGAAAGATGTTCTAAAATTGTCGAGATAAACGTCGCAATGTTTAAGAGAGATTTAATATCTAAAACCATTATTTGTTTTTAGTGTTTAAGACTTCATTGGTAAGATACAAATTATTGTCACTTTTGAAAATAATAAAAAATCTAAATGTTAATACGAACCATGACAATAATGCAACTTTCCACTACAGACGCGGGAGGGTAAAATTGGGATTCCTTTAGCAGTCAAGATGGTGGATCAGATACAGCTTCGATTTTAAGTGTCAAGAGTGAACTTATAACTTTGTATTTTTTTTTTCCATTAAAACATTTGTTTTGCATTCAGCTGTAATTTGCAAATATAAATTACACTCGGGAGGAAATTAAACGCAGAATAAATATGGGAAATGCCTGTTATTATTCGGTTGAGAAGCTTTTGTCATCCAGTCTGCTTTCAAAAAATCTGAAAGTTACAATTTATGAAACAGTTATATTACCGGTTGTTCTGTTTGGTTGTGAAACTTGGACTCTCACTTTGAGAGAGGAACAGAGATTAAGGGTGTTTGAGAATAAGGTGCTTAGGAAAATATTTGGGTCTAAGAGGGATGAAGTTACAGGAGAATGGAGAAAGTTACACAACGCAGAACTGCACGCATTGTATTCTTCACCTGACATAATTAGGAACATTAAATCCAGACGTTTGAGATGGGCAGGGCATGTAGCACGTATGGGCGAATCCAGAAATGCATATAGAGTGTTAGTTGGGAGGCCAGAGGGAAAAAGACCTTTGGGGGGGCCGAGACGTAGATGGGAGGATAATATTAAAATGGATTTGAGGGAGGTAGGATATGATGATAGAGACTGGATTAATCTTGCACAGGATAGGGACCAATGGCGGGCTTATGTGAGGGCGGCAATGAACCTCCGGGTTCCTTAAAAGCCAGTAAGTAAGTAAGTAAGTAAGTAAGAAAGTAACTTCATCTGTAATTTGAAATTCTTTGAATATCTATACACCAATTATTTTCTTATGCAACGTTTCTCCACTGTGTTGAAGCATTTCTTTTGTAATTCCACCAATTCAGTTGATTTCTTATTCGCAGTTTTACTCAATATATATCTTTAAATGTTCTCCTGGGCTTGGTTTTAATATTGCATTAATCTTGTACATGTATGTAGACTATCTTTTTTTTCATTCTTCCTTCCTTACTTTCTTCTATCTTCTTCTTTTCTTTCCTTCTTTTATGCTTTCTTTCTTTGTTCCTGTCGTTTTTTCTTATTTTTTCTTTTATTACTTCTTTCGTCCTATCTCTCTTTCTTTCTTTATATATTTTATTACTTTCTTCCTTTCTTCTATCTTCCCCGTCTTCTTTCTTCTTTTCTTTCTTTTATTACTTTCACTTTTGGACGATAACTTTCAAGGAGGTAGCCGCCATCGTGGTCTAATGACTAGAGCGCTGGACTTATAGTCCTGTGGACCCGGGCTCGATACCCGGTGAATACCCCCGATATATAACTTGTGTTGGACAACCCCTTGGTCCAGTTAATACAGGGATTTTCTCTGGGAACTCAGCTTCCCTGTGGCATCCTAAGAAAAACCTCACCATCATCTAATCTCACCGTGGATGTAGCGTAGGCCAGCCTCCTATGGCGCACACAGTGCCGGTAAATTGGTCTGTATAATTGCCTTCATATGGGCGAACAACGTAAGTCAACAATCCGTCATTAGTAAAACAAAAGAAAACATTTAAGAGGACAGTACTATGTAGATATATTACTTTCAACTTCATATACGCAACACGAAGTCCAATTTATGAATTACGAAAGTATTTTCACATAATATGAACTGTTTCCGAATATGCTTATTGCTGAAAATGCAGGCTTTTTAATTTTATTATCAAAATTAAAAAATAATCATTGGGCTCCATCAACATTCCTTTATAAAATTTAAGAAAACTTAGTTATTTAAAAAGCAGTTGAACTGCTTGGGATATCACGGTTGTATTAGAATTAGTAGCAGCAGTAGTATAGCTGGACAGTAAAATATTTAAAAGTCAATAGAAATCTAGTTCCAACTTGTCAGACTGCAGTGAAATTACGTCATTTGTCTGGAGATTATTAAGGAGTACAGATCTGCTCCTACCGTTCGTCTGCAGACTATTAAGAAGTACAGATCTGCTCCTACCATTCGTCTGGAGACTATTAAGGCGTACAGATCTGCTCCAACCATTCGTCTGGAGATTATTAAGGAGTACAGATCTGCTCCTACCATTCATCTTGAATCTATTAAAGAGTACAGATCTGCTCCTACCATTCGTCTTGAGTCTATTAAGGAGTACAGATCAGCTCCTACCATTCGTCTTGAGTCTATTAAGGAGTACAGATCAGCTCCTACCATTCGTATTGAGTCTATTAAGGAGTACAGATCTGCTCCTACCATTCGTCTTGAGTCTATTAAGGAGTACAGATCTGCTCCTACCATTCGTATTGAGTCTATTAAGGAGTACAGATCTGCTCCTACCATTCGTCTTGAGTCTATTAAGGAGTACAGATCTGCTCCTACCATTCGTATTGAGTCTATTAAGGAGTACAGATCTGCTCCTACCATTCGTCTTGAGTCTATTAAGGAGTACAGATCTGCTCCTACCATTCGTATTGAGTCTATTAAGGAGTACAGATCTGCTCCTACCATTCGTATTGAGTCTATTAAGGAGTACAGATCTGCTCCTACCATTCGTCTTGAGTCTATTAAGGAGTACAGATCTGCTCCTACCATTCGTCTTGAGTCTATTAAGGAGTACAGATCTGCTCCTACCATTCGTATTGAGTCTATTAAGGAGTACAGATCTGCTCCTACCATTCGTCTTGAGTCTATTAAGGAGTACAGATCTGCTCCTACCATTCGTATTGAGTCTATTAAGGAGTACAGATCTGCTCCTACCATTCGTCTTGAGTCTATTAAGGAGTACAGATCTGCTCCTACCATTCGTATTGAGTCTATTAAGGAGTACAGATCTGCTCCTACCATTCGTATTGAGTCTATTAAGGAGTACAGATCTGCTCCTACCATTCGTCTTGAGTCTATTAAGGAGTACAGATCTGCTCCTACCATTCGTCTTGAGTCTATTAAGGAGTACAGATCTGCTCCTACCATTCGTATTGAGTATTAAGGAGTATTGAGTCTGAGTCTATTAAGGAGTACAGATCTGCTCCTACCATTCGTCTTGAGTCTATTAAGGAGTACAGATCTGCTCCTACCATTCGTCTTGAGTCTATTAAGGAGTACAGATCTGCTCCTACCATTCGTCTTGAGTCTATTAAGGAGTACAGATCTGCTCCTACCATTCCTTGAGTCGTATTGAGTCCAGATCTGCTCCTACCATTCGTATTGAGTCTATTAAGGAGTACAGATCTGCTCCTACCATTCGTCTTGAGTCTATTAAGGAGTACAGATCTGCTCCTACCATTCGTATTGAGTCTATTAAGGAGTACAGATCTGCTCCTACCATTCTGTCTTGAGTCTATTAAGTCTTGAGTACAGATCTGCTCCTACCATTTCTTGAATCTATTAAGGAGTACAGAGTCCTACCATTCGTCTTGAATCTATTAAGGAGTACAGATCTGCTCCTACCATTCGTCTTGAGTCTATTAAGGAGTACAGATCTGCTCCTACCATTCGTCTTGAGTCTATTAAGGAGTACGTCTTGAGTCTATTAAGGAGTACAGATCTGCTCCTACCATTCATCATGAATCTATTAAGGAGTACAGATCTGCTCCTACCATTCGTCTTGAATCTATTAAGGAGTACAGATCTGCTCCTACCATTCGTCTTGAATCTATTAAGGAGTACAGATCTGCTCCTACCATTCGTCTTGAGTCTATTAAGGAGTACAGATCTGCTCCTACCATTCGTCTTGAGTCTATTAAGGAGTACAGATCTGCTCCTACCATTCATCATGAGATCTATTGAGTCTATTAAGGAGTACAGATCTGCTCCTACCATTCATCTTGAATCTATTAAAGAGTACAGATCTGCTCCTACCATTCGTCTTGAATCTATTAAGGAGTACAGATCTGCTCCTACCATTCGTCTTGAGTCTATTAAGGAGTACAGATCAGCTCCTACCATTCGTATTGAGTCTATTAAGGAGTACAGATCTGCTCCTACCATTCGTCTTGAGTCTATTAAGGAGTACAGATCTGCTCCTACCATTCGTATTGAGTCTATTAATTGAGTCTATTAAGGAGTACAGATCTGCTCCTACCATTCTGTCTTGAATCTATTAAGGAGTACAGATCTGCTCCTACCATTCGTCTTGAATCTATTAAGGAGTACAGATCTGCTCCTACCATTCGTCTTGAGTCTATTAAGGAGTACAGATCTGCTCCTACCATTCGTCTTGAGTCTATTAAGGAGTACAGATCTGCTCCTACCATTCATCTTGAATCTATTAAGGAGTACAGATCTGCTCCTACCATTCGTATTGAGTCTATTAAGGAGTACAGATCTGCTCCTACCATTCGTCTTGAGTCTATTAAGGAGTACAGATCTGCTCCTACCATTCATCTTGAAGTCTATTAAGGAGTACAGATCTGCTCCTACCATTCGTCTTGAGTCTATTAAGGAGTACAGATCTGCTCCTACCATTCATCTTGAATCTATTAAGGAGTACAGATCTGCTCCTACCATTCATCTTGAATCTATTAAGGAGTACAGATCTGCTCCTACCATTTCATCTATTAAGGAGTACAGATCTGCTCCTACCATCGTCTTGAGTCTATTAAGGAGTACAGATCTGCTCCTACCATTCATCTTGAATCTATTAAGGAGTACAGATCAGCTCCTACCATTCGTCTTGAGTCTATTAAGGAGTACAGATCTGCTCCTACCATTCGTCTTGAGTCTATTAAGGAGTACAGATCTGCTCCTACCATTCATCTTGAATCTATTAAGGAGTACAGATCAGCTCCTACCAGTATTGAGTCTATTAAGGAGTACAGATCTGCTCCTACCATTCGTCTTGAGTCTATTAAGGAGTACAGATCTGCTCCTACCATTCATCTTGAATCTATTAAAGAGTACAGATCTGCTCCTACCATTCATCATGAATCTATTAAGGAGTACAGATCTGCTCCTACCATTCGTCTTGAGTCTATTAAGGAGTACAGATCTGCTCCTACCATTCGTCTTGAGTCTATTAAGGAGTACAGATCTGCTCCTACCATTCGTCTTGAGTCTATTGAGATCTACCATTCGTCTTGAGTCTATTAAGGAGTACAGATCTGCTCCTACCATTCATCTTGAATCTATTAAGGAGTACAGATCTGCTCCTACCATTCGTCTTGAATCTATTAAGGAGTACAGATCTGCTCCTACCATTCGTCTTGAGTCTATTAAGGAGTACAGATCTGCTCCTACCATTCGTCTTGAGTCTATTAAGGAGTACAGATCTGCTCCTACCATTCGTCTTGAGTCTATTAAGGAGTACAGATCTGCTCCTACCATTCATCTTGAATCTATTAAGGAGTACAGATCAGCTCCTACCATTCGTATTGAGTCTATTAAGGAGTACAGATCTGCTCCTACCATTCGTCTTGAGTCTATTAAGGAGTACAGATCTGCTCCTACCATTCATCTTGAATCTATTAAGGAGTACAGATCAGCTCCTACCATTCATGTATTGAGTCTATTAAGGAGTACAGATCTGCTCCTACCATTCGTCTTGAGTCTATTAAGGAGTACAGATCTGCTCCTACCATTCATCTTGAATCTATTAAAGAGTACAGATCTGCTCCTACCATTCATCATGAATCTATTAAGGAGTACAGATCTGCTCCTACCATTCGTCTTGAGTCTATTAAGGAGTACAGATCTGCTCCTACCATTCGTCTTGAGTCTATTAAGGAGTACAGATCTGCTCCTACCATTCATCTTGAATCTATTAAAGAGTACAGATCTGCTCCTACCATTATCTATTAAGGAGTACAGATCTGCTCCTACCATTCGTCTTGAGGAGTACAGATCTGCTCCTACCATTCGTCTTGAATCTATTAAGGAGTACAGATCTGCTCCTACCATTCGTCTTGAATCTATTAAGGAGTACAGATCTGCTCCTACCATTCGTCTTGAGTCTATTAAGGAGTACAGATCTGCTCCTACCATTCATCTTGAGTCTATTAAGGAGTACAGATCTGCTCCTACCATTCGTCTTGAGTCTATTAAGGAGTACAGATCTGCTCCTACCATTCGTCTTGAGTCTATTAAGGAGTACAGATCTGCTCCTACCATTCATCTTGAGTCTATTAAGGAGTACAGATCAGCTCCTACCATTCGTCTTGAGTCTATTAAGGAGTACAGATCTGCTCCTACCATTCATCTTGAGTCTATTAAGATCTGTACAGATCTGCTCCTACCATTCATCTTGAATCTATTAAGGAGTACAGATCAGCTCCTACCATTCGTCTTGAGTCTATTAAGGAGTACAGATCTGCTCCTACCATTCGTCTTGAGTCTATTAAGGAGTACAGATCTGCTCCTACCATTCATCTTGAGTCTATTAAGGAGTACAGATCTGCTCTACCATTCGTCTGAGTCTATTAAGAGTACATCCTACCATTCATCTTGAATCTATTAAGGAGTACAGATCAGCTCCTACCATTCTTCGTCTTGAGTCTATTAAGGAGTACAGATCTGCTCCTACCATTCGTCTTGAGTCTATTAAGGAGTACAGATCTGCTCCTACCATTCGTCTTGAGTCTATTAAGGAGTACAGATCTGCTCCTACCATTCGTCTTGAGTCTATTAAGGAGTACAGATCTGCTCCTACCATTCATCTTGAATCTATTAAAGAGTACAGATCTGCTCCTACCATTCATCATGAATCTATTAAGTCTATTAAGGAGTACAGATCAGCTCCTACCATTCGTCTTGAGTCTATTAAGGAGTACAGATCTGCTCCTACCATTCGTCTTGAGTCTATTAAGGAGTACAGATCTGCTCCTACCATTCATCTTGAATCTATTAAAGAGTACAGATCTGCTCCTACCATTCATCATGAATCTATTAAGGAGTACAGATCTGCTCCTACCATTCGTCTTGAATCTATTAAGGAGTACAGATCTGCTCCTACCATTCGTCTTGAGTCTATTAAGGAGTACAGATCTGCTCCTACCATTCGTCTTGAGTCTATTAAGGAGTACAGATCTGCTCCTACCATTCATCTTGAATCTATTAAAGAGTACAGATCTGCTCCTACCATTCATCATGAATCTATTAAGGAGTACAGATCTGCTCCTACCATTCGTCTTGAATCTATTAAGGAGTACAGATCTGCTCCTACCATTCATCTTGAATCTATTAAGGAGTACAGATCTGCTCCTACCATTCGTCTTGATCAGATCTGCTCCTACCATTCGTCTTGAGATCTATTAAGGAGTACAGATCTGCTCCTACCATTCATCTTGAATCTATTAAAGAGTACAGATCTGCTCCTACCATTCATCATGAATCTATTAAGGAGTACAGATCAGCTCCTACCATTCGTCTTGAATCTATTAAGGAGTACAGATCTGCTCCTACCATTCGTCTTGAGTCTATTAAGGAGTACAGATCTGCTCCTACCATTCGTCTTGAGTCTATTAAGGAGTACAGATCAGCTCCTACCATTCGTCTTGAATCTATTAAGGAGTACAGACAGATCTGTCTCCTACCATTCGTCTTGAGTCTATTAAGGAGTACAGATCTGCTCCTACCATTCGTCTTGAGTCTATTAAGGAGTACAGATCAGCTCCTACCATTCGTCTTGAATCTATTAAGGAGTACAGATCTGCTCCTACCATTCGTCTTGAATCTATTAAGGAGTACAGTTCTGCTCCTACCATTCGTCTGAGACTATTAAGGAGTACAGATCTGCTCCTGCCATTCGTCTGGAGACTATTAAGGAGTACAGATCTGCTCCTACCATTCGTCTGAGAGACTATTAAGGAGTACAGATCTGCTCCTACCATTCGTCTGAGACTATTAAGGAGTACAGATCTGCTCCTACCATTCGTCTGGAGACTATTAAGGAGTACAGATCTGCTCCTACCATTCGTCTGAGACTATTAAGGAGTACAGATCTGCTCCTACCATTCGTCTGGAGACTATTAAGGAGTAAAGATCTGCTCCTACCATTCGTTTTGAATCTATTAAGAAGTACAGATCTGCTCCTACCATTCGTCTTGAGACTATTAAGTAGTACAGATCTGCTCCTACCATTCGTCTGAGACTATTAAGGAGTACAGATCTGCTCCTACCATTCGTCTGGAGACTATTAAGGAGTACAGATCTGCTCCTACCATTCGTCTGGAGACTATTAAGGAGTACAGATCTGCTCCTACCATTCGTCTGGAGACTATTAAGGAGTACAGATCTGCTCCTACCATTCGTCTGGAGACTATTAAGGAGTACAGATCTGCTCCTACCATTCGTCTGGAGACTATTAAGGAGTACAGATCTGCTCCTACCATTCGTCTGGAGACTATTAAGGAGTACAGATCTGCTCCTACCATTCGTCTGGAGACTATTAAGGAGTACAGATCTGCTCCTACCATTCGTCTGGAGACTGATGAAAGTATAGGATGAGCAAAAGGTATGTCGCTGATATTGGAATAAAAATGCAGTGATACAGTGAGTCATTAAGAAATCAACAAAACACATTTTATTTTATGTTAGCAAAATCCACAAACACTTAAGTCTGGAGAAACTGGAAAAGCTGTGTGCCTCAAAAACCGACATGTGGATATGAAATGAGAGTTTAACATAATTACATAAGCAAACAAAATGAATCTCTGGAGATTATAAATTTAAGAGTTGTAGGGAAAAGATAGCGAGAAACGCCACGTTCATAGTGCTTTAAATCCCTCTTTTGTTGTTGAGAGAAGAGTAGGAGGTGGCTAGAAGAGTAGGGTAAGAAATTTCATAAAATATTATTACTGGGAGAGAAAGTGCAAGGCAATTGCCATGCGTCACTTCCAAACTCTGATATTTTCAGCTATAGTGTGATACGCAATTCGTTTGAATTTCATTTTTTCTTCTGTCTTTTTTGAAGGACCACAAGGGCAGAACTCGAGGACCACAGGTAGTCCGCGAACCATAGTTTGAGAAACGCTGGTATAGTAAAAAAAGCAAAGTACAATAAAAATGTAAGGGAATATGCGTTACAAGAGCAGTATGTTGAAGTTTTCATGTTCGAGGAAAAGTTTGAAAAAGCGAAACGTAGTTGAGCTTTTTTTATTTTCGAGAATTGAAAGAAAACATACTGCTCGTATATCGTACATTATTTTGTTCGAAGATCGTTTATTACATACCTGAAAGAGGAATTTCTAATTAGTTGCAATGAAATATCCATCTTGGTTTCTGTTCAATAACGGCAAATTTGGAAAACAAAAATATCTATCTTCAACATTGTTGCTTTAAAATGTTTTCTGTGTTTACTATACTCCAGCAGGCCGTGATATACGTCTGTATTTTTTTCCCCCAGTCTATGGAATCTTGTTGATTTTTTTACGGCTTCCTTAATGTTACTTGCATAACTTTAGTGGAGTTGTAGAGTTTACTTAATTTTTGCAAATATTTAAAAACAATAATTAACAATACAATTTAGATAAAATTGCAATAGTAAATTTTAAATTTATAATTATTACTATATTGAACGTCTCTAAAAATAATATGTTAAAAGCCTAAAGCAGTAAAATCAATATGTCACTTAAGCGGTAAGAAGAAGGAAATTTTTATGTGTGTTAGGTTGGGAATACTGAATGTAAAATTTAAGACTTACCGCGGATTGGTTTTGTGCGGAAACCAAGCAAATACGCACGATCTCGCACAAAAGTTTTTGATGTCACTGTATTTTACTTAACTACGCTATTAACAGAAGAGTTTATTTAACGTTTAAACACAACGTGAGAGAGAAAAGGTCCATAACTTTTGTCTGGAGCCCTGATCGGCGCCAGGGTTCCTTTATCTGCCAAAGAATTCACCACTCACTCCTGGTTAGAGTAGTAGAACCCGCCAACAAATTCCGAAAGTGTTGTCCATTGTAGAGCACCTAGGAAATCACATTCAAATTGAACTAATGTTTTCTTGTTTGAAAACCATTACTGTGGAAGTAATATCCACTTACGAGGTGCTTCATCAGGTAATCTTCCACGGTTTATAATGCAATGCATGTTGAATACAGCTTCTACCATTAAAATGAAGGTGAGTGTAATTCATTGCTAGACAGAGATTAACAGGGATGAAATGGGGTCCGGGGCACTTGCAGCTCCTCAAAGGGTTTCATTCATATTTAATATCCCGGTTGCCATGGAGCTGGCGGCCCTCATTTGTCTGCTGTTTACTTCCGTCAAGCTGCGACTTCAAACGCATTCGCAATGACTCCGACAAAAGAACACAAATTAAGGGTGTTTGGAGCATGTGCAGTCTGATCCAAGAGAGGTGAGCTAACGAGGGGTTTCTAAGAAAGACGCCTTTGTCTGTGTCTGCTTCTGAATATTAAATCAAGCACGCTGAAATGGGCAGGAAAAATTGAGACGAGAATAAATGTAAAAATACGGACTTATACAGCAGATATGCCCATGCAGCGACTTGTGAATACCGTCCTGATATAGCGATGATGATGGATAATAATAATAATAATAATAATAATAATAATAATGATAATATATTAATAAATAAGTTAAAATGAAGCAAATTAATAACCCGGGAACGGAATTTGCAAGATTAAGCAGTATCTATCATCTACACAGTCATTTGTTTAAACCATTTTATACCAATCCTCCCTTCCATGACATACTCCCTAAAGATTTTCTCCTGCACGTCAACAGCAGGTGAAGGGGACAGTTGTCTGGATAAGAACCTCAACATGCAGGTTTGCAGTTCCCAGTAGTCAAAGTGCAGGTACAATGCCGAAAGTGAAACCAACTAACAATACAAAATTGAAAGACTACATTTGTAAAAGCTCCAGATCGAGTATCAAAATTCAGCCCCAAACATTTTCCTAAATTGTCGCTCAAACCCCATTTCCAGTTCTTAAGAGCTGGGGTCAAGTTAGAAGCTTGCAATTATTACGCACATCACCTCCAATCTGTGAAGAAAGTGGTCCATCTTTCAATTTTTTGACGCGGCTGCGATTCAAATACGCCAGAACTGTTAAAGGATAGAACAATTTCGAGAAAGAAGTCGTTGGATATTAAGTAGTTTTTTTATAGTTACCGGATGCCAATTATTCGATTTTTAGAATCTTCAAAGTAGAAAATTGAGCAAATAAATATTTCCATTGAGGACTATTGTAAATAAACTGAGTCTTAGAAGGTGAATTTAGGAAACCGTGTTTGAAAAAATGAACAGGGTTTGATTAAAAATTATGGCTACGATATTCTTAGTCGGATTTCAGAGGTACTAACAAAGACGTGTCCCAATGACTCTCCTAACATATTCATTCAACATATTTACAATTGATTACAACAAGGCACAGTAGGAATAATTGTTTCATCAACAAAACATAGCATTACTTGAAAATGCCATTTCGTTTGGTTCTGTATTTTGTTCAACTTTTAATGATACTACATTAGGCTCTACTGTTGTAAACATTGTAGTATATTTATATATTGTAAATACTGTAGTATCTTGCATATATATTATCATATTTGATAATATTGTAAATAAAGGTTTTAATTTAACAAATCTAACAGAAAAAACATACATATTCAGAGGCGAGTTCCATACAGAAGACAACTGTCTATCAGCCATCAATATTTCCACTGACACACGACGACGCAGAGGTTGATATTTAATTATGTATATTTGTAATGTTGTTTATTGGTGTTAGTTGCCAAAAAAACACATGAAGTTCAAAATGAAATGTAGATTATGTACCTTATGTAGGCCACTATATATCATTAAACTATAACATTTGTTTATTCTGCAATACGTTTACAGCACGTTGTTTTGTAAGTTTGTATGAAGTGAACTGTACTCCTTCCATGTTCTGTGACGCAGATGCTTGACAGTCAATGAGCTAAAATATCTAATACTACGTTTCATAATTATTTATAATACTCCAAATAAGTTTGAAGCAAATTAATAACAAATATAGGCTACTTACTGTACGAGTAAAGGGTTCATATTACTGACAGTTTTACTGCATCTGGAGACAGGTTAAAGTGAGTTAGAATTTTGTGAATTCTCACGTCTTTCATAGGAAAACGTAGGCTGATGTTGTTTATGAACGATTCACCCGCTGTATTACTTTCATTGATCTTGAAAAAAAAACAACCAGGTTCAAAAACAACCAGGTTCCAATATAATGACATCGCGTATAAAACTGACAGTTGCAGAAATCACAATTTTTGGCAGAAATCTATATAAACATGACGATATGAATTCTAAAGTACAGAAGCATATTCAAATTTCGATATCAATAATGCAATGAAGAAATTAAAAGCCAGTGAGGCGTCAAGAAAGAATAAGTTATTGTTTCAAACCATATCTCCTAATTAATCTATTTATTTTATTTATTTATTTTGCTAATAATTGTAACATAAAATCTAATAAAAACAGAAAAAAATTAGCTCACCCCTGCTGGAAATGAAATGTACTCTTCTCATTTTTTATATTTTTAGCTAAAATTTGTTATATTCTGTAACATTTAAATATTTACAATTAATACAATAAGAAAAGGTTGTCCACTATCACCAACTTTATTTAATATCTATATAAATGAAATTATTTTAAAATGGAACCAAATCTACACATCAGGAATCAAAATAACCAGTGCTCTAACATTAAATCTATGCCGATGATCAAGTCATAATTTCCAATTCAGAGGATAATTTACAAAGAGGATTGTATACATTAAATAAAATATTAAAAGATTTTGGAATGGAAATTTCAGCACAAAAATCAAAAGTAATGGCATTTTTAGGACAAGACCCAGTCAGAAGTAAGATAATACACAGTAACCAATGCCTCAAACAAGTACAAAATTTCAATTATCTGGGTTGTGAAATATCTTATCAAAATGAAAAAGATGTGAACAAGAAAATTACCAAATTTACACAAATTCTAGGAATAATAAACAATACATTAAAAGCTAAATTAGTACAAAAATCTACAAAATAAAAATATATAATACACTAGCATTACCCTACCTTTTATACGGAAGCGAGATTTGGACCTTAAAGAAAAAAGACTTGAACAGAATCAAAGCAACGGAAATGAAATTTTTCAGGAGGACAGCAGGATATACTCTTTTAGACCGAAAAAGGAATGAAGAAATTTTAGAACAATTAGAAGTAGAGTCAGTAGAAGAAAAAATCAGCAGATACAAATTCAATTGGCTAGATCATGTAAGAAGAATGGAAAATTCAAGAACCCCAAAAATTATGATGCAATATAAACCTAGAGGACATCGTCGACCAGGAAGACCTTTAAGAAGACTGCTAGATGGGGCCGAAACAGGTCTACAGAGGCCTAATTCGTGAAGGATGATGATGATGATGACAATAAGAAAAAACTATAAAAATACATTTTAAATGTAATATAGACAAAGATACATTAAAAACCTATGATATATATAAAACAAAGAATGAACATGTCAAATATTTAAACGAAACAGAAATATAAATTAAAGAATTTACCCCGTATGGGCAAATGCAAGTCAAAGTATATGATTATGTCTTGTGACCAAAACGTTGTACGAAATGGAAATATAAAAATTGGCAATTTATCCTTTAAAAAAGTGGAATAATTCGAATATCTTGAAGCAACAGTAACAAATGTAAAATACACTCCGAAGGAATTTAAACGCAGAATAAATATGGGAAATGCCTGTTATTATTCGGTTGAGAAGCTTTTGTCTTTCAGTCTGTTCTCAAAAAATCTGAAAGTTAGAATTTATAAAACAATTATATTACCGGTTGTTCTTTATGGTTGTGAAACTTGGACTCTCACTTTGAGAGAGGATCATAGGTTAAGGGCATTGGAGAATAAGGTTCTTAGGAAAATATTTGGGGCTAAGAGGGATGAAGTTACAGGAGAATGGAGAAAGTTACACAACACAGAACTGCACGCATTGTATTCTTCACCTGACATAATTAGGAACATTAAATCCAGACGTTTGAGATGAGCAGGGCGTGTAGCAGATATGGGTGGATATAGAAATGCATA
Organism: Periplaneta americana; assembly: GCA_025594305.2. Taxonomy (NCBI): domain Eukaryota; kingdom Metazoa; phylum Arthropoda; class Insecta; order Blattodea; family Blattidae; genus Periplaneta; species Periplaneta americana. The sequence continues at coordinate 8,889,158 of JAJSOF020000001.1, forward strand.
TAGAGTGTTAGTTGGGAGACCTTTGGGGAAAAGTCCTTAGAGGGGGCCAAGACGTAGATGGGAGGATAGTATTAAAATGAATTTGAGAGAGATGGGATATGATGTTAAGGACTGGATTAATCTTACTCAGGATATGGACCGATGGCGGGCTTATATAAGGGTGGAACTGAATCTTATGGTTCCTTAAAAGCCATTTGTAGGCCTAAGTTATATTATTGTTATTATTATTATTATTGTTATTATTATTATTATTATTATTATTATTATTATTATATTATTATTGAGACAATAATGAAAATATGTGAAACCTTGCTACACACATAAAAGTAGGAAATAAAATCGCAATTTATTGTGATACATGGAGAATATAGTATTGCAGGGACTCTTTGGAGAAGAAGAGTCCTGAGAAGGACTTAAGAACGTCTGTGGGCTTGAATACATTGACGAGGTCTCAAGTGCTCGTGGAAAATTCCTCTTGGTAGTGTAAATGGATATAAGCTCTTTAACGAAGTACTGAGTAGAACTCACATAATTTACCACTCAAACTACAGAGACATCTGTAACTGAAAGCAGAACATTTTAAAGGAACTGTATAATGACTTACTGAATAAAATTAGTATCAATAAATTGGGAGTGAATCAATACGATCTCAAAACATACAGTACATTCTTACACAACATGTTCATGCACTGGATCTCTGAAAACAATGAACTCTGAACTGAAAATCCATCATATAAGATTATAAATACGCTCTTCGAGATATTTATTTGTTTATAACATACACGCAATATTAAATGAGATGTAATGATTCTTCAGACTTAAATCAAAGACAGAAATTACGACGCATGCAAAAAACTGCATTGAATAAATTGAACATTTCAGTAATTTTAGGCGGCAAGCCTGCAAGAAGAAAAACAGTAGAGTACTGAATATTAGAATAAGTCAATGAATTTAACTACTCAGAATATCAATTAACATATATGAAGGTGGAAAAGATAAGCAAGATAAAGTATTAAATGTCAACTAATGTTAGACATACTGTATGTAAATCAAAATTTATAATACAGTAAAGTTAATAGCTATAATAATGGGCCACCAACGAGCATTAAACAAAATAGATCTAGCTACTGTATCAAATACAAAAATAAATAATACCACAATTACATATAGTAAGACAGTAAAAAATTTAGGGGTGTATTTAGATTCAAATTTAAATTTTCAAAGTCAAGTGACCTATATATGTAAGAAAACTTTTTCCATAATTCATTCCCTCAGACACTTAACCAACGTTTTACCTCTCAGCCTTAAAAAGAACCTGATCCAAACTTTAGTGATGCCCCACTTCGATTATTGCGATTCTCTATTCACGAATCTAAATACTGATCTTGACCATAGACTACAGCGTGTTCACAATATCTGCGTTCGTTTCGTTTGTAACATTAGAAAATTCGATCATGTAACACCGTCACTAGAATTGTTGTCTTGGAGTCCACTTAAAGAAAGAAGATTCTTCAACTCTCTCTTATCACTATTTAAAATCATCCACACCTCCACATCCTCTTACCTAGCATCTCGTTTTGTTTACCTTTCACTACCTCGAACCCGGAATATGTACCTTCTCCTATTCCTCTGCACAGAACATTCTACTCATCATCTTTCAGCATATCTATTCCACGCCTCTGGAACTCTCTCCTGACCATGTCAGAGACTGTCGGACAATATCAAAATTCAAATTTAAATTAAAAATCACATTCTAGTTCATGGAATTGCTTGTTGAACACCTGTCAGGTTGTGCAACTTCACCTTAACCCATGACATATAGTAAATATTGTAACTATGCTGTTGTAAAATTGAAAATTAATATGCAATGTATTTATTATTATTATTATTATTATTATTATTATTATTATTATTATTTTGACTCTGTTGACTCTCTATAGGGCTTTAACTTAATTTGTGTTATTTTCATCAGCGTCTGTATTTCCTTTTGTATTAATATGTGCTATCTGGTAGGATGGAAGAGAAGGCCTTATGGCCTTAATCCTCTTAGATTAAATAAATAAATTAAATAAATAAAGTTAAAAACGAGTAAGGTTTGACATTACAACAAAATTACACAACACTTCAGTAGTTCCACTTCTATTATACAGCAGCGAATTTTGAACATCTATAAAAAAATATTTTTGTATTTTTTTAATGCCGGGTACTTGACTGTTCGTCATTCACCGTATGAAGCCAGTTACGTAGACCAATTTACCGACAGAGTCGATGCCCAGGGTGCGTCATAGGAGGCTGGACTACGCTACACCCGCGATAAGATAAGACGATGATGAAGGCACTATATGTTGGAATGTCACGAGGGGAGACGGAGCTCCTGGAGAAAATCCCTGTGTTACCTGTAGCTTACCCAGCACAAGTTATAGAACCGGGAGTAAGCCGGGGCTGGAACCCGGGTATTAGACACCGCAGAAATTAAATATTTCAGGACAACAGCTGAATGTGCTTTGTTAGAGCACAAAAGAAGTGACTTACAAATTGCATTTAGTTGAGAAAGAATTAAAAATAGAAGCAATATTGGATACAAAATACAGGCCTACCAAGAATGAAAAACAACAATCTCTCTCTACAAATTCCACTTCTCTACGCCAGGTTTTAATCCCGCGAACCTTCCGTCTCTGCGGATATAATAGTTTGCTACGCATATTCTGATAAATAACCATCAAGACTTTTTAAGCTACTTCTAAGACCTAAACTCTGTCTATCTGTGGACACGTAAGTTTGGACTGAGGTTAAATCCGGAAAAATCACAGGCAATTGTAATGGGACATCAGCGCTTACTCAGCACAATTGACGACAAAACCATACCAAGACTGTCAATAAATGGGTCGTCTATTAAGTAGAGCGAACTGTAAAAAATCTTGGATTATTAATGGACAGAGATCTAAACTGGAATAGTCAAGTAACTCACATCTGTAAGAAAATATTTTCATTGCTCCACTATCTAAATCACTTGCGAAATTGTCCATAAAAAGAAACATTATTCAATCGCTAGTGATACCCCATTTTGATTACTGCGATTCTCTCTTGCCAAATATGACAAATTTAGTTGAAAGACTACAACGTGTTCATAATGTGTGTGTCCGCTTCATCCGCAATTCTCGTAAATTTGACCATATAACGCCAACGTTTGAAGTTCTTTCTTGGGTCCGCCTAAAGGAACGTAGGATAGCACATTCTTTATCTGTTCTGTTTAGAATATTATTCACTTCTACTCCAAAATATCTGAGAACTCGCTTTGAATATCTTACAACGTTACGGAATCAACATCAGGCCTTATTATCCATTCCTCGTCACCGCACCTCTTTCTATTCATCCTCTTTCACAGTGTCAGTTTGTCGCCTATGGAACTCCTTACCTCGTCATGTCAGGGATTGCCGAACGGTTAATCAATTTAAATTAAGAATTAAGAATTACATAATTTTTTATGAATTGATTTGTGTATTAGCCGATTTTATAGGTTATTCTGTGTGTATATAAATTGTCATTTAGGCCTATCATAAAGTAGAATTAGGATATGAATTGTAAATAACTTAATTATGTATCATGTTTAGTTAATATTTCATTATAGCCCGTGTAAGCTTGTTAATGTGCATGAAAATTATTTTTATATTTAAGTATGACTTTACTATTTTTGTCATTGTTTTATTATGTATTTTACTTCTGGTAGTGTGGAAGAGAAGGCCTCATGGCCTTAACTCTACCAGAATAAATAAATAAATAAATAGAATAAATAAATAAATAAATAAATAAATAAATAAAGATAGATAGATGGATGGATGGATGGATGAATGAATGAATGAATGAATGAATAAATAAATGAATAAATAAATAAGTGAGTGATGGATGAATGGATGAATGAAAGTGAGCAGTGAGTGAGTAAATGATTGAGTGAATGAATGAATGAATGAATGAATGAATTGAATGAATGAATGAATGAATAATAAATAAATAAATAATTAAATACATAAATACATAATTAAATAAATAAATAATTAAATAAGTAAGTAAATAAGTAAGTAAAATAAATAAATAAATGCATAAATAAATACATAAATAAATAAATAAATAAGTAAATAAATAAATACATAAATAAATAAATAAATAAATAAATAGATAAATGGATAGATGGATGGATGGATGGATGGATGAATGAATAAATAAATGAAAATAAATGAATAAATAAATAAATAAAGAAAGAAAGAAAGAAAGAAAGAAAGAAATTAAATAAATAAATAATTGAATAAGTAAGTAAATAAGTAAGTAAGTAAATAAGTGAAATTGAAATGAAAATAAATAAATAAATAAATAAATAAAACATAAATAAATAAATAAATAAATAAATAAAATAAGTAAGTAAATAAGTAAAAAGTAAGTAAATAAATAAATAAATAAATAAATAAATAAATAAGTAAATAAATAAATAAGTAAATAAATAAATAAGTAAGTAAATAAGTAAATAAATAAATAAATAAATAAATGAACGAACAAACGGACAGACTGACAGACAGAGAAACAGACAAACAAACAAACAAACAAACGAATAAATAAATAAATAAATAAATAAATAAATAAATGGATGGATGGGTGGGTGGATAAATAAATAAATAAATAAACAAATTAAATAAATGAGTAAATAAATAAATAAATTTTGACTCAATAAGAATGGCAGTGTGGTGCCATCACGCTCGGTTGTATTGATTCACAATGCCCGCAGGCACCGTGGCAGTCGTTGTGGCGTTTTGTAATTAGCTTGATTGAGCCTGTGGCCGTCTTCTCTCCAGCCGCCTATCAGCCGCTCTTAGACAAATTACCGGCATTATCGTTTATAGGAGGCGGCCACGCATGAAGCGTTTAAAATTCCTCAACTTCCCACATCACCTCGGAATTCCGTGTATGAGCATAAGACGAGGACCTGGCAGTCAGTAGCAGCATCAACAAACATTCAGGTTGACTTTAAAATGATGTCTGTGCTGTAAATGTTTAAGAGTTGATGATAGAGTTGTGTTGAGAAAACGTTGTGAGTTGGTTAAAAAGTATGGAGAAATTCGGTTTTTACTTTTTTTTATTATTGTAAATAATCTTTAGCTTTTTATTTAAGTCCGATTTTTGTTTTAAGATTTGTCTAATGAGTTTTATTGTGTGCATAATGCTGATAGGCCTATAGAGCTGGTGGTCAAAGTAATAAGTGTGCTACAATCTCTATATACACTTATATGTACTTATCTTAATTTGAGACTCACCTAGTGACGAAATATGAAATCCATACGACGTTCTTTCCTACTGCAGAACCTGTCAATTACCCTGGAGTTAAACCCTCCATCTTGGACATCATACTCTTTTCTATTGACAGTGTTACTTCACAAAATGGATCCTGTGAATTGTTGGAGGCTATGTATCGTAACAATTGAACAGCTCTATCTATATTCCGGAAGGCAGGTGTTCCGTATAGAACTCAAAGTTGTGTCTTTAACACTCTTTTGTTCAGTACAGTATAGCTGTTGACAGCAACTTCAAGTTAGCGTTCAGGAAAATTAGGCTATCTAAAAGTTTCCAGAAAATTTGCTGTTTAACAATTTTGTTGCATCTAGATAGCTTAAAGACTGGAAACGGTGAATAGTTTTCTGAATTATACGGTCACATGCTTCCTTGGCTTCAGTTTTCTGGGATTCCATTCTCCGTCGCTTGTCGACTGATTCAGGAGGAACCTCAAAAACCAGGTAGACGGCAGCAGCAGTCGGACACTTGAATTACCAAATAGGCCTACATTGTAAATAGTTCCGAGTTCTTCCACAAACAAGCGTTCCCTCGTTACGCTTTACTTTTGCAATCTCCAAGCTGTGTTGTGCTGAAGCTGACTACAGCACTTCCCCGCGTAAAAATAGCCAATCAGGGCAGTGATTTCAGCTTCGCACATGCGCATTAATTGTCTGCATTCTCATTTAGAGTTTTGAGTAGCACATTGCACCCCTGAGGCACCAAAGAGCTAAGAGCGAAGACTAAACACTTATAACGCGTCATGAACATAACCACGGAAAATTGTCAAATGGCAGATCAGATACTATGGTGGTATTGCAAATACATTATTTGAGCAAAAATTATCATTGTGCTGTAGCACTGTAGCACATAGGGACGGGCCGCCTCTGCTATAGAGGCGTTAGTAAGTTACAAGGACAAAGCAGCAGGTCAGCAGATATGTCACCCAAAATAAGATTAAGATACAACCGGAGATACACAAATTGTGTTGTATCACAATCACAGGATCGGATTAGTGAACATACTCACTAACAACACGGTGCAGATTGATGCTAAAAAGATGCCCGCTGGCGCAAACAAAGATGACTTTAACATAGCAACAATAAAAGAATCAAAGATATATATGTACGCAGATGACATGGTGTTGACATCCAGATCACAAGAAGAACTTCAAATTGCTTTCGACCGTCTGACGGAATGGGCTAATGAAAATGATCTACAGCTGAATGACAAGAAAACGGTCATGATGGTGTTTCGAAAGGGCGGAAGATTACCAAGAAACACTGGCATAACATACAACGGCACCGCGTTAAATGGACAGCTTCAAATAGGGGTGACACTCAAACTGAAGGAAACATATATACGGAACATGTGAAGGAAAGGTCGTCAGCTCATCGCAATGAACGACATATATTAAACAAGATGTCTATGCAAACAGCAGTAGACCTCCTCAGGCTGAAAATCACCCCCATCGCCACTTATGGCATAGATATTGTGAATTTTATTAGTAACAACAATGTAATTTATTCGTCACAACAATAATTCCTTTCTACAATTCGCCTTAAACGCTTTCGTAAACCGATTTTCTGACAGTAATGGTTATAGCACTCCACCGACGAAAATGATCTACAGAACAACAATGAATGTTAACTTAAATTTACAAAGCGGTCATGATTTGAACAGTTTAAAGGGCGAGAAGATTCGAACCACAGACCTGGACAGTTCTCTGTACTCGAACATCGGGTCCCTTCAACTGCGGTCCACGGCACTCAGGTCGTTCCAAAGGTCCAGAGAACAGCTTCAATGCTGACCAGATGCGGACGCACACGAGTCGAACTCCGGCACACAAGTCTGGCTTGCTTAAAGGCTTACATATATGACTGAATAACTGAAAAGGTCGTTCCTTCGCGACCGTAATTTATAACCACAGCGAATGAAAACGACATCCACTTCGACGGATTAAACAAGATGTTCATTCAAAAAGCAGTAGCTGCGCGCGACCTCCTCGCAGGCCCCTTTCCCCTGAAAATCCCGCGCCCCCATCGTCGTGAGTTCGAATCTCACGTCGCTGTCACAATATAAAATGGGAGCATTTGAAAAAACGAGACCTTGGAGCTAGAGAGAATAAAATCGACGTTCCTAAAGAAAGCCATGTGTCTCCCAAAATATACATTATCGCGGTTGGTATACGAGCTTGCCAAACAGCCGTTCTATATAGAAGACCTCAGACATCAACTGCTGCTGCCATCCACAGCCCACCACAACACTACACTGATGGAGCTGAAAGAAAAGAAGAGGCACATATGGAGCGACTTCTATTCTACTGACGCCATGTCCACAACAGAATGGATGCAGGGAGGATACGATCTGCGTCATGTAATGACCCGGCTAGCAGTACATGGCTTCCACTTCATGATTTGCCAGAACAAGAAATTCCACCAACCAGACGCCGACTGTATGTGTGAACTTTGCAGTGAATTGTGTGACCGATATCACGTAATGACGTGCAAACGCAGAGCTGTGTCATTGACAAAATTTTGCAACGTGACTGAATCGGACTGTCTTGTTCCTACACGATAAATGTTGCACATTGTGCGCTTTTCTTCTTCTTATTATTATTAGTGAACAAGACAACGCGGGCCTACTGTATTCTTTACTAATCAGGAAACAGCAGGTGAATAAATTTATAATATATGAATGAACACTATCATTAGTTTATACAAATTTCTTTCCATATAAAGTTTAAGGGCAGAAATATTATATTATTATTATTTTCAGCAAAGAATTACACAATCCGTCTCGATTCATATGCACACAGTTGTGACCTTCCCACTTTCCACGTCATCAAATCATCACGGACACCATGACATTATAAAGATGGCATAATATGCGCTTCAAGTGTAGCTCAGTGGCATATTACCGCGTATAACGGGGCGGATGATGCAGAAATTAAACTTGTAATGTTGCGAGAAATTTATTTATTTATCTAACAATTTATTTATGTATTTATTTATTTATACACCCATCTACCTATCCATTTATTTATTATTTATTTATTTATTTATTTATCCGCCCATCCATTTATATACAGGGACATCACTTTATTTTTACCAACATTTTTAACATTAACCTGGCTATACTCGGAAACACTCTTTCCCCCTTCCATTACAGAAGTTTGATGTTACTAGTGCAATATGTAAACAAATCATTTTACTAGGTATAGGAGGAGAGAAAAGTAGTGTATCCATTTATATTGTAGGGAAATACGATATTACGATTTTCAGTTTGATCATCACTTTTACGGAATTTATGTAGAGTAGTAACATTTTTTTCAAAAACTCAACTTTTCAGGCGGTTATGTTCGTTATGTAATGTCTACTTTATTTAGCATATTAATTATTGATGTTATCATACAATATAGACAGTGCATTTAAATTGAGGGGGTCATAAGTAAAGGGCTGTAAGTGCACTTAAGTTACTTTTGAGAAAATGGGGTTTAAATATTTAAGCTTTCGTAAAATCGGTGAAATTTATTATTTAAATTTTAATGTGTGATGCGGTTAAAATATCCCTTTGCCACTAAAATTTCAGATACTTTTGCTTGCACTGGATGCACTTAACTCATGTTATTACAAATGTCACTAGCATTCCTTTGCTTCTAGCCACCTCAATTCAAAAAAAGCTAATCTGAATTTTTAAACAAGTTGCTGAAAATGGTTGCCGTTCATTACAATGCAGGCTTCAATTCAGTACGCATATTATTAAAAACATTTTGAAGCATATTCTCTGAAATTGAATTTATTGTTTCTTGAATATAATTTTTAGTACGATATTATTAATATAGGTTCTTTCTTCTATAGAAAACGCAATCATATTTCTGAAACACACTATACACTGCAGTGTTTACTTCACTGCTTTGAAGACTTCGAATGCAACAGCGACCGTAAATTTGTGTGTCTGACGGGAGCAAGGACATTAGTGAAGGGGTGAGAGTGAAGTACATTCAGAAATGCAGGTAAAACAAGTAAAAATAAAATGAAAAATCCATCCATTTATTTATTTAAAATAAAATGATGTCCCTACTTATTTGTCCATCCATTCATCCACTTAGTTACATCCATCCATCTATTTACTTATTTATTTATTTATTTATTCACATACATATTTACTTATTCATTTGTCTACAGTATGATCGTTTGGGTATGGATAATATTAATTTATTATTATAAAGCTATTATGATAGCAGGAAAAATTTTTTGCTTGTTATATTATGATTAAAAGATGGGAGTTTCCATATATGACAATCAACAACGCATAATCTGAAAGGACAAATGAAAATCCTAGATGATTAAAATGGCTGCTACAAATCAACAGCTGGCTCAATGTGTTCTTTGGTATGCTAAATTTGAGAGTGTTAAAAGACTTCAAAAGGAATTGCGACGTAAGTATGGTGTGCGTAATGTACCTAAATATGATTCCATAATGTTGTGGTATCGAACATTTGTAGAAACAAGTTCTGTGTTAAAAAAACATGTAGGTGAAATCCAATACGAGAAGCAGCTATCTCTTGGCTTGGTCCCCAAACTCCCCAGATCTAACCTCTCCTGACTTATTCGTGTAGGGTTTTGTTAAAGACATTGTCTATTCACAGAAACCCAGGAACATTGATAATCTGAGAGTAAAAATTACTCAAGCTTTTCAACAAATCACCCCTCTTATGTCACAACGGACATGGGCTGAATTGCATCACCGTTATGAGTTGTGCAGGGTGCCCAATGGGGGTCATGTTGAGCTCTGAGGAATCTCCCATCTTTCAGATTTGTATGCACAAAATTTAAACAAATAAAGTTGAGTAGTAAATGTTTTACGGTGTTTTTATTTTATCCATATCCAAAAGGATCACCCTGTACTATTTATTTATTCTAGCGAAGTTACAACAAAAAAGTTTTATTTAACGACGCTCGCAACTGCTGAGATTATATCAGCGTCGCCGGTGTGCCAGAATTTTGTCTCACAGGGCTTCTTTTACATGCCAGTAAATCTATTATAGTCGCGACTCTGTTATTTCCGGCATGACTCCGCCTCTTTGCTTACGTCTTAGGAAGTGAAAGCTCTATAAAGTCTAGGTAGGTAGTATCGTTCGCCATTTTTGTTCTTTCGTTCCCGAGCTACCATACGAGGAATCTATTTGCCACACCGTTAAACATTATCATGTCGTAGCTCCTATGATAATAAATCAAACGCACTGTAATTCAGCAAATAATTGAGCGGCAAATAACGTCTTTGTGTCCTTTCTGCGAACGCCAACGAAAGAGCCAAAATGGCGGGCGACTATATTAAGTATTTATCGAGCCTTAAGAAATGAATAACGTCTTCATAAGCGAATCACAAGACGCACACGTTTAAATGTAAAAGACTTTCAACGCGATTGGCTGCCGGAAATTAGAGCGACGGGACTATAACATGAGCCTTTCGCATTTAAGCACACTTAAATGCCATCGACCTGGGCCGGGATCGAACCGCAACAACGAACACAGTATACCAACGCTATACCGACTGCGCTGCCCAGGCCGACTCTAGCGGGGTTAAGGCCAATAGCCTTCTCTTCAACATCGCAACCAGGAGGAAAACTGCTATCCTGACGTCAGCCACGTCTGCTCCAGGGATCGAACCAGAGTTCGGAGGAGCTGCCAGCTAACTCAAACATTTAGAGTGCAGGCTGCGTGACGACGAAAGGGTTCAGCCCATTTGTTAGGGAATGGAAGGCACGTGACGCGCGGCGGAGTAATTCTGGAAATGTGTTTTCGCTTCCTAATTGGGTGTTAGCGCGAAATGGATGGATTTATGTAATAATGATTCGAATGTGACCAGAACCTGGGACTGCGACAGGCAGGGCGGGTGTTATGTAAGCACGGCGCCTCATTTGGATTCTGCGTGAGGTGCAAGGAAACTTATTGGGGGCTCTGACGCCTCTTTGCAATGGGAATTCGAATGATATGTGTCGCGGCACGTGAGGCCAGATAACACCAGATTAGTGGTGGCTGCGACGTGGATAATAAGAAAAAACTATTGCAGGGATTACACCGGGAATCTCAATGCTTCAGGACGCAGAGCTGCAGTCTGTCTTAAATCTCACGAGAGAGAGAGAGAGAGAGAGAGAGAGAGAGAGAGAGAGAGAGAAAGAGAGAGAGGGAGAGAGAGAGATTTACTTACGCCCTCACATCACAGTCTACTATACTCTCACGACACTTCTTTGTCTCTATATGAGCTCTGAGAAGCGCAGTTACATCACTTCTATTATTTTTGGTTGCCATGGATATGTTTCTTGTAATTGACAATTGAACTCTATCCTAGATGCTGATGAGATACATTATACAAGGTGGAAGGGGAACGATGCACCAACATTTAAGAGGTGATTCTACATCTATACTAATAATAAATCTGTAGCCGAAATTTTTCTGGTAATTTTCGATTTTCCAAAAATAATTGGTCCTAACATATATAATTAACCACCCTGAAACCGAAAATCGCTTTTTTGAAATTTTTTTTGTATTTGTATGTCTGTCTGAATGTCTGTATGTTTGTTACCTTTTCACGCGATAATAGCTGAACGGATTTCGATGAAAAATGGAATATAAATTAAGTGCGTCGTAACTTAGATTATAGGCTATATGGCATTCAAAATACATTATTTAAAAGGGGGGGTTATAAGGAGGCCTGAATTAAATAAATCGAAATATCTCGCTTATTATTGATTTTTGTGAAAAATGTTACATAAAAAACGTTTCTTTAAAAATAATTTGCGATAAGTTTTATTCTTTGAAAAATTTTGATAGGACTGATATTTAATGAGATAAATGAGTTTTAAAATTAAAATAACTGCCATCTAAGGCCGTGTAATGAATTAAAAAACAAATGACTTCGTCTATAAGGGGCCTTGGACATTAACAATCGAAAGCTATGAAAGATAGCCTACAGATAATGTTTCTGTGTTTGTATGAAGTAATGTCAGAAGCTAAATTAACCGTTTTGTATAATTAATTATTATTTCACCATTGGAAAGTGTAGTTTCTCTAGATGGACATAATGCTATAATGTTACCACAGTAACTTCTGAGTGAATCGAGGACAGGTAAGATTAAAATAGATTCTTATGCACAGAAAACTTGATAGGCTATTCTGTATATTCGTTTCCTGTATTTCCTAAAATAATTTTTATGACCAAATGAGTGGTCTCTGGATCAAAATGATCGCATTTTAATTTTTTAATTAAATTTGAATTAAGTAACATAATAAACGATTTATCCTTCTATCAAACACGAATGTTCCCTGGATCAAATGTCCTATTTTAATTATATAATTACTTTATATTTATTTCTAACGGGTGCAGCGGAGCGCACGGGCACGGCTAGTGTTAAATATGACAAAACTTTTATTAAACTTTTCCTTCGATGAAGCATCGCTAACAAACAAACATTCCTATGGAGACAGATAAAAAAGTTAATATTTTTTAATTGATGAACTAGTGGACTTACTCGTGTTAAATATGTAATATTTGTCAGGCTTACAGCTGTTTCAGTGCTTCACGCACCATCATCAGAGCCTACTAGATCGCTGCGTATTATCGAACTTCTCTGCCTGTTAGGAGGGTGTGTTTTATTGTTGGAAGGTGTTGAAGTGTGGAGTCGAATAGTGTGTGTGTACTGAAATTGATCTTTGTGTTGAGGATTTGATCGGGATGTGTTTTAGTGTGTTTGTATATTTCGTATTGTTCCAGTGTGTTGAGTTTTTGGTTCTTGGGTTGTGTGTGTAGGATTTCCATGTCCGTATTTATGTTATTGTATGTATGGTTAGTATTGGTTATGTGATCGGCGTATGTAGATGTATTGTATCCTCTGGTTATTGCTTTAATGTGTTCTTTGTAGCGTGTTTGGAATGTTCTGCCTGTCTGTCCTATGTAGAACTTGTCGCAACTATTACATTTGAGTTTGTATACACCTGTGTGGTCGTATTTATTTGTTTTTGTGTGTTGAGATGTCTTTGTAGTGTGTTTTCTGTTCTGTATGTTATGTTGTATTTCTGCTTTCTGAATGAAGATGCGATCTTATGTATGCTTTTGTTTTCATATGTTAGTGTGATGTATTTCTTGTGTTCTTGTGTTTGTGTTGTGTTTTATGTATTTTTGTGTTTTTTAAGTTTTTGTTTTGTCTTCCTTATGATGTTGTCTATTATATTTGGATTGTATCCGTTTTCTTGTGCTATGTATTTGATTGTGTTCACTTCTTCATTGTAGTGTTCTTGGTTCATGGGTATGTTGAGTAATCTGTGTACCATTGTCCTGAATGCAGCATGTTTGTGTTGTATGGGGTGGTTAGATGTGTTGTGTATGTGTGTGGTGGTGGTGGTTGGTTTTCTGTATATTTTGAAGGTGTGTTTGTTGTCGATTTTTGTTATGGTGATGTCTAGGAAATTTATGGAGTTGTTGTTTTCAAGTTCCAGTGTGTATTGAAGTTTTGGGTGTAATTTGTTTATGTATTGGTGTAGTTTGTGTATTTGTCTTTTGTTTCCTTTGTATAGTATGAGTATATCGTCTACATATCTGTGCCAGTATATTATGTTGTCTGCATACTTGTTGTATTCATTGTTGAGTATGTATGTTTGTTGAGTATGTAAGTGGTGTACGCAAGATTCAAAATGTAATATTTTTTTCCATTTTGAATCTTGCGTACACTACTTTTAACACTTGAATATAAGTAATTGATTAACTAGCGGACTTACTCCTGTTAATTATGTAAGTTGTGCTGTTTACAACTGTTTCGGTGCATCATCACACCATCTTCAGAGCCTACTAGATCTCGGTGTCATCTCTAACTTCTCTGCCTGTTATGTGGGTGCGTTTGATTGTTGAAAGGTGTTGAAGAGTGGAGTCAAATAGTGTGTGTGTACTGAAATTGATGTGTGTGTTGAGAATTTGATCTGGGTGTGTTTTAGTGTGATCAAATTCTCAACACACAGATCAATTTCAGTACACACACACTATTTGACTCCACTCTTCAACACTTTTCAACAATCAAACGCACCCACATAACAGGCAGAGAAGTTCGAGATGACGCCGAGATCTAGTAGGCTCTGAGGATGGTGTGATGAAGCACCGAAACAGCTGTAAGCCGCACAGACTTACATAATTAACACGAGTAAGTCCACTAGTTAATCAATTACTAATATTTTTCTTTCCACCATGTTAATAATGCGAAAAGAAGTGCTTATACAAATTTTGGCCACTAAGCCGCAATTACGAGTAAGTCCAGAAAGTGATTTTCTCCGGGGCCGTTTACAGAAAAAAGCACAATTGCGTGGAAAGATTTATTGAAACAGATACAGTATTTGTTACGATATTTGTCGACATATCCCTCACTGGAATTCAGACATTTGTAATAGCATGGGATCAATTTTTGTATCCTTGTGTCGTATAAGTCAGTCGCCTGGGATCGAAACCAGCGTTTGATAACCCTCTGCACCTCTCTGTCGCTCCCATAATAAGACAAAGGTCTCAATTCCGGTGGAGAATATTTTGAAAAGTATCTTAATAATTGCTGCGTCTGTTTTAATACATTTTTCCAAAGAAATTGTGCCTTCTTTCTGTTAACGGCCCCTGGCGAACTTTTACGGCTCTCGTAATTGCAGTCGAGTGGCCAAAATTTGTATAAACACTTCTTTTGACATTATTAATACGGTGGATGAAAAAAAATTAACTTTTCATCTGCCCCATCAAAATGTTTACTTGTAAGCATTAAAAAAAAGTCTTTGCCCAGTGTTTGCAACGCTCTATTGCTGTGATACACAAACAGATAAGTAAAAATAAAAAATAAACTGTGTTGAAGCTTTTTTGCAAATTAAACCGTTTAGCCATGAATTTAAATCGAATAATTGCGAAAATAGTTAAAATAAATCTTGCAACACAGGTCACTGTCGCGTCTCACCTCCTGAGTAGAGCAGAGGGAGAGGAGAAAAGAAGATAAGGAGTGTAACAGCGCTTGCTAGAGTTATTTCAGCAGCCGCGCTGTTGCCAAATGCTTCATAGAAACATAACAATTTCCTCTAAAACGGTGAATGTTAGAGAAAATGACTTATTTAGATTTTTCAAATCTCTCCTCATTATCTATTACCAGTTTCATTTTGGTGCAGAAGTTACCAGCCATATTGTATTTAGTATCATTAATGAACATCAACAATATACTAGGTGGAGTGAAATTATCCTGCAGATAAAAAGAGGAGATAGAGTACACTTAAATTAATATAAAACTTATATTACGTTCTGTGATTAAATGCATGGTTAATTAGAATGTTGAGTTTGAAGTTTCAGCAATCCGGCAACATCGCTGCTAACACACTGCTCTTACTTCTCGTAATACAGATGTAAGAATTCAACGAACTCAGGTCTGTCTGCCTTTGCAAACTACCTCCCTTTCTAGCTACAATTTTGCAAGGTAATCGATTCATTCAGTGGCTTCAAATTAATTTTACAATTCATTTCGAGGTTTTTTTCAGATAAGTCTCAGTAACATAATTGATATATTTCACATCTTGTAATTCCAAAATTGTAAACGAGTTTTCACTCACACTGATAAAACTAAGAACTTATACAAATTTTGCATGATAAATCAGAGACACAAGTCAAATACCCTCAATATTATCCATTCCCTCCCACCGAACATCCTCATATTCATCTTCTTTCACTGTGGCTGTTCCTCGGCTTTGGAATTCCCTACCGAGTAATGTCAGGGACTGTCAGACATCAAACCAATTTAAGAATAGGCTAACGAAATATTTTTATAAGAATTCTTGTTGACAATAATAGCTGTTTCAGGTTTCTCAATGTTTAATGGTTTATATATATCACAGATAAATATCTAAATTATCTCTATTATTATTTTTATTATTATTATTACTATTATTATTATTATTATTATTATTATTATTATTAATTATTATTGTAACTATTTCCAATGTTTATTATTGTCACACTAACATTACTTATCCAACTTTCATTATTTACTTTCATGTTGTTTTATGATCTAGATATTAATGTAATAACTATGTAAGCAATTGTATTCAATTAAAATTAGAGTCTGGCTGGGCGGAAGAGAAGGCCTACTGGCCTTAGCTCTGTCAGATTAAATAAATAAATTATTACTAAATTACTAAATAATTGTAAAATGTAAGTGAAAGCTCGTAGCACATATTTTAAAATGTTTTTACTTTGAGCCTTTTTTTTATTTTTTTTTTTAATTATTTAACGACGCTGTATCAACTACTAGGTCATTTTCGATTTTTATTTGATATTTGATTATTCATTCTGGGGCTCAGAAAAATGCAACCATTGAAAAAGAAGTTTAACGGCAGGCAATAATTGAGCCTTTTAATTTTAACCTTTTTTTATAGAATGCACATTGTATTGAGATGATGTCGCATGATGTCGCGATGAAAACGTTAATACAAACACGAAATATGTAATATAAAGGAATACTCATGGAATATTTGTATAATAAGTCATATATTGAAAATAATAAAACCATTTAATTGAATTCAAATTAATGGTTTTAAAATTAAACTTACACGAAAACCGTCCACACTATTGAAATACGCCACAGGGATATATTATTCTTTATTAGATTTTCTATCGATATGGACAAAAATCACGATTCTACTCGCAATAGTTACCGAATAAGAGGATGTTATCAACAGTAATCTCACTAGAGGTTTTGATTTATCAGAGAAAATCAAAACTCGAGTAGGATTTAATTGACTATTACACGATTAGAAAAAGTATATAAAGATTAGAAGTAACGAAGTACTCCAATACAATAAAATATTAATGACTTACGAAAATACAAAACTGTCTTCAAATGTATTATTGTACCATCTCAACATTACAAATATTACACTAGATGCATGCTAGATGGCAGTGGTGTGTTATGATTATGTGATGTTATCAGGTGTACCAACTTTGGAATCTTCATTGAACTCTGTAGACGGTTACTAGTCAAGAAGGCTTTGTTGATCCAATTTCATTTTTATTAAAACAGTTGCATTCCACTTCAATTATTCGGATCCCAGTAATCAACGTCACTTTACAGTGATTTTCAATAAATCTTAGTATTAAACAATCTCTGATACGTGACTATCTATAATATCATATAGCAGAAGCTATAACAAACATAACCTAAATAATATAAACAAGTGTTAGAAAAGTTTTAATGGGGATGATGAAATAAACAAGAAAAGTTTCAATTAACGATGATGAAGTAAAAATAAACATGAATAATTTTAAAAGAAACAATTATTGAAAGTAAATTTTCAAATTTGAATGTTTTAGTGTTTGGTGTTAGTGTTTTATATTAGATGTGTGCTTAAAAGAAGTGGAACTCGTTGATGTATTGTACATGGTGTATCCCTCAACTTATTCAGGATTTCCGAACGGTGCTCTTCATTTATTTGTAAATAGAGTTTCAGGGAAGATGCATAGCTATCACCAGTGATCTTTATTAATTCTTGTTCTTGAATGCCAATGCGAGTCATATTTGAAACTGCTGTGCATCGACTGGAGTGGTTTGTAATTTTCTGTTTTCTTTTTTTTTTTTTTGTTTGACGTCCAGACCAGCGCAGTTTGAAATGTTGCCAAACAAAGAAACAAATGCTAGGGACGCGATAAAATTAAACAAATGCTAGGACGCGATAAAATTAAACAAATGCTAGGGACGCGATAAAATTGTGCGATAAGCAGCCATGATTGGTTGAAATACTTCCTTTCGTACCGTTTTATTGGTCAAAAGTAGTATGACGTAGCAAAAGTGTAATAGTCTGAGCAAAACTATGAAGTTTCCACCAATATAGTAATCACTTTTTTGTTACATACAGCATGAGTTATTCGTTCTGAAAATCTTCAGGATTATTTCAATTACAACTTATATTGACTGGCGATATTGATAAAATTACCCAAAAGACCTAACGTTGATTTTAGGTCAATGGATTTCTCTTAAATAAAAAAAATTATTCTAAAACAAAATCACTGTCTCAATCACAAATTGCTTTAACACGTTTGTGATATTTTTAGAAACAAAAGTAATTTCACAAAAACATGTTGACTATCTCGGGATTTCATTTCAAAATGTCCCAGTCTAAATAACTACGTATTTATTTCAATTAAATTACATTTAAACAAAAAAAACAAGGCAATTTAAATACTGAAGGGAAAGTTTAAAACCACTGTTAATTGCATTTCATGTAATCCTGATTGTCAGGGGACAGAAAAAAAAAATGAAAACAAATGAATGAGATGCATAAACTACTGCGTACTCTTCAGGATTTAAGTATCATAATAATACTGTAGAAGTTTCATTAGAAATTTCAAAGGGGAGTAGGGATGAAGAGGATGAGACTTGAAATGCAATTAACACTGCTTTTAAACTCCCATCTCATTATCTAAATGTATTTTTATTTATATATTTGTAGGTTTTGCTGTGGTTCTTAAAAAACTGTTTGAAATATTGCCTCTTCAGTGCAAAAAAAAACAAAACTTACATTTTTTCGTATGTTACATGGAAAAAAAGGTTCATTGAGTCTTCGTCTGCCATACGCAGGACTGTCATTTTTGAACCTAGATTCCCTCCGAAGTATGTAAGTCATAGTTGCGCCCTGGCATAGAAAAATTTCGCCCTTCTATCCTATACAAGCCTTAATTATCTTAAAAAATAGGAGCCTTAAATTGTTTTGAAATGTCAAATTATACGTCTTCAGATATAATGCAAAAAATAAAACAAATAAAAGATATTCATATTTAATTATTTTTTTTTTTTCTCAGTGTTTTTTATGTTACAGTGGAATAGTGGAAATAAAGTAGACATTAGCAAAAAAAGTTCGGAATATGTATTATAAGATTTTCTTGTGTTAAACTCTAAGGTACCTCGTTTAGATGTTGTGACCTAATTTTTATGGGTCATCCTCAGAACTGGTCGTTGTTGGTCTTGAAGTGAATATTTATTTCGGAATATGTACGATAAGCCTCTTGTTCTGTTTCCTGTGAGGGTGCGTTCGCATGGTATAGTGTAGAGTCAAAGAGTGTGTATGTTTTGAAGTTGAGTTGTGTGTTAAGAATTTCTTTGGGGTGTGTTTTCGTGTGTCTGTATATTTCATATTGTTCTAGTGTGTTTAGTTTCCACATATGCAGAACACATCACAATGGAGACATCAACACAGACATGAAAATACTACACATCCAACCAAAAAGCCAGAAACTAAACACACGAGAACAATATGAAATATACAGACACACGAAAACACACCGCAACGAAATTCTCAACACATAACTCAATTTCAGAACACACACACTCTTTGACTCTATACTACACCACACGAACGCACCCTCACAGGAAACAAAACAAGAGGCGCCAAGACCAACAACGAACAGTTCTGAGGATGACCCATAAAAGGTCGAAACATATAAACAAGGTAAGTTAGAATTTAACAAAAGAAAGTCTTATCATTGTGTATATATTTCGAAGTGGTACAGTGTTAAAAGTTGTGTAATCAAGATGTATATGTGAATATTTATATTGCACTAACATCATAACTGGCATAATTGCAACGAAAAATATATAATAGGCCTACATGTAATACTAAATATCTCGAATTCGACCCTTTATTGCAAAAAAATTCCCGCTATCCCGCCCCACACACAAATTCCTCTTTTACGGGATTTTTCCCTCAGTTGACAACAATGAACACACGCCACAAGCCATATAAATTGGCGGGAAGCTAACAGAGCAATTAACAGTCAATTTAGGTTCTGTAAAATCAAATGCTGCCAAAAAAACTTCATTTATTCTTGTCATATTGATGTACGTTCTGTCACATAGGCCTATTCATGAATATCTGGTAGACCTCTCAATTCTAGCTGCCTTTAAATGAAGGAAGTTTTGTAATTAACTAATTGTTACAATTTCTCAATGGATGCGCAGAAAAATGCTCCACGTTCAAAGTGGAAAACATCAATAATGTGAAAACATACTTCTGCGTGTACGTTTATAACATCTCGTTTAGCTGTGTAGACCTGTATCAATAATCTGCATTAATAAATAAAAGCAAGTGAAATAGTCCTGAAACGGTTTGTATTATTAAACCAGAGTACTGCATTGGAGTTAAATCGCTCGCTTGAACGGTCGAGGTCGAGTGAGATATGATCGGTCGTGATAGTAATAAATAGGAGCACAGTCAAGGTCTTATCTTGTATGGAAGGCGACCACATATGTTTTGCTCACACGGTAAAAATAAGGCTTTATTTTCTGCGTTTATGACAAACGTTTAATGGAACAGTCAATGGAACGTACCAAAATAGGAACATGAAGTTATAAATAAAATAGTATGAAAACTTCGATATGCAGTTATTATTGCTAATTAATAATTGAATCGCCCCATGCAGAAAGGGCTTCAGTCCATTAGACCTAGTTTTGAGAAAACTAAAAAAAAAAAAAAAAAACACTCTGTGCTCTATATTATGAGTTCGAAGCTTATGAAAAAATCACGGTTATTTATTGACCTAGCAAGAATGCTCTTACAGAGTTGCAACGACTTTGAAGTTTTTTAAATGACCAAAAAATTGTTTTGTGTGCTGGACTGAAGTCCTTTCTGCATGGAACATTTTTTTATTTTCTTGAAAAAATGAGCATCATTAATTATTTCATTGGGGTAATGGTTATAGTTTGGGGTTGTGAAAGAGTAATGAGCATAAAATAAACTAAAACAATTGGTTCTGAAAGAATATTTATGTAAATAAATGTCAGAAATTTAAAAACATTACAATGCACTATCTATTTCTTTAGTAATCTTGCTCTTCTTGGTCAACAACTTCACTTGTGGACCAGAGTGTAATTTCTTGGTAGAATTCCTGATTTACTGCGATATTTTATTTTAATTTAATTTAATTTTATTTTAAATCCACCACCAAAAGAAGCAGGCTTCCAATTACAGGTTGCTTATATGGATACATATACAAAATACATAATAAGAAAAAAATAAAAGAAACAACACAAGCGAAAGAAAGAAAATACAAACCCGTAATATATGCTATAATATAATATTGCAGTTAATATAGTGCCAAATGTCAATATAATAATGTAATATACCGAAGTACATAACATATTTCCGTACAGAAATTCTGCTTTTTCATACGATGGATTGGTGGGGCGTGTGTGTGTTGGACATCGTGCCACTGTCACACATCTGCGACACAGTGCATGAGGGTTGAGACTAAGAGGTGGAGATTAAACTGAGAGGTTTCAATTCGGTAGCAGAATTGGAATCCGGTGTGGCTTAGTGGATAGAGCGTCAGCACATAGAGCTGAAAACCTGGGTTCGAATCCCGGTGTCGGAGAGAATTTTTCTCCGCTCCACCGATCCTTCAGTATAGAATTCCTGATGCTCATTGGTACATAAGGGAGTAATCTACTAGTAATGTAATTTATTTTTGTCGCTTTCACTGGAATTTTTGCCTTTGGATATGCACGGTTTGGTGGAAAAACGGAATGTGTGTTTCACGATACCATCAATAAACTGGGATGTGATTATACAGCCACGTAACTGGCTGTTGTATGAAAACTGCTTCATTGTGTCTGATATCAAAATGTATTTCTTATCTCGTGGTACCGACTTCGGTGCTGTTTCTTTTATACAATATTGGCCACCAGTTCTTAATATCCAAAATGTCCTCAATTTGGACTTTACATACCTCATACTTCGCAGATGAATTACTTTGTATGATCAGCTCAGTTATTTCATGCACAGAATACAGTCGATCATATCTTCTAAGGGAGTGTTTGATTGTAGCAAAATCTCTGTCGCAGGACAGAAAAGAATGACCTCTTACAGGAAAGAATTGCTCGATTCTTTTAAATCGACTGGTGTCTGTTAAAAATATGAGCAATCTTGCTAAGGTATGGTTTCTATTCCGCCCTACACAGTTGTCGGAAAACAAATGTAGCACTGTAATTTCAGAAGGAATGCCTTGCAGGTAATTATCCAGAAAAGAACACACCTTATTATATATATTTTTGGCAATATCCTCATGATAAATGTGCATTATAGCTTTATTTTTCCTAATGTCATGAATGCAAAATATATTAACATTCAGCTGCCCAAGTAAAATGTTTCGTGGACAGGAATAATCGGTAAATAAATATTTTTCATAAAATCTGTTTCAAGACATAATACATGGGGTTGAACTTCAAGTTTGTTATAGAATTCCCTACCCTTTCGTTTGTGCACCAATTTCTCAGTCAATGCACACCGTTTTGTCTTATCATTAATATGAGGATGTCGAAGTTTAACTTTTATCCAGTGTTTCACCGGTAAAAAAAATGTTATTATTATTATTATTATTATTATTATTATTATTATTATTATCATTATTACTATTATCATCTTTGCACAAATGCTTAGCAAGAAGGGCTTCAGTCCTTAGCAAGAAAGGGCTTCATCTTTCCAAACACTGGACTGAACACCTTTCTGCACAGACCGATGGAGCCACCCATAAAGATATGATTTCCATCGATATCTCATTTTTCAAAATTTGTGACTGAAGCCCTTTCTGCATGGGGCGATTCATTATTCAATATTTGATTTACCACATATATAATATGATAGGTCCATACATAGTGTTCCGCCTATATACTGCGACAATGTAGAAACGTTTTACAAAATATTATTGAAATAGCAGTAGATTAATAACAATATTAGTACAGAGATAACGTCACAGAAAATATAATAAAACGAATAATCATGCAGCACAACTGTTACAGACGCAAAGATTGTTACACTAATTATCAGAAATTACTATTATTATTATTATTTATTATTATTATTATTATTATTATTATTATTATTATTATTATTACTATTACTAGAAAACTTGATAGAGTTCTTGCATTATCGTGATTGTGTTCTCCGTTTATAATAATTACATTTACAACCAATAACATCTATCAGATGTGGCAAAAACAAAATCACTCCTGTGAGGAAAAAAAAAAAAACATTTATATTACATTTTAAAGCAAGTTTTGTAGTTGTACTATGGAGAGGTTAGTTAAACACTGCAAAGTTTTGAAATGATAAACATCTATGATGTTACTACACAGTTCATCACTGTAACAAGAACGATGTCTAACGCTCGGCTTATACCGTTGAGGATTTATCGCTCGCGACAATTTTACCCAACATGCATGTGCGCTACCTATCGGATTATGCTATGAGCTATTTGGCGCTCGAGCGAAAACGTCCGATGCAGACCTCTGGTAAACATAGTCCCAATAATGAGCCAAAATTTCATGTTCTAATATTAGACGGTGTTGGTAAATCAATTAGAGCATTGTTGGCAATGAGCAAGAAAAAAAACCTGAAGCACTGACTATCAGTGTATAATAAAATTATCTCTTCTCTATAATAGTAACAGTATAACTACAGATCTCAATTATTTTCTTACCAAACATAACGTTTCTTTAAATCAAATGTCTCATTACCCACTTCCCACAACAGGATAGTAAGTTACTCTCTGCAGATATCAGGCGTGCAAATAATTTCAGACTAGATTCTTCCTGCTTTCATTTATTAATGTTTGGGTCTTTGCAATTAGTAATCAATCGTAACTTCTCATAAGTGTGACGTGTATTAATGCGCAATCTCTTTAATGACGGCAAAACTGTGAACTACGGCGACAGGCTCTCAGGGTGTTAATAACGCCCATAAACAAACGAATTAATAACATTTCAAGCGACGCTAAAATCCATTTTAATTACGATAACGTGCAGTATTAAATGTCGCACGCTTATTCATACAAGCAATCTATAACCTAACCTAACCACCCATTTAGAAACCTCCATTGTCGCTGACAGCATGCTTTCGCGAATTCTGTTATCCATTGTAAGCACACAGCTACTGCAGGGTTGCCAGATTGTGATGAGTACCTCGAAGTTGCCGATTTGCGAGTTGCATGCAGCCTGAAGTCGTCTTAAAAACTGATGATAATAATAATCACCGCAGGCCTATTCTGAATAAAACGCAATGAAAATATGCCGCATTATTACTTACACTTCGAATTGTATAAGCGCTTATCCTGCAAAGTGTTATATTTCATCGCATCGGTTCGTATCTTTGGTGGAGTAGTGAAAATAGACTTAACTCTAGCGCTGTGAAGATGCTACATGAATAAAATAAAACAATACACACAGAGCACTCAGCACGTAGAGCTGAGAGGTCCTGGGTTCGATTCCCGGTGCCGGAACGAATTTTTCTCGTATCAAATGGTGATAATACACATTGGATACTTCATAGTAGTCGTGTAATATTCAGTGAGGTAGGCGACACCTCATATATAATGAATATGTGATGTACACCCATCAAACTTATTATTATTATTATTATTATTATTATTATTATTATTATTATTATTATTATTATTATTATTACTTTACTTGAAGCAAGTAAAGAGATATTTTACTATTATTATTATTAAATCCCGAAAAGACAAAGTATATGACTATGTCTCGTGACCAGGTTTGAAAATAAATCCGAAAAGAAAATATTGACCAGAAAAATGGAGGTATAAAAATTGGAATTTATCCTTTGAAAAGGTGAAAAAGTTCAAATATCTTGGAGCAACAGTATCAAAATAATATAAATGACACTCGGAAGGAAATTTAACTCAGAATGAAGATAGGAAATGCCTGTTATTATTCGGTTGAGAAGCTTTTGTCATCCAGTCTGCTCTCAGAAAATCTGAAAGTTAGAATTTATAAAACAGTTATATTACCGATTGTTTTGTATGGTTGTGAAACTTGGACTCTCAATTTGAGATAGGAACAGAGGCTAAGAGTGTTTGAGAATAAGGTGCTTAAGAAAATATTTGGGGCTAAGAGGGATGAAGTTACAGGAGAATGGAGAAAGTTACACAACGCAGAACTGCACGCATTGTACTCTTCACCTGACATAATTAGGAACATTAAATCCAGATGTTTGAGATGGGCAGGGCATGTAGCACGTATGAGCGAATTCAGAAATGCATATAGAGTGTTAGTTGGGAGGTCGGAGGGGAAAAAATCTTTGGGGAGGTCGAAACATAGATGGCAAGATAATATTAAAATGGATTTGAGGGAGGTGGGATATGATGATAGAGCTGGATTGATCTTGCACAGGATAGGGACCAATGGCGGGCTTATGTGAGGGCGGCAATGAACCTCCGGGTTCCTTAAAAGCCATAAGTAAGTTGTAAGTAAAGAAACGGTTTAGTGGTACTCATTTTCAGAATTCAAAATAGATAGTTGTGAATTTATTCAGGTATTATACATACAAATGCATTACACTAACAGAATCTGTCCTTAAATGCAGTGCACGGGTATTTTAACCGTATATGCTTTGCAAAACAAACAAAAAAATTGTAGGTTGCGCTCTCCTCCCCCCCTCATCTATGATTAAAATCCAACTACTCTCCAGCGAGTTCAGAATATGCGCGTCAGATACGTGTGCAACATCCGACGATATGATCACATATCATCGTCCTTCGCAAGTCTTTCGTGGCTCCGACTTAAAGAACGCAGAACTTTACACTCTTTGTCTTTACTCTTTCGAATTCTGCACACCTCAGCACCAAATTACCTTTGGTCTCGTTTCTCTTATCTACACTCTAACCACGACGTAAATACCAGATCACTTATCTGTGGCACGCTAAGTATACCTCTTCATAGAACATCTCGTTATTCATCATCTTTTACAGTATCCACCTCGCGACAATGGAATTCCTTGTCACAAAGTATTAGGGGCTGCAAGACAATAAACACTTTTAAATACAGCTTAAAAGATAACCTTCTTAGTATTTCACTCCAATCATACTGACTTAAACTATCACTGACTACATTGTTACTTCTTCCTTCAGACATGCATGCTGATAGTGCTGTATTTTCAAAATTGTCTCATAATAATCTCTTTCTATTATCTAATATTATTTGAAATATATTGACATTCTATGTATTTTAGCTTAATTCTGCTACACAGTTTGTATTTCATTGTTTAATTAATAATTCATTTTATTTTGCTGTTTAATTCGCAAATAATCTCTCGTGTACATGTAACTCTCATCTAAACCAAATTGTTGAATTCTTTGTAAGTACATACATATGTATGTATACTTTTTGCTGGTTGAGTGGAAGAGAAGGCCTCACGGTCTTAACTCTGCCAGCTAAAATAAATCATTATTATAAAACACATATACAGTATTAATATAAAAGTGGTGGATACAAAACACATTATATCATGTTATATCCTAACCTAATGCAACCGAGAAAGGACTGGCAGGGGTGTGAAAAAGGAATAGGCAGCCAACTTTTACTTCTGAAACAAAGCGACAATTCTAAAACAGAAAGGTGGAGGAATATAGTCTGAACAGCAGCAACGCATTTCAGACAAGAAGGAAAAATACGACACACCGAGTGTGCTACCAGCGAAGTGTATCGTATTCCTTGTGGAATAGAATAGGTAAACGAACTTGGGTTTAGATTCACAGAAGTGTAAAACTTTAAAATGATGCTTGCAGGTTGATTGTTAACTTGATTAAATCGGTATCTAAAGCACACAACTAATTACAGAAAATGATTAATCTTCTCTCGTGTTTGCGCTACGCCTTCCATCTCGAAATGCTTCTTGCAGCTTGGCTCAACCTCTATGCGGAAACCGTCTCCTTTGTAGGATTTAGACAATAAACCCCACTCTATACCGTAGCTAAACAAGCATAATGCAACCATACAGGCGTCTTAATTCCTACACATACTGCATTCCAAACCACGAAACCACATTAGCTATAAGCGTGTGATTGCAGCAACATTTGCGCTCTTGATTAAATACCGCCACGCCGCGCCGCTCTGGTCCGCGAGGCTCTGCTGCGATCCGGCGGCGTTGGGTTCCTTGGCAACAACAGCTGATGCTCCGCTGTCTTTTCACACTAATTGCCATGTCCGTTAATCTCTGATAACAACATGTGGAAGAGAGCCTTTCATACCGTAATACAGTGATGTCAAACAAGCGCTTTTTTCTGACCTTGATGTCGTGCGCGGGCAGCAAGCGCTAAGTATGGAAAGAGGAAGGGTTGTGTATATAAATAAGCAGCCTGTTGAATTAACAAAACAGTGGTGCACAAACTTCAAACGGAACGTGACATTTTATGTCGTTATTTTTATATGGCTTCTTTCTCTTTAATATTATCTATATTGTCTGTAAAACAAAAGTACTAACACTGATTTCTTAATATTGCACTTGTGTTTTAAATCTTGATAACATAATAGGGAGTTAAGAAGGAATATTCACTTAAATTCCATAGTAGTATAATATTATACTCTATTAAGTACATGAAACACATCATTCATAAACAAAGTGATATTCCAAAGAAAGAGATTGAGTATGACATGATAAGTTGGAATTTATATTGATGGTATCTTTAGCCTTACAAAAGTAATCAATAAACTAATCAAAACAACATTACAGTACAAAGCAAAGTTACCTAGGTGCTGTATCTGTTTTAAGTGTAACTAATATTACATAACAAAACTCTTATCGCATTATGCTTTTAAGGCGATATTTGTGAGCAACTTCATATCATCAGAATATTAAATTATTTTCTCGAAATCTGCTGAAGCTATAGAGCTGACATTTTTACAACAAATGGGCACGTATCTTTTGCTTATGATGTAACAGTAGTTGCTTTGTTAATTCATTTCCTTACAAACAATTTCCGTGCGAATATTTTCAAAATTTTCAATACACTATCTTCAGTAATACGTATATACGGTATATTAGATTTACGAAAACATTCTGTAAAGCTACTAAAAAAATTGGCCTATACCTGAATATTTCACTTTTCTATACGAAAAGTTGAGAAAATATTTCTTTTGAATAAAGAAATCAAATTTGTGAAAAATGAGCATTAAAATTAAAACTTACATTCTTATAATGCACTTATACTTCTCAGGCAAATCTAAAAATTAAGATGGATACAGTTTTAATAAGTTCTCTTCCCTTTATATATTGAATCAGCGCTGGCCATCCCTGAATATAGCTCGACCAAGCGGCATATACCACCTCTTTCGTCTGTCTCTTTCCTTTCCGCTGTAAAGCGCTCAGGCTCTCCTGGGCTCTAAAGCGCGCGCTTGCTCCTGTGGGCATCAATTGACATGTCTGCCGTAATACTTGAGTTGGATTCAGTATTTCTCCTTCTGGGTTTTAAAGAATTGTCATTGTCAGAATAAAAATAGGCCAATATTTGTTTATTTAATGTAATGGTGAGGCATTTCCAAACATTGTCATAAGTTTTGTAGCTTCCCAGTACAGCTGTCTTCTAGATCTGTTGTGGCATTTGTATTGTATTTATTTACATTCCATGGTATTCGTACTGGAAATATAAAAAACTGGAAATTTATCTTTTGAAGAGGTGGAAAAATTCAAATATCTCAAATATAGATGATACTCGGGAGGAAATTAAACGCAGAATAAACATGGGAAATGCGTGTTATTATTCGGTTCAGAAGCTTTTATCATCCAGTCTGCTCTCAAAAAAGCTAAAAGTTATATTACCGTTTGTTCTGTATGGTTGTGAAACATGGACTCTCACTTTGGGAAAGGAGCAGAGGTTAAGGGTGTTTGAGAATAAGGTGCTTAGTAAAATATTTGGGGCTAAGAGGGATGAAGTTACAGGAGAATGGAGAAAGTTACACAACACAGAACTGCACGCATTGTATTCTTCACTTGACATAATTAGGAATATTAAATCCAGACGTTTGAGATGGTCAGGGCATGTAGCAGGTATGGGCGAATCCAGAAATGCATATAGAGTGTTAGTTGGAAGACCGGAGGGAATAAGATCTTTGAGGAGGCCGAGACGTAGATGGGAGGATAATATTAAAATGAATTTGAGGGAGTTGGGATATTATGGTAGAGACTGGATTGATCTTGCTCTGTATAGGGACTAATGGGGGGCTTATGTGAGGGCGGCAATGAACCCTATCCCTATTCTGAGCAAGGTTAATCCAGCCTCTACCATCACAATCCCACCTCCGTCAAATACATTTTAACACTATCCTCCCATCTACGTCTCGGCATTCCCAAAGGTCTCTTTCCCTCCGGCCTCCCAACTAATACTCTATGTGCATCTCTGGATTCGCCTATGCGTGCTACATGCCCTGCCCATCTCAAACGTCTGAATATTGGTAAACAATACGACATGAAATTAACTAGAGAGGACATAATAAAAAGTTCGTGGTAAGTAAAACTGCTGTCTTAAAAGGGAATATATTTTAGAGTTATTTTATGTTCTGCGCTCTGCAAATATGGTCGTGAGAGCCGGACGTGTATACACTTAAGAGGGTCACTTTTATTGCAATTCTTCCAGTTATTGCCAAGTGCCATTCCACTCTCCCCTCTGACAGATTTCCACGTACTTGCTTAGGCTGCTTTTCAAGTATTTGGATTTCTCATAACTCGTACGTACATCTTCTCATATCTTGTTGTTATAGCTCGTAAAGGAGCTCATATCCTCATAGTGTGTTACGTCGTTCAGCCATTATGTGACAGTAAAGTCAATCGTCCATTTTGTTTCGTAAGCCGTAAACCTCGCTGCCTTGGAATATAACTTATATCCGTTTCATTAGATCATAACCGCTGTATGGTCTAAGTAAATCTGTATGTTGAAACTCAGGAACATCTTAAGAAGCCACCACGATATAAATGAAGATTGTTTTGGCTGCGGATGCAATATTAATACATGGGTGCGTAATTTAGAGATCGATATTTTGTGTTTATAAAGATTTCTTGGTACTCGTCAAGGGAAAGTGAGAAGCCAGAAGAGGTCACTAAGATATATTTTTTATTTTAGTATGTTATTTTACGACGCTTTATCAACAGCTTATATTATTTAGCGTCTGAATGAGATGAAGGTGATAATGCCGGTGAAATGAGTCCGGGGTCCAACACCGAAAGTTACCCAGCATTTGTTCATATTGGGTTGAGGGAAAACCCCGGAAAAAAACTCAACCAGGTAACTCGCCCCGACCGGAAATCGAATCCGGGCCACCTGGTTTCGCGGCTAGACGTGCTAACCGTTACTCCACAGGCGTGGACGTCCAGAAATATTCCAAAGGAGGAAGAAAGAACGAAAGACAGAAAACAAGAAAAAAAAGAATAAGACAAAAACGAAGAGGAAAGAAAGGCAGAAGTGTAAGATCAGGGAGAAGAGAACGAAGAAAAGAGGCAGGGAATAAAGAGAAAGAATGGAAGAGGACAAGCAAGAAGAACTGAAGAAAGAATGGATAATGAGGGACCAACAAAGTGAGGTGCTGTAATACTGGATCTGCTTTATCACTACAGTACAAATATCGTGATCTCATTCTCTTCATTAATATTACACTCACTTGAGGGAAAGAAGGCAGAGGACGGACAGTGGAATTTTTTTTTCTCAATCGTACTATCAGGGACTGGAATGCTTTACCTGCAGACTTACTAAAGGCTTTACCAATAACCAAAAATGTATTTAAAAATAGGCTTAAGGACTTTACTAATAGACGGTAGTATATTATACACGCTACTTAAAGGGTGTAATTGATATTTTGTTATTTGAAGTGTTGTATCAGTGAGGAAGTGTGTTGTGTAAGTGAAGTAAGTGAAGTGTGTTTCTGTCAGTGAAGTTTTATAGTTTATAGTGGCAGTGTAAAGTATTTGAACAGTGAAATGTCTTTGAAGTGTTAGTGAAATCAGGATAGTATCGGTGAAATGCAGTGGCGTAGCGTCAATGAAAGCTAAAAAGCTCAGCTTCCCCAGTTAATAATAATTTCATAATAAACCTGCAGTTTATTAACAAAATTATTTATTAATTTTAATAGAGTTTATATTTATGCGTTAAATATTGTGATGCGGCAGCTCAGGATGATTTGTGATGCAGCAGTAAACAAGAAGCCTGCACACACCAGCTTCCAAGCAGACTGGTTTCTTTCAGTCATTCTTCTGTGTAACCCACCCCGCAGATTTTTCATCTCTTTCTAACTAACCTATCCTGCTCGCAAGGCTCGGAAGAAGCTAGCTTTTACATTGAAAGTTTCCGAGTTATCCCTTTCGTGAGTTGTGTTCAGTTGAAGGTTAGTGTGCATTGTGGCTGATATAATAAATAATGAGTGAAATAACAGTTCCTGACACCAATTTACTTGAATTTTTAGGACAATTCTATTATCCAGACTGACTTACGAACAAAAGTGTGATTTAAAAACAAATGACCGTGTCTATTTGTTAGAGATATGTGTAAACCATGAAATCATATTTTACTACGTATCATTTGAGGTCATGCCTTATTGGTGTTACTTACGAGGTTCCAACCAATCTTCGGACTGCTGACTTGGACATTGACTACTATTTATTTTAAGACTATATTTTTGTAATACGTTTTCTCATATTGCATGAAAGACAACTTGAGTTAGCTT